>CAUOFW020009501.1:2375852-2724465 GCA_963454935.2 Ilex paraguariensis | reverse complement strand
GGGGGGGGAGGGGGGGGGGAAAAGGGGGGGTGGGGGGGGGGGGGGGGAGGGGGAGGACTTAGACATCAAGACTGACAATCTGATAATCTTTAGCAGGTGATTGGGACCATACGACTCTGATAAGTCGTTCTTTGGGCTGTTATATGAGAAACAATGCATGTTTTATGGAGTTTGATTGGTTTGGTGAATATAAGCCGCGTGGTTTTGAAGCTGTCCATTTAGAAAATCTCTTGAATATCCATGGTGGGGGCAGAGTGAACTCTGGTTCTGGCCTTTGTCAGATAGAAATTTTGTTTTTTTTGTTCAATAAGATATAAACTTTTGCTCTTGCTCACATTCTAACAAAAAAAACACCGAAATATGATTAGTTGAAGTAGTATCACGAACAAACTGTAAATTCAGACATTTTGAATTTGAATTTTAATAATTTTTTAGCGTCAAACTATGAGAGATTTATCCTTCATGAATACTCTAATTCCAACGTGGATGACTTGCCTTTGACCAGACCGAAGAGAGGATTAATCGAAATGTGTGTAAGCTGGCCGAAAATCTCTAATCGTTGAACCAAAAAAAAAAACACACTAACAATAAGAAATAATATGGGAACCAGCTCTTCCATCAAAGGTGCCTCTTCTTCCCACAACATAGACGTAGATAGAGTCATGATTCATCAGCTAATGAATCCAAACCATATCTACGTCGCATTAATCACTAATTGTACAATGTCACTAGGATTAGCATTAGTACCGGGTCATTTCGTATTGAGTTCTTGTCGTGTTTACATGGTGTCATGTAAAAATGTGTTTAATCCATACCATCTCCAACATGTAATGATGTATAGTCAAACTCATCTTTTGTTGGGTTGGTGCTGTGTATAATCCGTGTTTGGAGAGTTCATAGTGTCTAATAGAGTTCATATTGACTCGTTTATTTAACATGTTTAACAAATTCACCCGTTTATCACTTAAACTTGCATATTCTTAAAACTGAATTTGTTACTCAAAATTTGTCGGTAAGATCACATTTCAGTGAAGTTCTTTCAGAATGAGAATGACTATTTTTGTTAGACAATTTAATAAACCAGACGAAATTATATTTTTTATAGATGCAGAAGAATCAGTAATGTATACATTGATTCCTCTACCCATGCAAGAAAAAAGTTCTTGACATAATTAGATACCAAAATGAAGTCGCTATCTAATTAGATTCTTTTGCAGTCTAATAATAAGGGCCACATCTATTTTTCTAAAACCATCTTGGAGTAGAAGTTTTAACCCATCATTCATTCATATGATCTACTGAAGATCTCATTGAAAAAAGAAGCCTTTATGACTGAGTTGATTGGCATATGATTGTGCTGAGGAGGAAATGCACTGGGATTTCAAAAAAAAATCAGTTAACTCTCCACTTTTACAACCTTGGGTGGAGGTTGTTTGTTTTGTTTTGGGTTTTTTTTATTGAACCCTTGACTTCAAAACTATAAAATGCAAATATTTTTTTTCTTTTTATTTTTGGGGGAGGGAGGGTTTAATAAAAATCGCATCAAACATTGCCTGTGATCCAAATACTTTTTGCAGTCGCTTCGGGTCGCTCTTGTCATTGTTAATGAGATTTACTGTTTGGGGATTATTCTCTGCAGCTACAAGTCAAATTTATAAAAACACTGTCACTCTTATCAAAATAATATTTCAGTGTAATAGTAATATCATTGTCCTTTGCATGTAAAAGTCTCTCTCTCATAAAATCAATTTTAAAAAAGCCCTCTCCAAAAATTATATTATTCCGCAACTCGCTATTAAACTGTTAAATTATAAGTTCGAATCTCATCTACTTCCTTGCCCTATAAAAGTTATAAATAGTGATAAAAAAAATCTTTTGATATCTATTCCCAATATACTTTTACGACAACGTCCATTGGCCATAGGGGTGTGTTGGTCGATATGATTTAAGAGGTTTGTCAACTACCATTTGTTTCATCTAGAACCACATTGAGCCTGGCCAAGTAGAATGACAGGTCAGAAATGAGTACAATCGTGATTTATCAGAAATGAAAAGAGCTTAGTAATAATGAAACATTTGATGGAATCTAAATCCATTTGACATAGTCTGCTGAAAACAATATGCTAATCGAAAATCTTTCCTTAGAGGATTCCCGCAGTTGATTGAGGAGGAGACTTTTGAATGGCGTTGCCGTGTTCCTCTTTTTTTTTTTTTTTGGTGTGTATTTTCGGATGACACCCCATTGTCATGATAAAAAGTTTCCAGAAACCACATTGACACTTTTCTAACTTCTTGAATTAACTAAATCTGCATGTGTGTATAGATCCTGATCATTCTTGAAAAAAAAATAATAATTGAAGTATCCTTAAATTATCTTGAAATTATAGAGGAGCGGAACTCGTTTCATGTGATATTAGTAGGTCTGGTAATCATGTCGAGTGATGCGGATTTGTATCAAAAATATTTGACTTATATTTGATTTTTTTATTAATTTGGGTTTAACGAATCATGTAATATTGAATTCGTGTCGTACATTAATCGTGTATAACCTGTATAAAAATAAGTTGAATCGTGTCGTTTATTTCTTTTGATTAACTTATCTATACACAATTCGTTTACTAATTATGTTGTGTCGAATCTATTCGTTTACAAAATAAGTGGTTTCAGAAATGTCAGTTTATGTGCACTTCGACTAATTTACTCCTCGGTTCAATCAAAAACAAACAAAAGTATTCATGAAGAATAAATCTTTCGTTACCTAACTCTAAAAGATTGTCAAAATTCAAATTTAAGAAATATAAATTTATAACTAATCTCTCGAGCTAATATTAAAATTAACACATTGACAGTAAAGTCCACCCTGTAACCATGCATGCATCGAGTCAAATCATTTGTTGTTGTTATTGACCATCAGTTCTCTGTTTTATATTTATACAAAACTTCGGTTACGTGGACTTGTCTACATTGACATCCAAGAGAGAGAGAGAGAGAGAGAGAGAGAAATGTCTGGATTTTCTTGGTCAGATTGCTACCAAAAAGCCTGGATTTTCAAGTAACTCCGTGATCAAAGGAAACCTGGATTAGATTAGGTGGGCCATGAATGTCTAGAGATCACTAACTTACTCGCCTTATTTCTTAATAGACTTCTAGTTTTTTTATTTCTTGTTTTTTGTTTTTTGTTTTGGGGGTGTTCCTCTTTCACATGCAATTCAACTACCCTACCACCAATTACTGATATGGGGGTTTTGAAGTTCCACAGTAATTGGCATTGAAATTGTTCATAGCCCCATCTTCCCTTGTATCAAATTGACAAATTTTGCATTACAATGCCCCCAATACTTGTACAATAGTAATAACCCCGCATCTAAAGATATTTTGTAATACTAAAAATCGAATTGACTGTATAACATTAAATTTTATTTTTTATTTTTTTCTTTAATCACACAATTTAAAATTAAATGAATAAAAATAAAATAAAAAAGGGATAGGAGACAGAGGAGGAGGATAATAGATATAAATCGATGGAGTTGTCTAATATTGAGGATTTTGCAATGAAAATGATGTTTTTAAGTGGAAAAATAATTTTTGAAATTAATTTTGTACCATTGGATCAAAGTAAATGAAGATTGGATCAATATTGACCGTTGTTGTGTTTTCATAAATTAAAAATTCAATTTTCTAGCTGTAAGATCAGATAGATATTAAGGTGTCCTATGCAAAACACATTTTTATTATGTGAATACAGTCTATTTGGACCGTTGCAACAGTCTATTTTATTATGTAAATACAGGTGTGTGTGTGTGTGTGTGTGTGTGTGTGTGAGTGTGAACATATGAATTTTGGCATTCGTAAATGGTTTTGCTTTCTATGTAAGGCATACATGGACATGCAAATTTCTACGCGAGGCAGACAGTACCTCATGGATGGGGTCTCGCTTCTGAAACAGACATCAACGACAGTTCTTACATTTGTTGTACATTGGGGTACTAGTTCATCGATTGAAGTAAATGCAAGCACATGCTCATGGGCAGATGTATGTAGGGGCTACCCACCCTTAAATATTTTTCCTATATATATATATATATATATATACACATAAAATTAGAGTCATCTTTATGGCAGTCTAAAATTATTAATTACTTAATGTTATAAAGTCGAGCCTAGTTAAAATGTCCTTTAAGCTAATATTTAGCTTTGCCCCTACACCTGCTTTGGTATGCTTAGGCTCAGTTCGAGTTGACTATCACCGGCTTGAGCTTGAACCTATCCGGCTTACTGACAGGATGCTCAAACTCAGCTTCAGTATTTAAATATCGTTAGGATTTGATCTATAAACTAAGCTCGCAAAATCTAAAGTGCAATCTCACTACAAGCCAAGCTTCAAATGGAAAGTCTAATAGATAAAGTCTCGATCACTTGGACTAGGCAGATTTTGTCTTGTTCTCTTTTCACTTTTCTAATTCCTCCTGCCAAATGTGCGATGGGTTTGGGTGACCTAACGATGCAAGTTCATCAAAGCATATGTGAGCAAAAAATGGTTGGCCCCTATTTTGAAAGGACACTCCAACACCTGAAGTGAAGGAAATCATATGTTTTAAAGTTACAGATCAAGAACCCCATTTTGTTGATTCTATCAGATAGAAGAATAGAACTCGTCTTAAATATTGACAATACTCATCTCACATTCTCATTTTTTTATATATAAAAGATTTTGAATAATTCAAAATCGAATCGATCACAAGCAGAGTTCGAGTGGCACAGTTGGTCTAACATCTCTCCTCCAGTTTGGATCTGTGATGTGATGGTTTCTTTCTAGTGTTTTAATTAGGTTGCCAACAACTGTATTAACAGGCTAACGTGCATGGCCCTTCCTAGTAAATAGAGTGTCCAGAGGACATGCCCCATTTTGATGTGGTCTGGACACCGACCGGCATCGAAAAACACTTCAATGAATTGATTGAGATGTGGAAGTGGTTACGGAGTTAAATCACAGGATGAACAGGACATATTGAGCTTTTCTCTTTTTGTGACTAACAAGGTGGACCATAAGCTTCAAAAGGTGACAACCACCTAAGGGACAAATCTACAGTGAAGTAGGCACATGGGAATAGAAAGGGAATAATGTTAAATTGACAAAAAAATATTAATCGCGGTCTCATGTTTATCCGTTTAAAATCCGAATATCGATTATCATATTAGATTCATATTATTTAGTATCTTATTCTCTAGTCCCATTTTTGGTCAACCTAACATTGCTTAAGATAGAATTAGTCCTTCAATGCTGCTGCTTCTTCTTTTTGTTTTGGTAACAGAATCGTCCGATCAAATGTCTTTTAGACTCATGATTTGCAGCTAGAAAAACTTGAATTTAAAACAGCAGTTTAGGCAAAGTCCCTTGTTCTTTCCACAAGAAATAAAGAAAAAAAAGGTAACGATCAAGACTAAGAACAAAAATCCAACTTAAGTGACGTGGACCCCTGAACTAAGCATCACTGTGGAGAGAGAGACTTTGAAGCCCCCCCCCCCCATCAAGGAGTGAATGAATGCATCCAGCTCGACAACTTTGAGAAATTTTGTGCATTTTATTTGATTTTTTAATTGCTGTCTTGTAGCCACTGATTGAATTAAGATTTTTTTTGTTGACATTTCTAACTATGTGTTGGTATACTTCTTTTTTAGACAATTCAGAATGACCACAAAGCGTTCAGATACAGTTATGACGTACGTCTAATATGTACACAATTACTCGTAGATCGTGTACCTCGAATCAAATATAATATAGCATCTCTTATGAGAATCAAAGTTGAAATCTCAACATAGCAACGCANGTACGTCTAATATGTACACAATTACTCGTAGATCGTGTACCTCGAATCAAATATAATATAGCATCTCTTATGAGAATCAAAGTTGAAATCTCAACATAGCAACGCATAAGAGACCATTAACTACTAGGAGGATGAGGACTTATTAACTCCCAATTCCTCCCACAAGTGAGTTAACCTAAAAAGTTCATTACTGCAATCTCCTCCCACTTCTAAATCTGCATCCAGAACTGCTCAATTCCAGGCAGTGAGTGAAGAAGAAAGGATAGAAAGAAGGGGATTCACCAACCCTCAGAATTGTGCATTTGTCCTATATATGTCATGAAACGGTACTCTTATTTCATACAAAATCACAAAACTTACAAAGAAACGTTTGGAACTTTGACACGTAAAATATGGGTGTACAATTTGGAAAAGAAATTACACTTCCAGCTAAATTCAACTGAAAAATGGGGACTTCGACAGTGATTGCCAACATACAGGCAATTTTGGGTTGAGGCATTACGCGTTGTTCTCCCAACCGAAGACTTTTCACTTGGTTGAGAAGAGGGGGGGGGGGGGGGGGGGGGGGTTGATGTTGAGAATGCATGAAGCATGCTTGAACAATATAATTTGATTGATCAGTGCTTAAATTAGTTAAAAGTACATTTCACGACTCAGATACACATGGTGGTCACATGGCTACGGATTTGACTGAAACCCTTACAAGATGCTCATGCACCGCTATATTGTGAAAATGTGGAGCCCCAACCACGTTTGAGTTTTCAGATCAAGTGGTGTGGTCACTATTTGAGGCCCCAGCAAAAGGTCCCTCCCTTAGCCCGTGTAGGGATACTTTTTTTTTTTTTTTTTTTTTTTTGGGTTAATAATATTTTTAGTCTCTAAAATATGTATTTTTTGTCAGTTTAATTCTAATTGTATCAATTTAGCCTCTAAAATATTCAATTCACATTATTTTAGTCCCTAAATAGATGATCCATTAAGTTTTTAATAAAATGATTACATGTTGGACACGTGATACTGTCTTAAAAAACGAATTTCAATCCATCTTGAACTAGTTAATCTTAAACTAAATCCAAATCCTACCCAAATTGTTCAATACTTGGGCAGAGACTATTAAGTTTTCCGGCTGGATTTGAAAGGAAAAAAAACCACAACCCGGTTTACATGACAATTGAATCTGAGTTATGTAACAAAATTGAAAAATCTAGGTATGGACAGCAGTCTAGTTGAAGATCGGATTTGAATTGAACTCAAGTTGAGAATTATATAACTTGGACTAAGCTAAATTGAGCTTTCAATCCGTTCCAACAACCCGGTAAATTGGAACAGCGGGTATATGTAACAAGGACCTTGTACACGATTGCTTGTAGAGAAGACCTCCAAAGTTTTGAAGGTAATCCAAAGCCTTCCTCCTCGGTTCCAGTCTTCTATAAGAGATTCCTATTATCTGAAAACTCCATTTTCGGGATTTATAATGGTTTGAAACTAAAATTAATTCCATTCTCAACTTTATCGGTCTGAGTCATAACTTATAGATTGAATCATAATTTTCAGTTCGATCATTGTTATCTGCAACTGAAAATTCGTCTATGATCTCACCGTAGAGCACCAAATGTCCTATTATAAAGTTCAATCATGATGTTTTGGATCCAGATAATGGAATACCAAGGAGTTCCCAACCTAACTTGATCTTTCAGGGTGATGTTCGATCAAATTTAGCAAATTGCTGATTGTAGCAACTATTTGTCGGTGGCCTTGAACAATGGCCCAAAATTAGTACGACATTGTAATTCAAATGGTCCAGATAGAGCAACTGTTAAGAACAGTCAAATAAATAGGGCATGCTGTATTTAGCATAATTTCTGAGTGCACAAATGACATGAATGTAACCACCTGCCGTCACATTAAGGTCACATACATACATACTTGCACACGCACGCACACACACAAAGTTAAGGGAAGAAAGCCAGTCAATCTTTCCTCCAAATAAAATAGAAATCTCTGCCTTCATTTTACAGAAGCAGTGCAGCTAGATTATCTTCATTTTTTTTTTCTTATAATTTTCCAATGTGCAACGACACTTGCTAAAGGGAGTACCATCTCCATGGTGAGCTCTAAAGTACAATTGGATGAGTCCAAGTTTTCCCGAGTTAATTGACACCCAGGGCAGACCACCAAGAACAGCCCTTTGTGAGGAGTTACTGTGGATTTGTGCACCCATACAAGCACTTCCTACTTCCTTACGAAAAAGAAATAGTGTGGGCAAAGTGACCCCTTCGACTACATATTCACCATCCAAATCACAGGTTTCAAGTAATATAAGATCTATGAAAGATTTAAAGGGGATTAAAAAAAACCATTATAACCTATAACCAATAACCAAATAGCCAAGCCCACTCAGAGGGCTAATAAAATTTCTAGTTTTTAACCTTGGTGTTGACAACATATCTCGGACTGAACATGGAAATAAACTTAGTTTTGAACCCACAAATGCAAAACCCACCTTTCCTGTCTCCTACTCCCACCAAAACAGCCAACAAAAACTGCTGAGAAACCACACTGATTTCTTCCTTTAGCATAGATAGATCCAACGAAATTCTAATGTTGCAATTACAAATCAATAAAGAACAATTTGCCATTTACCAGTTAGAGAGAAGAGCAGAACACACTAGAGTCAGATAATACCAAACAAATTCAAGTATGAAGAACTCTGCTGTGCTTCAACAGGAAAATAAATGCAGGAAAGCATGATAACCTCAAACAATAAAAAGATCTTGACTAGCTGAAGTAAGGAGGCTGACCAGGAGGTGACATACCACCATGCCGAACATGTTGAGGATGCATGGGCTGTGTAACTCTCATTGGAGGAACACTAGGATTAATTTGGCTGGTTTGATAAAGGGTTGAAGAACCAGCATGGATTGATGTAGTGGCATACGCTGGAATAGAAGATGAGGCATATGTCTGACCAGGAAATGTGCTGGGAACTGAAACAAAGGTTGGTCTGCCTGCTTGCATGTTTGGCTCCCACGACGACGCTGGTCCCACAGGAGCTTGAGCCTGCACACCACCACCAGCAGTATATTCACCACCAGGAAACCCTGGAGCAGCCTGAGGATTCTGCCAAACTGTTGCTGCAGGTTGGACACCAGAAGCTTCTTGCATTGCAAGAAACCCTGATTCTGGGACGGTGTAATCTCGACTTTTGTCACTGTACGCCTGAAATATGTAAATATGACCAGTCAAATTCAAGGAATGGAGAAGAAAAATAAGCATTAAGGAGGATACACTCAAGGACCAAATCTTTTTTTTTTTTTTTGGGCCAATTTTTTTTGATCAACTACGGACCATCTTTTTCTTGCAAGGACGCCTTTAACATTTTATCCACCTAATTTTTTCTCGTGAACATCAACTTAAAAGCACATATTTATACCTTAACACTGAGATCAGTATGACGAGAGTATGATAGATGAAGCTTACAATAGCCACCATCATATATGCAGTGCCCCTCTAAAGCATCTTTGGCAACTGCTGCAGTAGTGACATCTGGAAATAAAGTAAGTTTACATGTCAATCAGCACACTCACCCAATAAGTCGAGAGAAAAGATAGACAAACATGCAAAGCAAGTGGATAAAAGTAAGTTGATGTTAATGGTCAGCAAAACGGGTAAGACATATGTACACATAAATCCCAGCCATTATAGCATAAAGCTACATCATTTAAACATGAGGGCTTTTCATGAAAAAAAATACAGTAGTAGACAAGAAAAATACTATGTTGAGCAGCACAAGAACAATAAAAATATCTAAGGTGATGCAGGCTATGTCCAAAAGCAACATTAACGCTTATAGTGAAATTGAATGATGAATGTTAAAGCACCAAAATGCATACAAGCTATGCCATTTTTTCTACATAGAGGTGAAACCTACCAGGGTATTGAATTAGTGCCTGCGTTCCACCACCACCCTTATCAAATATGGCAATTTTCTGGACAGTACCAAATGCAGAGAATACCTGCAATGAATGAATAACAAAACAAGTCATCAACCCTCAAAAAAAACAAAAGAAAATAGAAGATAACAGAAAAAGAGAGAGAGAAAACCATCAAGCATGAAAAACATAATACATTTGTTACCGTTTTAACGACGTCCACTGTAACAGCATATTGCATATTCTCGATCGTTGCAAGAAGCACATTGCTCTCAGGTTCCTTTTTCTTTCCATCAGGACCTACAACAGGCTGCATATTACTCTCATAAGTGCTTGCCAAATATTACAAACAAACAGGAAATTCTAGAAACCAAAAAATACCTGAACAAATCCCTCAATTGCAGTAGGATTCACAGGAAGGTATGGATTTGTATAGTCCCTGAACGATGAAGCAAATAATTCCACTAATTATTCACAACATAGAAAAGCAAGAGATTGACAAAGAAATATAGAAAAGCAAGTTTGGAAAACCAACGAATTTTCAGGAACTGTCTATCATGCAAACATTCCGAGTGGAATGCATTGCTCAATGTAAACAAATCTGAAGCACCCCTGAGGAATGTTGTAATATGTTGACTCTGAAATTTACCACGGATGGAACCAGTGGAAGAACCAGAAACATCACAGTGGCACGGGCAAAAAGAAATATTAACAAGAGCATGATAAAATTATATAAATTTAAAAAATACCATGGTGGTGGTTCCCCCATTGCATGAAACACACACAGAGAGTAAGGAACTTGAAAAAAAAGAGATATTATAGCATTTGACATCAATAGTTAAAGAATTTTTTCTTGCGACATATGATACATGTTTCTTAATTTTTCATGTTTAATATATCACCTAGGGATGAGAGTGGACCGGGAAAAAGCGAAGATTCGTCCAAACCCCGTCTCGTTTGGACTGGGATGGACCATACGTATTGCATGTTGGACTTATACAGGGAGACTCGTAAAAACCTATGCCGGGATGGACCCGCCCTTGCCCTTGTCCTTGCCCCCTCCCCTGCTAGACCCACTATATATATATCAATTGCAGGCTTTGCAGCTGCTCTTTTGTTTTTCCTTATTTCTCCCAACACTCTCGGCTCCAACTAGGACAATGACATCAACGAGGATATCACCAGCCCAACATCTCCACTTTGGCTCTAACATATCTATTATGTTGGATACGTTGTAATCTGGTATTATGGACAGGTGGCGGTGGCGGGGACGAGGATCAAAATTACCCCATGGGGCGGGTACAAGGATCAAAATTAACCCATGGGACGGGGATGAATATTCCTCGGTTAACAGGGATGGACGAATATTTTTAAAGCGGATACGGGGGTGGAGACTACCCCCCCCCCCGCCTCCGCCCCAGTCCACTGCCATCATCAATTTTTCTATTAAATTATAGTAAACGATTATTGTAATTGAGACCGTAGAATAAGAAGTTCCACAAGATACAAGGATATCTAAAAACTTCTAAGATTCCAAATTCAATAATTCTTACGAATAAAAGCAGAGAAGATCGATCAAATTACATACATGCTATAGATGCACGTGATATTGCCGCACATTTCTTTAAGCACACCCACTCCACTTGCATAGTCACAATCGATGTATTGCACAACCAATTTTCGCATTAATTTTAGTAGGCATATAGGGGCGACCGGAAAAGATTACAAAATCTTAAGAGGTAGCTAAATCTCACATCATCCTCAATAACAAACTCGACAAAGTTTTGCATAAACCATATTTTAAAGAAAATAGGTAAAACTTAAATCTATGTCTATATAAGAGCAGTACTATAATTCTGGTCAAGAGAAGAGAATAAAATGCAAACACATATCTCTTACAAACACAAGAAAACCCCAACAAAATCAATCAGAAACACCGGCTCACCCAATTGTGGATTCCGCACAAAAGGAACTCATTAAATGCAAAGATGGAGGCCCTCCAAAGTGACAGCCAGTTGTCAAGTATTGCAGTCACATTGAGTCTTGTGACAAAGGAACTTAACTAAGTTAAGACATTAGAGTCTTAAATCAATATTAATTTCACAAAATTTTCCTACTAACCTCTTTGATCCATAACAAAAACAGCTCCTCAATAGTTGGTTAAGGTGCATTTTACAAGTTGCCACTATAGAAAAATCTTATAAATACACGGGCCAAGCACTAGTACCAACGCTGTGAACTGAGGCCTAACAACCTTCACTTCACAAAAGGATATGGATCTTAACAACCATTGAATCATGATAAAGGATTATGTAATCATCACAACCATGCAGGTGCATTTGAGGCTAATACAAGACAACCATTTAAAAACGAGTCCTCCACTGCAAGGTCTAGGGAGGTTGCCAATAAGCTAGTAAAGGACCATATATCTAGATGTCATGGATGCTGCATAGGACAAAATGATAGAGACCTAAATCACGGGCTCCAATTCTCAGGTTAGTCAGAAGCTTATTTGGTAAGGAAGATGATGTTTGTTGTGACTGATATGAGCTGACCGCAAATTTAAACAAACAAGATGGAGGCATGTAGTAACTCCATTTTTGAGTTTTCAATCTTTAAGTAGATCAAAGGGCCAAGGGTCAAGAGCTATGATTATTGTTGAGGGTGGGATGGTATCTTTAGCATAATGGACATCTAATTATGAGGTTGAAGCACAAAGCTTTGCCTAAAGAGTAGCTCCTGATTAAAGGCATGTAGTAACACCATTGCATTATATGCTATGCTATGGTAAAAGGCCCACTTTCAACAAATTTTTCCTAAAGAGCGACATTTTGTTGCATCGGATAATTTGCTAAGTTGGACACCAAAAAAACAACACAATAAAGTCAATAATTAAGAGGTTGAAGAGCAGCTCCTGATTAAGGCACGTGGTAACACCAGAGCATCTAATGCTAGAAAAAATGCCCACCTTCAACAGAACTTCCCTAGTGCTTGGCATTTGATTACATTAGGTGATTTGCTAGGTTGGATACCACACACAAAGCAAATTCAATAATTCGTTGAACAGACTAACACGGGACAGAATGCAGTGTCTTTGAGATTAACAAACCATTGCAGCAGCCAAGTTAACAGATCTCTTATCAGATCTCACAAGTAGTTGCACCTGAACAGAGCATTAAATTCTACTGATGAAACCTGAGTAAGAAAAGAGATAACCATCTATCATTTCACAAAATAAAGGTTGCACCTACAATTTTCTAATAAAATAAGTCCCATGACCAAAACTACAAAACAAGGAACGACCAGAATAGCATGCACCGCAGTCAAAAGTGAAAGTATTGCTGAGACTGGAAGTCCATGGTTGTGATGTATATCAATGAGAAAGCAAATAATTTGTTGTCCTGAAAATGACTGATAAAAAGATTGCTTCATTCAATTAAAACACCTAACACTCCTTCATTCAAAACATTTCCAACACTACAGTTTACAAAACCTAAAACGTAGGAAACAATGAAGTTACAACAATGAAATTGAACTACTAGACCAGGAGAGCATACACAGCAACAGAAAGTGGATGCATTGCTGAGAATAGAAATCGATGATTGTGAAGTCTATGCAGTCAGGAAGAAAAATAATTTGTTGTCTTCAACTATTAGTTAAAAAGTTGCTTCCTTCAAAATTTTCCAACAAAGACTTGAAAAAACCTCATAGTTGAAAATACTGCTGTTATAGGAGTGAGTAAACCACCACCATAAGATGAAAAAAATTATTAAGAGTCCATGAAAAACACATCAATATTCTACCTTCCAAGCTTCAGAATCCCCTAGATGGCAAAAGGCACATATGCCAATTAGAAAGACTTCAACTGCCAAATCACAATCATACAAGCACAACAACAGGGGGAAGCAAGCAGTAGCGCGGGTAAATATTGAAAAATAAAGAGACATCAAATCAAAGACCTGATGCATTCATCATTACCTGCTCCGATGGGATTGAAATTTAATGTTCAAATCTGTGTGGGCAGAATATGAGATACGCAAGTAGCTTGAACCCACATGGTCAGGCAGTAAGTACCTGAAAGTGAGACACTAAACCAAAGTGAGAATGCTGTCTACTCCCAAACAAAGATGTTTGTAGGAAATGGACGAAAAGTGAAAGAGAAGATTCCACACCAAACAAGAACGATATAACCCCTCTCCCCTCCTGCCCCATCCACAATAAAAAATAAAAGAAGCAGAATTACTTGCCTGGGTATGCTTCTTCCATCTAATGCCTCCCTGGCTGAAGATGCAGTCTCAGAATCGCTGAATTGGATCAATGCCTGCCGAGGTACGCCACAAAATTGTTGAGGATGCAGGGATACAAACAAAATTGCAAAAAAATAAAAAAATCCAGTCCATTATCCATCCACTAACCTGAAAACCTGCAGCCTTTTCAAAAGTAGCAATCTTGTGCACAAAACCAAAAGCTGAGAAAACCTGACATACATTCCAATCAGATTTGAGCATACCTCAATACAGAAGATAAGCAACATTAAAACAATAAACCATTAGAAACTATCCCGATCATCAATACAACGTGACAAAAAAAGAAATACCAACAGATCAGAAATAAGTGCAGAATGACACCTGTATATGTAAGCGTGAAGATAGACCTTAGAAAGGAGTATGACGCACATGATAATATATCCAGACCGTCTCCAACAAAAGGAACTAAATAAGAACCATCATCATCTGTGATTCAACCGATTTCAGTTAAAATTGAAACATAATCTAATGAGGGTGCTATTTCTCATGAACAACTACAATAACTAAATATGTGAAGTTGTTTTGATACTAAAAACTACCCAAATTTCCCAATCAAACACAAGGAGAATCCAAAAGCAAAGGATCATGTCAAACAGTGCAGAGAAAGGCATATACAAGCAATCAAAGTTCTGAAAGCAGTCAATTAATTGTTCGAAACAAGTTCTTGTTCCAGAAGAACTTGATTGGTATGACACTGACTACAGTTAGAACATATACCACACTGTGATATTAGTACGTAAATCTCAGACAGCAATCTCTGAAGAAAAACAAAAAGATCAAATAAGAAAATATTAAAAAAAATATATATTAGCCAAAAAAGTTAACAGAAAGAAGGAAACAATCAAAATCCAATGAGTATCTTTCCAATGCAGTACAGTGAAGAAGAATCCTCACATAAGATGAGACTGGACTCACGTAAATATTGATTGTGTCATAGATAACCATACATCATAGATAGTATTAACAAATGCTTTATATGACAATATTAGTAAAAATATACTAAACTACGAGATACATAAAATTCCTAGAATCTTGGATAGGAGGACTTTTTATGTGACAAAAGGAACTAGATAGGTAAACACTTACCAAGTGAATAACATCAATGCTGACATCGCCAGCTTCTACGCCCTCGATAGTTACCAGCAAGACATTGCCTGGATTGTCTCCTGGACCTTTGTTGTTTACAATTTCATGCCTATTTGAATACTGAATATACACAGTTTTACCACGAACTTGTGCTGGCTCTGATGACGAAGCATAATAAGTAACCATGCTGATGGCCTGATTAAGATCTGTCTGCAATTAAAAAAAGTGTCATCCCATCAAGTTTATGTGAAGTAACCAAATTGTAGACGCATTAAGGGGAACAATAAAGTACATATCGAAGAGCATTTGATGGTGTAGAAGAAAACTGCACACGAGAATGACCCACTGATGGTCCACAATCAAAGGCAAGCATGGATAAGCAACATAACAACATTGTTCAAGTCTCAGCAAATTTTCTATTTGAACAAAGCAGGGCAGGACGAATAGCAGAATAATCTGGTGATGTACTCATAATAGGCCCTTGAACTACGTTTAAATTACATTGGGATTTACTTTTTTCATTCATATGGATTCCAATAAAACATGGCTGACAAATGCTCAAAATCCCATGGGTATTTCATAAAATATCAACCAATTTGACTTTTTTTTTTCCCTTCAAGACAATATACAAGAGTTACAAAAACTTGTAACACTCAGTTGCTTAAAGAAAAACTAATCAAAAGATTAATAAATTCTTGTAACCTTTTATTTTGCATTGTGAGCTTCAAGAAGATCCTTAAATGGCACGGCAGAAGCTAACCAGCAAAGTAGTCCGTATACAATCATCATGTACAACATACCATAGGAGAAACGTAAATCAATTCATCAATCCAAGAATAAAGCCTCATGTGTTTTATAAAGCCTCGTCATTATCAATTCTATACTTCCATGTATACAAATCTCAAAGACAATCTAAACATCAAAAAAACGTCGAAATCCATTTACTTCTTGAGAAAACCCCTAAGTTATCAAATCAAATAGGAAAAACATATGATAGTGTGATAGAAATAACTTACGAATTCGACAAAGGCCTGGTTCCGATTGGCACCGACATTGCACTTGGTGTTAACGATTTTGCCGAAGGGTTTGCAAAGTTCGATAAGTTCTTCCTCGGTGCACTCCCACGGAAGATTCCGCAAGTGGAGCACCTTCGATGGCGTCTGCGTGTACCTGAACTGAGGCTGCCCCGATGTCGACATCTGTCGATTAGGGTTTTCAGGATAAAACTTGTGAGGTTATAATCTGTCTGATTTGGAACGAACTGGTTGATAAATATGGGTGGGGGTGGGGGTGCGGGGTGGCGCCGATGAAATACTAGTTTGGGGGTTCGTCTCTTCTACAGCTGGGTTTTTTGTGGTCTCGATCAGGTTTCTCTTCTAATCTCGGAGGATTGCTATCGAATAAAATTTCAGTGGGCCAACATATATATACGACGATTATCAATATTTAGTTTGTGGATAAATTTCAATAACACCCTTGAGCATTGGCGTAATTACAGGGACACCCGATGGAGTTTTGCGTATGTGAGAAAGAGTAGAGAAAGATTGTAGGGGCAACTCCAATGGATACTTTAAAAGCTTTATCTTTGCTATTTTAAATAGTTAACCCCTAAAATTTCTCCACAACAAGTTGTCTATTCCATTAACTATTTTACCTACACTCTTTCACTTGTTACTTTTGACGAGCGAAATGACACTCGGTATTTGTATATTTGCATCAATTTCCTCTTCATCGTTTTCATGGAGGCTTCATCGTCTTTAAGGCTTCATCACCCATGTATGGAGCTCTCTCTCTATATTCCTTGAATCCTCATTTCTTTCTCTTGGCTCCTCTTTGTCTCCCTCTCTCTCTATATGTAGACCATTAGAATCCCTATTGAGAAACCCTATCTACATCCAACAAATCACACAACATCCCCCGGCCCAAATCGCACACTCTCACACAACGTCCTCTATTCCAAAGCCCTCTCTATGCACACACACACCCATTACGCACACACCCACCCATCATCCACACCCAAATCCCTCTCTATGCATACACTCATCCAAACAAAATACCGAAAATATTTTTCATTTGATTTATTGTTTGTGTGATTCATCTGACTTACCTCACCCCAAATCCCCTCTCTATTGTATTCATCTAATTTATTATGTAATCTTGAATCTAAGCATGAAATTAAATATTATTTTTTGTGTTAAATGGTGATTTGAATTCGTTTATTGTTTGGGTGATCTTCATTTATGTTGATTCATCTGATTTATCGAACCCCAAATTCGCTTATTGTTTGTGTGTGAGGTGATGATGTAGCGTGTTAGATTTTAATTATTGATAGTTAGTTGAACTTAGTTGAAGTAGTTAGTTAAAATATAAAATATTGTTGGAAACGTGGAGTGAACTTAGTATAAATGACTCTTTAAAATAGAGATTGTAATTAAAATATATTTTGATTAACTATTTTAACTAGCATCCTTTAAGTTGCTCTAAGTGAAATGAGATATCTTAGAGATATTTAGTACATATTAAAAATCAATTTAGGAGAAAGATGTTGTAGAAATCAGTGTGGTAAAACAATTTCAAGTAGTAGAAAAGCAAAGAATCAAAAATCGAAAAAGATAGATCGCTAGGTAAGGCACGGTACTCGCTATCTTCAAGATAGTAATTTTTTCACTTATAATGTAGATGAACTATTGAAAATTCTACCCTTATGATACAATGCCTAACTTTAAGATTATCAAATATTACACTTCTTACTAATCTTGGAATCAAAACTCAACCCGAATAAAAAATCAGAAAATATAGAAGCTTTGAATCAAGAAGAAAAATAGGGATTAAATTGTTCATTATTTATTCTTACATTTGAATATTATTTATAGTGTTTTATGCATCTCTTAATGAAATAGTGCAAACCTTCAAAACCATGGCAAAATACACCACTTAAAAAGACTGCAATAATATAGTCGTTAGAGACTAATTTCAAACAAAATACCTATCACGTTTGAATGTACTCAACTTTCAGTATCTCAATTTTGAGATTTCTGCAAAAGTACTAGGAGCAAAACATGTTTGAATGTGGGTTGCGTTTGAACGAACCGAAATCTCAGTATCTCAGTTTCTATTAGAAAACTGAGATTTTGAAAAAGTACTGGGAGTAAAGCACATTCGAATGTGGGTTATGTTCAAACATTGCCTTCCTCCTTTTATTTATTCTTTTTTTTTTCTCTCTCTCTCTCTATATATATATATAACTTGAAGTTCTCATTATATAAGCCTCCTCTTTAAGAGGATTCCTTGAGACCTTGAGTGGAGGATGAAATTCTCCCTCTATTTATAGATGAAGATGATTCCATAAAGAACTCTCAATAACTAATGTGAAATTCATGTCTTTGCCCTCTAACTCATATACTTCAAATGTTTTTGAGGGAAGAGAAAAATTTTACTTTCCCACCAATCTTAATTTAGAAAGTACTATTGTACTTTATGTATATTATATATACATGTATTTAATGTGTTACGACAATTCATGCAAATGATGTTTTACTAACCTATATATCATTATTAGTAAATAACTATATATATATATATACAAAAGAGTGTTTGAGAAGCTTTTCCTCTGCAAATTTAATTTTTGAATTATTTAATTGACCTCTTCAAATTAAATTATAACATGTGGCATGCATAACTAATTCTAAGTTTTTGATAACTATTTAAATTTTTTAATTTCTTATTATCTTTGTTAACTATTTTATATTTAATTTTTATATTATAAAATATTAATTTATCACATTAATAAATACATTTTAAATAATGTTAGGATGGATCAGAATATGAGTTAAGTATTTGACATTAATAAATATTTTTTAAATAATTTTAGGATGGGGTAAAAAAATGGGTAGACCCTTAACCACTCCTTCTATATATTTTATTCAATTATTATTTATTTGTTTTAACAATAAATTGATGTCACATGGTTGTCACCTAAATTAATTTCACATGCACTAATGTACATAAAATAATAAAATAATATCACAAGTCAACACTCTTATTTAATTTTTCACACTTTAAATTAAAACAATTCTCCTTATAATCATTCTTTATAAAATTATCTCTAAATATTTAAAATATTTATCGTTCATGTTTATGTCTCGTATCATTACTCATAATTAAATACTAAATGTCAATCCTATGCATGTATGTCACATGTGAATATGCTTATGATAAATATTATATATTGGTCATGCGTGTTCGGGTCTTACTATAATTTTATGAGAAATGTTTACATTGAATGTCATGGTTTCGAGTGGGTAATCTTACTACCTATGAATGGATTATTCTCATGTGACTCGAATAAATTATAACTACTAGTTTATTTATTTATGTTTTTTTTGAGTAATTGATATTCCTAGATGTGGATGAGTGATTGAATGTGGATTGATTAAATTAAGAAATTTACTTTGTGTAAACCAATTCGAGTAAAGTGGTATTATTTATTAATACTCGAATGAGATTTTGAATAATTGGTGTCAGGTCCAGGGACGAGGGACGAGCGCCATAAAGAACGCTGCTCAAAAAGCTCCCGTAGAGGAGTCATCAACATGATAAATTTTCAGCAAGGTATGTATGTACGCTAACATTTAATTTTATCTACATGTAAAGGTTTATCTGTTTCTATGTGACTTTCTAGCTTATGAGTTCTATTGTGAATAAATGACTTGAGTATTCTAATGTTACGATAGGAATAAGATGTCTTCGTGATAGACTAGAATATTATGGTTTAGTTGTCTGTGTAACAAGCGAAAAAAATTTTAGTTTTCACGCCACCTGTAAACTAATTTGTCTCTCTGCATGTTAGTTATCTCTCTTCATATATGATGATGCACAAATTAGTTTACATGCCACCTGTCAATTAAATAGTATAAAATAAAGTAAAATAGAGGGAGAGAGAAGACCAAGTTTATAGTGGTTCGGTTAAGATGACCTACGTCCACTTGAAATGACAAGGGTCGTCGAAATTTTGTTAACTCAAGTGTAGTGGGAGAGCAGAAGGTCGCAAGCTTTGAGAGAGGAGGAAATAATTATTTCGAATGAGTCTGATGATGCTCCCCAAATATTGGCGAGGGTTTACAATTTATAGTCGTTTCATAACACATAGTAATTGAATAGCTATTCTGGTGCTCATAACGGATTTAAATGATTTAATAGTAATTAAATAATTGATCCGGTAAAGGCGGAGGTGGTGACCTCTTATCAATAGGCAAGACAATTACACTACTCTCCATAGGACTCGGTAAAAGGATGAAGTGAAAGTTGACTCTCTCCAAGACAGCGAGGATGAAGCTTTTGGGATGACCCTTACTTCAAGGGTAAAGAGGAGATTATTGAATGACTCTTACTCCAAAGTGGTATAGGAGGCTCTTGGATGACCTTACATACTCCCCTGCTGAAGTAGCTCCTTTATCTTGATGAGCTTGTTCGAGTTGACCATATTAAGCTCGATTTGTTGGATCTCTCAGAAATGGGTTATAACCTTGGACCGTACTTATAATTTGAACTAGGCCCTTAGGCTTGGGCCATCAATATATTTTTTACTTAACAAATTCACTTTTATTAACAATCGTTGGAAGATCCATTTGTTCTTCAAAATAACTCCCTATCACTCTATCCTCGACTTTTCTCTTTCATACGGGTTAAATTGGAGTAGTAATATCCTTCATTTACCAACTACTAATTGTCTATTTATTTCAAATGCCATGAATTTTTTTGGTACTTATTTCCCCAATTATTTGGTTGGTCAATAATTAAATTTTGTTAGGTTTAACTTTTGTTTACAGTTGAATAAAAAATACAAACACTTCAAAGAGAAGCTATGTTATTCCTACATGACCCAACATCTTAAAAAGATGAAACAATCATATTTATTAAATGGAAAAGGATACCTATACCTAAGAAATCATTTTTTACCATATTTACTATTTTTTTCATGCATAAATTTCAATTTAGTAGTATCATAATATTGTTACAAGTTACAATAAACACAATATGGAAATATTAAAACAAAACTCCAATTACAATCTCATCAAAATATTATATAGATATAATATAAAGAAATCATACCAACTTAATTACCCATAATTTTTTTAGTCTTAAATTTTATCCATAATCTATCTTATCAATTTACATAAAATTTCATTTGCTAATGGTTGATAATTGACGAGAAACATTTATGATCTATTATAAAATTTTAACTTCCATGCAAAAATTTCGAATTCTTAATTTATCTTAAAAAAATGTCAAAATACAAGATTATTTATCCTTTAATAACTTAATTTTATTACTCATATACTTGGATTTCTAATAAATTTTAAAAAAAAATTATGATCAAAATTTTTTCTCGTACAATACACATGTGTATTATTAGTAGTACAAGAGGATATAGAGTTATTTATTTACGTGATAAATTAATTATTAATTTTTGTGAGATTTATTTTAATATTATTTACTGTTGATATTAACACTGAATGTTTTCTCGTCTTTTAAGAGCCCGTGCAAAAGTCGGTCAAAACCCTAGATTTCAAACAAACGAATACCTTTAGCTCTCTCTCTCTCTCTCTCTCGTCTCAACCCTGCGATATTGCATCTCGCTTCGTCTCCGCAGATTTTCTAAGGTATTGTCGAATTAAATCGTGTCCTTTATTTACTGCTATTTGTAGTCTATCTCATCGAGTTCTGGTTTGCGTAGCATTTATGAGAAGGTATACAGCTAGCTGTATGTTGTGTTTATCTATTAGCTCTTTGGATTTTCTTCGATTTGTTAGGATTATGGGGTAATACCATGTCCAGATCTGCGTCTATTGACGGATCAATCATCTTCTTGCTTCTGTTCTTTAGGTTTTCTGCTGGCTCAAAGCTCCATGTTTTCATACTGTTTTGAATGGAAACATAGGGTAAAGATTTTGTACTCTTTTATTCCTGGTCGGCACAATCCAGATTGTGTACAATTGTAGATTTATTTCTTGAAAGAGAGGTTTTTATAGATTGAATAACTTTGATTCTGCAAATCGATACGTATCAGGACAAATTACAAAATTCTTGAATTCCAAAAGATTCTAATCATATGCCAAGGCTTGCTCTTTTTGGTTAAATATTTTATGTATATTGTAGTTTTTGAGTAAATTTGATCACCAGAACAATAGTTGTACATGAAAAAATCATGGGTAAATGCTGCTGGTGCGTCAAATGTCTACACCTTTACAGCAGAGAGGTGAAATTATTAAGGAATTATGTTAGTTTGTTTGGAGGTGGCTGCATCCTGAACATTTGACTACGATGTACTGTGAAATTGTGTTGTTATGTGTAGAAGTTCATAAACCTGTTAGTTTCATGCTTAGTGTTGATTTGGTATTGCAAAACATGGAGTATGGAACTATGGATGATGGGACAGTGCTCCGATCTACATATTGTGCATAAGGATAAATACTAACATTCTTATGTGTGTGCATTGGTGTTTGTTTGTTGGATAAATGAAGGTAGAACAATTGCTCCTTGTCAAACATGTGTGTTTCTTTAAAAAAAAAAATGTATTCGTAGAAATCCGATGTCATAATATGCATAGCATATGATATTCATTGATGGTATTGTATTATTACAAGTATTGTTGGACTACGTGTAATTTTTATATATAGTTTAACTATTTTCTTTTATTTGTGTTGTCCATCTTCCTTTTTGGTGGATTTTTAAAATATAAAACAGATTGAAGTTTCTCTTTCCAATGGCCGGTCAGAGGAATAGTTATGGAAAGCGTTCCCATTCTCAATCTGACTACGCAGATGATGGAGGAAATAAAAGGAGAAATCATGGCAATGATAGAGATTCTTTTTCTATTGGACCAGAAGATACTGTGTACAGGTATTTATGCCCTGGAAAGAAGATTGGAAGTATTATAGGAAGGGGAGGGGAGATTGTTAAGCAATTAAGGGCAGAGAGTAAGTCAAAAATAAGGATTGGTGAGACTGTGCAAGGAGGTGAGGAGCGTGTTGTCACTTTATACAGCTCAAGTGAGGAAACTAATGAATGGGATGGCATTGACAATACTCTTTGTCCAGCCCAAGATGCTCTTTTTAAGGTGCATGACAGAGTTGTTGCTGATGACTTGGCTGCTGACGAGGACACAGAGGAAGTTCCACAAGTAACTGCTCGGCTTCTTGTACCATCCGATCAGATTGGATGTATCATTGGGAAAGGTGGACAGATAGTTCAGGATATTCGTAGTGAAACTGGTGCCAATGTTCGAATTATGAAGGACAAGCATTTGCCTCTTTGTGCATTGAATTCTGATGAACTTGTGCAGGTAATTTGGAGAGATCCTTTTAAAGTCATTTTTTGTCCGTGTTTCTTTGGTAATTTTTTGACTAAATATATTTTTCCAATCTCTTGGGGAATACTTGATGCCAAGATATCTGTCTTTTTTACTTGGATATTAAGGGAACTTGTTATTTGCCTAGACATAAGCCATATTCTTTAGTTGATACTAGAATAATGAAATTTAATATTGTTTGTTTATTATAGACTTGTCTTTACTTTTGAATATTAGACTACATAAGGTTGCATTATGTTTGAGCTGAGTGAAGTTCCTAGTTTAGTTATGTCTCTTGTCGGTTTTCGGAATGCTTTAGATATCCGGCGAAGCCTCTGTTGTGAGGAAGGCTCTATATCAAATTGCATCTCGCTTGCACGACAATCCATCTCGGTCCCAGCACATGCTGGCTTCTGCCGTGCCCAATGTTTATCCTCCTGGTGGTTCACTTGTGGGTTCTGCTGGTGGCCCAATTGTGGGATTAACTCCACTAGTGGGTGCTTATGGGGGATATAAAGGTGAGAGTGGAGACTGGTCACGGTCTTTTTACTCAGCTCCAAGGGATGAAGCATCTTCAAAAGAATTTTCTATTCGTTTGGTTTGCCATACTGCAAATATCGGAGGCGTGATTGGCAAGGGTGGTCTTATAATCAATCAAATCAGGCAAGAGTCAGGAGCACATATTAAAGTTGATAGTGCAGCTGCTGAAGGAGATGATTGTATAATAACTATATCCGCCAAAGAGGTACGCTTTTATTGTTTTAATAGGATGTTCCTTTAAGCAAATGAAGAAGAATTAAGATAGTTTTGTCGTTAATGATTTTCCTTGATATTTTTTCAGTTGTTTGAAGACACATTCTCTCCAACAATCGAAGCAGCAACACGCTTGCAACCCAGGTGCAGCGAGAAAGTTGAAAGAGATTCAGGTCTTACCTCATTCACAACCCGTCTACTAGTGCCAACGTCTCGAATTGGTTGCCTTATTGGAAAAGGTGGATCTATAATTAGTGAGATGAGGAGAATCACCAAAGCTAATATTCGCATACTTTCAAAAGAAAATCTTCCCAAGGTTGCATCCGCCGATGATGAGATGGTACAGGTAAATGTTTCGCTATGAGCAGTGCATTAGTTTGAGTATTCTCAAGTATGCGCTCCTATATCCAATTGTACATCGCATTTTAATGTCTTAACTTATTATGAATTTGTGTATTTTAATGTCTTAGCTTATTATGAATTTGTGTTAGATTGCTGGAGATCTTGATATTGCGAAGGACGCTCTTGTGCAAGTAACCTCACGGTTGAGAGCAAATCTTTTCGATAGGGATGGTGCCGTCTCTGCTTTTGTGCCTGTTCTTCCGTACCTTCCTATGTCGATGGATTCCTCAGATGTTTCGAAATATGAGAGCAGAGATAGTAGAAGACATGGGCGAGGACATTCTTATTCCGGTGGATATGGCGGCTCTGGTGATTTGCAAGCTGGCGATGGGTATGGTAATTATGGTGGTTTTCAGGTAATTTTATGCACTGTGCTCACCCATGTGTGTATGTATGCAACTACTATTTTATTAGTCTAATAATTTTTTCTGTTGGTGACTAATATGTCATTTCATTTTCACAGAGTGGTAGTGGTTATGGAGCCTATGGTGGTTATTCCTCTGGACGTACTGGCGGTTCTGGGTAAGATCTTTCTCCTGGCAGTTATGTCTACTTCATTTTAGTAGGGAAAATTGCCATTAGGTGGTTGGGAGGAAGGTTGTCTTGGGTTTAAAGCCTTTGAATGCATATTGTTGGCCCCTTGTGAGGATAATAAATACTATTAAATTAAATGTTTTAATCTTAAAGATTGGATGAATAAGACTGGCAGCCGGAGAAAAGCCTGTAGTTTAACATTTTCTTGTATGTATGACATGTGACTTTTTTTTCCCCTATGCATTTATGCATTTTTTTTATACAATATTTGCAAAAGACCTAGATGTTTAATAATTTTTTTTTTTGTGGACAAGCATCATCATTGATTGTTACTTTTTGTCATCAGATCTGGACAAAACCCTGTTTCACGGCGTAAAAATTATGGTTACTAATTTTTGATGGTGAGGACAGGTAAATTATGGTTTGCCTTTAAATTCCTTTGTTTGGGTTGATAGAGAATATAATCATCTGTATTGTCACATACTAAGTTTACAGCAGCTTGCTATCATGACCTAGCCAATGTCCTTTATTAAAAGCTGATGCTCTTGTTTAACCTTTGTTTCGTTTCCCTTCACAACAAAACAGCTGAGATATCTGAAGCCCGAAGCCAGCCTACTACCTCTTTTGATGAAGCCTACTGCCTATACCGGAAGACCAGATGAAACAGGGTCTGGAAAACTCATGGCCAACCTTGATGCTTTTATTTAGGAGCACCAATATCCGAAGAACTTATCTACTATGAAAATTGCCAAGTCCAGACACCATAACGTACCAAGCTCCACATTTTGTGCTCCCAAGAACCTATGCTTCCAGCGTGCCTTTGTCCATGTTGTTTCCTTCCTCTGGCAGTTTGTATTAGAATAGTTCACTATCTTTATAGCTCTCAGCTGTGTGATTAGGAGTTTTATGGTTGTTTAATTTCTGTTGAGTAGACGACCTCGGAAACATTGTCAACCGGACTAAGATTGAAGACCTTGATATGTGTCACAAATTTCTTTGCTAATTTATTTTCTGCCTGCAATGGTTTATTTCCTTTTAGACCTTTCATTTGTCTTCTATAAAATAACCAATCTGGTAATGCTGTAAAATCAAACTTTTTGTGTCCCTGCATCATTGGATGTTTGAACTTTGGTTATGCAATCTGCTGGTTGAATATATTACATACTCCGAAAAAATTGTGCTTACAGCTGTTGGCTTGCTCATACGGTCAGATGAATTATGGCACCACTGGTTTTGCTCCTTTGGTTAAGATTATTTTCAAATATCCTATAATCGTATATTTATTATATTACCATATGGGCCGAGAAGCTCACGATGACTACCACATGACGATGTATACGCAGTGAAGGGTGGCTGTATCAGCATTTTTATTCCAGAGGTAAGATTGGATGCTGTCTTCTAGTTGAAATTTTCACGATAACAATTTTATCTGAAGGATTCTTATGGACCACTCTTGATTTACGACAGTCACTGGAGATGGAGATTTGTTAAAGTTGTTGAAAATTCTTGTTAAATCTGGATAGGATCCTGCTCAATCATGTGATCCAAAATTTTCATGTGACCACTCCTTATCGTGCTTGTAATGCAGCCACTTGTGCTTATCGTGTTCTAGTTGTAAACTCGACTTCAAATCTGGAGGTAGGTATACTCTTATTTTTTGGAAGTTTTTTGTGCTAGATTTGTTTGGCAAACTATGGCTTCAGTGCAACACAAAGTAAGATACCGTTAGGTAACACTTATTAAAGTATTTTTATCTTTTAGTACTTTTTTAAAGTACTTTTTGAAGTAACATTGGCTAGGCATATTTAGTTTTTTGCTTTTTCCAGGCGTAATTGTTACTTGCATTGTACCCCATATAAATGTGTAATTTTAAGATTCATAGAATGCTTTGCTTTTATGACTAAATTACGTTTTTTACTATAACAAGATTAGTAAAAATGTGTTATCAAACGATAACCAAGTCATTTTGCCATAAATGGCCGGGTAGGTGAAGTTTTTATTTTTTGCTGTGTGTATAACATGTCATTCTCTATTGCTTCTTCTGTGTATGGGTTGAGGGGGTGCAAAGAATGATTAATTAATTTACTTGATTATGCATATAATACCCTCCTCCCTCAGCCCCGGGGTACAAAGAGTGATTAATTAATTAGCTTGATTATGCATGTAATCCTCACCTCACTCAGCTCCTTTCTTTTCCCTGGCCTTTTTCTTCTTGAATTTGGCTTGTATGTAGTTGCTGTATGTTTTCTTTTAAATCAAACCTGGTATCTCGAGCATTTTGCGATGCATCTTGGTGCTCAATTCTCTTACTGTTTTAGGGTAAGCTATCCAATCTCATATTCGTTATTTGTGCAAACAGAACCTAGCAATTACTCGGCATTTATCATAAAAGTAGTAGAAAACAGGGACGATGCATGTTGGCACTACTACGCTTTTAATGGCATCAGAAGTATCATCTCCAGTGGTACAGCGGTCGTATGTGGACTAAATGGCATCCCCCAATCCCCTTCTTTCCTCGCGTTCATTTCCATGTAAGTTGTTTTCTGTGGTTCCTACTAAAATATTAGATTGATTGGCATGGTGAAAGTTTTGAAAGGCTTTGGTGGATTTTGTGTTATGGTCAAGTCTGGAATGGTCAGCAAATGGTGAGCACATAGGCGACAAACTGCAGGGTGGAGACGAGTCGTCCACTTGCAAAGTGAATGGGAAATGTGTTTGCTGGAAGTAAAGAGGAAATAAGATGAAAGATGGGTGAGCATGTACTGTGTTTGTAGGATCTGGCACTGTGCCGGAGATGCTTTATGCCCGAAGCTTGTCGAACTGACCACCTCTCCCATCTCTTCATTAAAACAGCTTGAATACCATTCATACTGATTTCTGTATAAATTCTTCTTCTGTTCTTTTAATTGTAATCAGCCCAAGATTGGAAGATGTAAAATCTTCAAATTGATCAGTTGTATTGATACAATTTATATTGGTTCCCCCCCCCCCCCCCTCCCTAAAGAGGGGGTCGGAAATTGGTCGAAAATTCTAAAAGAGCCTTCGGTGCGCAAGCCAAGAAAGACATTGGTTTTTCTCCACATTCTTACCGGGGTGATCTAGGAATGTGCCTATGATTTTTTCAACTGATATTTCGAGTTCCGCACTCTAGAGCCTTTTTCAACTGTGTCCCTCACTCGCAAAAGAGTCTGGAAAGCAGTGACTCGTGCGAAGTGAGTCGGGATTTAGATCCCTTTTGGTATGTCTCCTTTTAATTTTTCTCTATTGTATGTTGATGGAGTACATAAAAGAGAGCTCGTTTCAGTTGAACTAATGATTGCTAAATCTACTTCTTGAGAAAAATTGTGATGGTGCTGAAGAGATCTAAATTCAAGTGAAAATTTTTTTTTGTAGCAAGGAGTTGACAAAGGAGAACAGCTCTCTTATTGTTGATACCGTCCCGTTCTTTTTAGTCGTGAATGTTGTCTTGGAAAGTGTTTTTTTGTCAAAAAAGCATGCCCAACACAGTCTATATAGCATAGAGGCATTTGAGCCGCTTCTAAACTAAATTGAGGGTAAGAGTTTGCACAATCTCTTTTGTGGATAATTTATCCCTTGATAGGGGGAAAGAGAAGTGAGATTTATCTATTAATTCGATATTAAATGTGCGGTCGTATTATGATCATTTAGAAGACATTTAGAAGACATGGCTCAAATTTGATTGGTTTAGATTTCACAGATCTAGTCGATAGGATTATTTTGTTTGGAAAATATTATTTGGACATAATTTAATGACATAATTCAATACAATTATTGGATTGGTCGTGAGTTTCATTTGACATTGAAGCTCATAACTAATTCAACGGTTGCATTTGAAGTTACATCATTAGATCTTTTTTTTTTTTTTTTTTTTGGGGGGGAGGGGAGTGTGAGGTTTTCTGTAAATTTGGTAAGTTTCTCACTTGTTGTCAAACCCATAGTATAATAATTGATGACAATAATATGGTGAAATGAAGTAAAGTAATCCACCTAACTCTAACCACAAAGTACAAGCAACTAATGAATGCTAAGAAAGTCTCATGTGGCGCTGCCAATGGCAGTGTATAGTGCTCTGCCTCTAGCCGTCTGCCCTAACGCCATTAATTTGACCTGTTTATTGGCTGTGTTATTCAGAGACAGGGAACACCCGCAAAATTACAAAAATATTTCACTTGAAAAAGACGAAGGGTAAAATTCTACACTAAATCCAATAAAAACATTAAGATCCCGAGGGCTTCATATAATTATATTTTTGATGTATAACGTTGTAATTATTTTTTCGAGAGTAGTAGAGCAGAACAAGTTAAAAGAGGCATCTTCCATAACTTTTATTAAAGGATCAAATGTTTCGAAGATTTGTGTCCATTTTCGAAGTTGTAGAACTCGAGATCTGTTGCTTAGACTTCAATTTCTCGTCAATTTTTTCTCTATCTAGAATTCTTTAAAACGATTCCAAATTTCCCTTTTTTTTTTTCTTGTATGATGTTATACTAAAGGTAACTTTTTTGTGGTCAAATTATATTAAAAAAAAAATTAAGATTAGTCCTAAGATCAATGCCAAATTCTCCCTTTCAGTGAAATTTAACCTAAAAAATATAATCTAATAGATAAAAATTAAGAATTTGAGTGTATAAAAAATAAATAACTTATACATCTTTATTGGTATCTTTTTGAAGATTAAAGGAGATGTATAAAGCTTCCTCTGGTTAGGACTGCAGTAGCTGAAGGATATGATGTACGTAGGTGACGGAGATAGGTCTATGGGTGTGTTAATTTTTCTTTAATTGGTCTTGATATTTGCACCTATGGAAGGTCACATCAATTTCAAACGTGATGCATATGATATTGATGACAAATTGTAAATTTTGAAATCTTAAGTTAAAATTTTTGACAATTTTTTAAAATTATATTATGATAAATTTATCCTTCAGAATATCTTCGTTTCAATGTGAATAGTTTGTTTTTGACCGAACAAAAAAAAAAAGTATAAATATTTATAAATTGATTCAAATACTCTCAACTATTAAAAATAAAAAAAAAAAAGAAAAACCACATCCGTACCCTCCAAATTACTGAATCATATCTAGTACCCATTGGGTTAAAAACACAGATTTGATAGATCTAAAGCTGCCCATCTGCACACAATAAATACTAAACATTTCCATTTCATTGACAGTAAGAAACTTCTTTATAAACAATTCCAAGAGTCCATGCCTTTGCTTCAAACCTCATTCGTCCATATCCTGTCATGTGGGTCTTGTAGTCCAATCACCTTCTTCTTCTCTACCTGTTTTCACAGACTCCCTCTTTGGGAAAATGTTTTTTTTTTAAGAAAAAGGAAGTTTTTGTTTGTTCATTCAATAGGGAATGTGGGTTTCTCCTTTGAGAAAAGAATTCCTGCACCCATCTGTGAGTTTAGGGCAGTGTAATCCTTATGGGATTGGTTGGGTTTTTAGGACAAAAAAGGGTTAACTTCATGATGGGTTTGACAATGTTTGGGATGACAGATTTTTGTGTTATGATGTGGAGCTACTTTTTTTTTTTTTTTGTTGTTGTTCTGATAAGGGTTTTAGTCATCTAAAGTCTTGCATGTGGGAATAAGGTTACTTGGTGCAGCCAAGGATGACTTGCCGGCAATCTTATATGCACATATCAAGTCACGGTGAGGAGCCACTAAACTCGAGAGGGTAGCCAACACTCACTTAGACATCCAGGACTAAAAAAAAAAAAAAAAAAATTCGTATCATGACTATTTATATAAGTTCACTGAAGTGTTTATCTTTACATGTGGTGGTACACATTGACTGGCAAGTCATTTCTGGCTACATTATTACCTTATTTTCTCATGCTAGATTTATGATGGCAGTGATAATGGATATTGAATCAAGAATTTGGCTTTGAAGGGTGGTGGTTTAAATTTTTCAAGAAGTCTGTTGATATTGTTTATGTAGATTGGAATTATTTATATGTGAAAGGGAGCGATCAGCGAACGCCCCAAGCCGATCTCCATTATATCCATCATTTACGTTAAAAATTAATTTTTTTTTTTTGGTTCTCACGATTTACTAACGATGAGCTGAAAATTATACTAACGATTTATCTTGAGTTTACAGTATATTGTTTACTTAACCTGTTATTATAAGTTTTGCAGATGAACCTTTGAAGTACGTTGCATGCTTCTAATTGTTCTTTGACCTATATATCCTTTTGCACAGGTTTGCTTCCAATTTCGCAAGTGTTGATTATAAGCCCAATAACTCCTACATAAACACGAGCGCACACAGACACACACATTCTCTTATGTATTGGAATGGTCATGTTTGTTTTCATGCAGCGCCAAAGAATGGTTTGAAGCATCCACCTAGGGTAAAACTGTCTGCATTAGGATTGGATCGATGATCGATGTAGTAGAAGAAAGGAAAAAAATTGATCAATCTATGCAGTGATAGCAAGCTGACATAGTTATACATGATTTTTTTTTTTTTTGACAAATTGTACTTGTATATTCTAAAAGTATCCATTTGTGGTGGAGGTGCTCCTCAAGTACATCTTGTAATTCAGATTCAGGGGACACAGATTTTTCAGTAACTTCAATAATGGCCATGAATGCTCATCAGCCATGTTCTTGTCATGGCTCTTGAGACTTGTGATTGGGTGTTTGATGGTGGATTAAAAAGGGAAGCTTTGTTTCAAGCTTTAAACCTCCTCTTTAGTTTCATTTGTAATTAGTTAGTTTGATTCGATTTGAACAAAAAAATTTAAAGAAATCTGTTTTGTCTTACTAGACTATGTTGTTCTTGTCTAATTCTTATAAAACTGAAGTAAATGACCAAAAAATAAACTTCTAATTTGATTAGAAAAAAAAAGGCGGAAAGCTATTAGATTGTTCATTTTGAGAAGATAATCTTTTTCTCTTTACGCAGTACTTTACGGACTATACTTTGCTAACTTTTTTTTTTTTATGTCTTTCAATTTCCTATCAGCCTTTTCTTTGGCGAAGGGAGAAAGGATGGTCACACACACACACACTAATTTAACAGAAATCAATTGAATATACACAAGTTCATTTTGAAACCATCTTGAATGAATTCAAAAATCGAACTTGAATTAGAATAGGATGATTGAAAGATGAAGATGATTGAAGCATGAACCTAAACACATTGATAATCTTATAATGTACTATACAGATTAGATATGGTTCTGAAAAAACAAACGATGATTAGACAAGATCCAAAAGCACATACTCCAAAAAAGGAAGGAACAACATCAAATAACATAAATCTCCTAACGAATGTAAGATAATATTAAGGGAACCTTGCACATATCTGAATTCAGGATACAGAACAGGTGGATTACAGTGATTTTCCATCCCCAGTTTCTGAAGAACTCGGATTCGAAAAATGAAGAAAAAACATAGCAGGGATGCTTGTGTTGTCGGCTAGAGAGAGATGAGACCTTCCCTGACAAGGAGACCAAACATGAGAACAAGAAGGCCAACTAGGATACATTGGGTTGAGGAGATGAGAGTTTGTGAATAAGCAGAGAGGGTGATTGCTGCACCAACCAATCCAATCAGCATAGCACTCAAGTTCTGATTCATCTCTCTTAATTTGCCTTCTTCTCTTCCTCCTCTCTGCCCTTCTCTGAAAAACCAAACTCACAGCCACAAAAAGTCAGCCCTTGGAGGAGGTGAAGCTATTGGTTGATGATATGGATTTCTCTCTTTGCCTCTTGGGTTGTTTGTACAGTCATTCATATAACAATCCCAGGTTTAAGCGAAGCAGAAAGTCAACCCCATGGTGTCGATCGAGATGAAGGGCTGAAAACGAATGGGAGGAAGCAGAGAGAGAGAGAGAATTTCAAAAGACCTTGGACGGAGGAGTGAATTGGAGGTCACGAATAAATAATATAAAATTGGCCAGGCCTTAACAAGTCCGTTCGACTGTTTCAAATATACTTACTTAATAATTAATAATATTTCTCTTTACATTATTCCTGTTGTACCGTGTTTTGAGACACGGATTACTCCTTACAATCTTAAGTCTTGCTAAAAGGTAAAGGATGGGCCTAACCATAACCATCTAGTAACGGTCATGATGAATCACGGGCCAAGAAATTCTGCCCTTGATTAAGAATATATTAAAATATGATATGATTCACCAACACAATACACAATTAGAGAAATTTGGGTATTACTTAAGCTAACCATTTTGTAAACAAATGGATCAAATACGATACAATTAATAAATAAATCGGGTATGAATCAAACTAATTAAAAAAAATATACAACACGAATCGTTTATATATTAATTATATGCGATTCATATACAACATAAATTCAATAGAACATTATTCATTAGACTCAAATTAATAAGCCCATCAAATATTTTTTGATACAAACCTATTAAAACTTTATACAAGAGGCGTCCCACCCAACATAATTCACAGACCTACCATTAATTATTCACGAGGACGACAAATTTTACATTGCATGGGTTTGTCTGTCGAATCAGCCATAATGGATAATAGTCCAATCAGTTGGGCTACCGAACTAACCACTGGTGGAGGGCTAGCCTATGAGCTATTGGGCCACTGGTCTATTGGATTAGCTGTGGCCCACAGGTCATTTTCCGACCTTAGGCAGTCCACGGCTATGCTTGTTATCGGGCTGATAATCGAACTAAAGCTTATAGTGAAAATTGAGCCTAGTCTGTTAATTTTGTTTTTTTAAAAGATTTTAAAAAATTATTTAAATTTAGTTGATTTAAAAAATAGTCGACTTTAAATCGATCTTAAAAAATAGTTTAAATTTGACTTATTTTAAACCGAATCGAATCCCATGCAAATTGAATTTAAGTCCAACCCAAATTTGGCTCGAAGAGCAAAGTTCTTGCTCTCATCCACAAAACCGTACGACGACGTTTTGATGTCGATCTTTTTCCGGTACGAGGAAAATTTTCAATTGATGATAAGAACAAGGGAACGGAATTTTGCCCAGAAAGCCCAAAAATGCGACCATAGATGAGAAGAACCCGCACCAGCACTACAGCTTTCAGCAGTCGAATGCTCCAAATTCTGTTCAGTCTTCAACCACACAAGCTTCAAATCAAACAGGTTTACTCTATTTTCTCTTTCTCTCCCATTAAATATCACTTCTCCACCAAATGTCTTGAAGAACCACAATCGTCATCTTCATCGTCATGTCCTACCCACAAAACAAACGACCAACACGTAGATATATCTTCAATTGACTTTTCTGGCATTGCAAAATCAGTCATATTGAGATGTTCACATCATTGGGATAATAAAGTTGAGACCTTTGACAACTCTTCTCTCAAAGACTATCTTCTCAAACTTTCTAATCTATCCCCTGAAACCATCCGTAGATTTTGGAGGGTTTCAGAGCTAAAACGCCAAGATGTTCTTGAAATATTATTGGGTTTTGATTATAATAGTGGTAAATTTGAATTTGAGGCTGAAAAGGTTGAATCTTTATGGGGAATTTTCAAGTGGGCTAGTAAGCAAAGTGGGGATTTTGAGCATCTTCCTCAGTCTTGCAAGCTCATGGCCTCGATGCTTGTTCAGGTGGGATTGTTTAGGGATGTTGAATTCTTGCTTTCAACAATGGAAAATCGAGGACTTGTGTTGGATAATCATGAAATTTTCAGTAAGTTAATTGAAGGGTATGTCAGTGATATTGAACTAGACAGGGCCATTTCAGCATATGATCGGATGAGAGGGCTAGGTTTAGTCCCATCTTTTTTGTGTTATTGTAATTTGCTTAAATTTTCAGTTCAAAGGAATGAAACCCAGTTAACATACCGAGTTTGTCTGGATATGCTAGAGATTGGGTTGGGTATGGGTATAGTTGAAAAAGGTATTTATGAAGATGTGATTAAACTTCTTTGCCGTGATGGAAAAGTTCAGGACGCCAGAAATCTCTTTAAGAAAACTATTACTCTTGGAATGGTACCCAGTAACGTAGTTATTAATATAATTGCCAGTGGTTACTGTGAGAAGAAGGATTATGATGATCTACTGAATTTTTTTGTTGAAATGAAGTCTGCACCTGATGTTGTGGTTGGCAATAAGATCATATTTTCTCTGTGTAGAAATTTGGGCACAGAAAGAGCAGACTTGTTCATGCAGGAGTTTGAACATTTAGGTTTCTGCCCTGATGAGATAACCTTTGGGATCTTGATAGGTTGGAGTTGCCGTGAAGGAAAACTGAAGAATGCCTTCATCTATCTATCAGAGGTTTTGGCAAGATGCCTAAAACCCCATACGTATACCTATAATGCTCTTATCAGTGGTGTCTTCAAGGAGGGTATGTGGAAGCACGCCCGAGACATTCTTCACGATATGGATGAGAGGGGAATAGCACCCGACATCTCAACTTGTAGAGTTCTTTTAGCAGGATACTGTAAAGCTAGACAGTTTGACGAAGTGAATGTGACGGTTAACGACATGGTGGACCGTGGGTTGATCCAGCTCTCATCTATAGAAGATCCTCTATCCAAAGCATTGTTGTCATTGGGGCTCAATCCATTGACTGTAAAGGTGAGACGGGACAATAATGTGGGTTTTTCTAAACCAGAGTTTTTTGATAATCTTGGGAATGGACTCTATTTAGAAACAGACCTGGATGAGTATGAGAAAACTATGACAGCTGTTCTTGATAATGCCATGGTCCCCTGTTTTAACTCCCTTTTACTGACTGATTGCGCTGTTGGAAATCTTAAAACAGCAGCAGTGATGGTAGATGAACTGGCTCGTTGGGGGCAAGACCTTTCTTTGCTTGCTTTCTCAACATTAATGAAAGGTCTCCGTGCATCCCATTGCAGTGTTAAGCCACTAACCTGGTTCCTGGATAAAGTACCGAAATCAATAGATCAACTAGACCAAGAAACTCTCAATTTGCTTGTCCAAGCACATTGTAAACAGGGTCTCACATACAAGGCAATGGTAATTTTTAATGAAATGCTCCGAAGCCATTTGGAAATTGAGAATGATACATATACTTCTCTCCTACTGGGTTTATGCAAGAAAAGAAACTTGAAAGGCCTCATTGATTGCTGGGAACTCGCACGAGGAGATAAATGGTTACCTCAGATAAAGGACTGTAAAGCTCTTCTGGGTTGTCTTTGCCAGAAAAAAATGCTTAAGGAAGCATTGGAGCTTTTTGAAACCTTGCTGGTGGCATACCCTCACATGTTATTGGATTCATGTCCTGCTTTCCTCAAAATAACTTGTGATACAGGTTTTACCAGCGCTGCACATGTTTTAGTGGATGAACTTTTAAAACGTGGTTGCATCTTGAATTGCATGGCTTATAGCCATCTTATAAAAAGCTTTTGTAAGGAGAAACGGTTTATAGAAGCCTTCATGATGCTTGATATTATGCTTGCTAAGAATTTGGCTCCACCCTTGGATGCTTCTGTCCTATTAATTCCTCATCTGTGTAGGGCTGGTAAGTTAGAGCAAGCAGCTGTTCTGAAAGAGATGGGATTGAGAGAGCAACCTTCCGATTTGCGTTCCTTTTATTGCATTTTGATGAGTGGATTCTTCAAGAAAGGGATGGTTGGTGAAGTGGCCAAGCTATTCCAGGATATGCTTTCGAAGGGATTACCTCCAGATGACGAGGTTTATAACACGCTGGTTCAAGGGTATTGCAAAGCTAGGAGCTTCTGGAAAGTTCGGGAGCTACTTGGTGTTATGATTAAGAAGAACTTAAGCATCTCAATCTCAAGTTACCGGAATTTGGTGCGCCTGATGTGTATGGAGGGTAGGGCTTCTTTTGCATTTAGCATAAAAGAGCTGATGCTTAAGGAAAGCAATCTTCCATATATTGTTGTTTACAATATTCTGATATTTTATCTCTTCTTATCGGGAAATAGATTGCTTGTGGATAGCCTTTTAGATGAACTTCAACAGAAAGGGTTGCAAGTCAATGGAGTCACTTATAATTTCGTTGTTCATGGATTTTGTTGCAGTAAAGCTATGTCACGTTCTCTGCAATATCTAACTAGTATGATACGTGAAGAATTTAGACCCAGTGATCGCAATTTGAGAGCAGTAGTAAGTCGCCTATGCTGTGATGGGGAGCTCGTGAAAGCCCAAGAGTTGAGTAGAGAAATGGAATCAAGAGGGTGGGTTCATGGTTCAACCATTCAAAAATGTATTGTTGAGGGACTCCTTACTTGTGGTAAACTACAAGAAGCAATGGACTTTTTGGAACGGATGGAACAAAAAGGCCTAAATCCTGACAACATCAATTATGATCATCTAATCAAGCGGATTTGTTGGTGTGGAAGACAAGACAAGGCAGTTCATCTTCTAGACGTAATGTTGAAGAAAGGAAACATCCCACATCCTACCAGTTACGATACTGTTATCCAAGGCTTCTGCAAATGTCTTAGATTGGACCAAGCTCTGGATTTCCTTACTGAGATGTTGGAGAGAAACCTTAAGCCAACCTTCGACACGTGGAACACTCTTATTTTCCACTTTTGTGAGAATGGACACACTGCTGAAGCAGAAAAGCTACTTAATTCCATGGTTCAAATAGGTGAGAGTCCAAGCCGGGAGATGTATTGTTTTGTGATTAATCGGTACAGTTTTGAAAACAATCTTGGCAAGGCATCAAAGGTCTTGGAAACAATGCAACAAAATGGTTATGAACCAGACTTTGAGACTCACTGGACTCTCATAAGCAGTTTAAGCAATACGCGTGGCAAGGATAATGGGAACAACAGCAATCATTTTCTGTCAAGGCTTCTTTCTGAAAGTGGGTTTTCTAGGAAGGATCCCATGGTCAAACTCAGGTAGCACAGCATAATTATTCTTTCTTATATTTGTTGTAGTTTTAGTCAATTTGTTAGTATGTTACTTCCTCCAATCCAAAGCCCCCTACAAGTGGAGTTGGTTTAGTTGTCTGCATGAATGAATGCTTTGAAAGTTTTATTATGGTAGACTGTTATTCGCCATTGAGTTTCCAATAATGCAATGTTTGTATGACTCAATAGTGCTGACTACTTAGTCCCCTACCTATAGTTTTTACATGTCAAGCTATGAAAAATCGTATAAATATCATCTCTTTGCTAGAATTTGGCGCTGTGCTCCTAGAAACCACCCCTCAAACTACAGTCTACTGGGGTTTGTCCCTTACTAGGGATTGTGTGCTCTAGTAGGGAAAACAAAGTAGTGATAATAAGCAAAGGAAGGGTGGGAGATAGATCTTCGCACAGGCATATAATCAGCATGGGTCTTGCTTCCCCTAACTCACACTACCCCTCACCATGGGCACAACTCCAGTCTACACGCCTGAGTTATGCCATCTCTCCAGTCTCCATTACAGAATCTCATGTCCTCTAACCTCCCGTTTTCAAAGGCGTGTTATACTTTATTTAAAAAAAAATGCCACAATTGCTTTTAACATAAGATAGTGAGACATGCAAGAAGAGCTATAGGGATTTGTCTGTGCTGTGCTTTATTAAAGGTAGTCATTCCCCGTTCTTTTAGTCTTTTCAACGGTAATGGGAAGTTTGTGCATTGCCGTAGCTATTATGGGAACTCAAGCATTTTGTAGGATGAATGATAGTCAGATCATTACGAATTGTGGAGTTAAACGAAACATTTTAAGGGTTGGAAGTACTATTGGGAGTTGGAGACAGTTTTGACCAAAGTTAGGAAAGAAAGAGTCTCTGTGGCCGCCACGAGTAAGCCAGTTTGGAAAAACGATGGTAGTTCTCCATGCGTGGGTTGTCCATCTCTAATAGCCCGTTTGATAGGATGGACGGAAAAAAGAAAGAACGAAAAGTAATAGCGATACATTTTTTATTTTTCAAGAGAGAAATCTTTTCTTTCCTTCTTTGTGTTTAGTAAGATAAATAGAAAGTACGAATGATTGATTTTTTTTTTTTTGGTAAGATAGAAAAAATACTTTTTTATATTTTATGAAATATATAAATACATATTTTATCATTATATCTATATATGAAATTAATGTTTACATATGATAAATATGTTATATGTATATATCAAAGGATATATAAATAAATAATATATATTTTAATACACATAATTAACTTTTCATTTATTTTTCTCATAATTTTGGAGGGATTGATTTTGATAAATTGAAAAAAAAATTAATCCATTTATTTTTTTATTCTTCCTATTTTTCTTCCTTAACTTTTCATACTTTCAACTTTCAATCTTTTTATTTTTTCATCGTATCAAACGAAGCATAAGAGACTCTGCAAAATTTCTATCTAAACCATAGCTTTGGCAGGGATTTGGAGTGTAAGTTGGGTAGGCCAACCCCCAAAAAAAAAGACTTAGGTTAAGATTTTTAATGGGCAATTTAGAAGTCAGTGTAATTTTTTAGATTTATATAAATAAAAGTACAATTCAAAAACTTATTTTTGGTAAACTGCATATTTTTTTAAAATATCACTATTGCCATCGATAAATAGTTAATATATGAAAATTTATCATCTTTCATCTGTTTTTTTTAACTAAAATCAAGTGAGAGGTAAAATAGGGGGTTTAATTATCAAAATCCATCTTCTTTGAAAGAGGGATTGGAATATAAGAACTGTGATTGTTCATCGTCCAAAAAAAACAAAGAAATCTGAGTTATTGTTCATTGTCTAAAAAAACGAGGAAGACAAGTTACGGTTAATTGTCCAAAAAAAGAAAAATACGAGTTATTGTTCATTGTGTCCTACGATCAAGTAATTATGAATCATCTTCAACAACTTCTTAACCGGAAATTGCATGTGACATTCATTAATTTTTTTTCCCACAATCTGTGTTGTTTGATTTTTTGATTAAAAGTAGTTACGTAATTGTTTTAAATAACTATTTATGATCACAAATTAGAAGAAAAAGATAAAACAAAAAATAGTTACAATATACAGGATCTTTCAAAATAGATATTGGCTGAAAAATTGCATACAAGAGCAGTTACACTAAAACGTAATTCTGATTAAAAAACAGTTACACCTATTAAAAACCAAAACAGTTTTTTTTTTCCTTTCATCTGAACAACGAACAACATACAACAATCTTTGCTTCATAACATGAGGATTAAATAAATTAAATAACAAACGGTGACATAATAACTTTTTTTCGAAAACGTTCATTAATGTCTATAGCAAAAAAATAGTTATAGCTATTAAAAAACAGTTATAAACAATGATTGGTATTTACAGTTCATTTTTTCGAATAAATCTACCACCGAAGAAGCAAATCGATCGTTGAATAAGACTCTTATTGCCGAGATCAGATGAACACAGGCGTTGAAGAAAACTCTTACTACAAAGATCAATTTTTTTTTAACAAATTGCAGAGGCGTTTGAAGACTTTTTGTGTTATTTCATAAATTTTTTGTCTTACTGCAGGGATTAGTTGAACACAAACTTTCACTGCATATAAAATTGCTCATTCAAAATTCAAAAATTAAAGATATCAAATATGTAATTTTTACATATTTGTTTCCTCAAATAACTGTCAATGATGATTGCATAAATTTAAAAATGCTGTTGTTTCTAAAATAACTGTCAATAATTGTTGCATAAATTAAGGATGAATGTTTAAGTAAAAAAGATTTTAATTCATTTGAATTTTGTACCTAAACACAAATTTTTTTATAAAAATTGTACTTAATAGAATAAACAACTTATCCATACACTTTTACCTAAATAAGCCTAAAAAATTGTACCCACGCTTAAAAACCCCATTTTTAATCCTTGGGTTGGGCTTGGGCTGAAAAACACTAATCCAAATTAAATTCAGGCAATACTCAGGTTGAGGTCTCGATTTATCGAGGTCAATCCGAATATATAAATTGTGCTCAATTTGAACATATTTAAAATTAAATATATAAATCACTAGATTCAGTAACATAACTTACAATTACTATTCATAATTCACTTTAACAAACACAGCACAAATTTTAATTCGAATTAAATAACTCGAATTCAAATTTGAAATCAACCTGAACTAAGTAATTCGAATTCAACCCGAACTCGTCTAAATTTAATTTGGGCAGTACTCGAGTTGAGTATTTCAGGTTAAGATCGGGTTATGATTAAATTAAAATTATATACTTAAGATTAAATTAAAATCGGCTCTTCAACGCGTTTAACCCGTCCGAATAGGAGGGATGGATGTTAAGGGTCCCGAATGGCCATTGGCCAATTGGCCGGATCATTAGGCCAGTGGCCTGTGGATGGCACAATAGTCCAAACAATGGGAAGTCATCGTTTTCTACCCTCTAGATCGAATAGGCCGGTTGACGAAGCCCGCTACCTGACCCTATTGGTCCGATACAACTCCAAAAACATATTTTAACTCAATTTTTTTCGTTAACACAAATCCGACTAAAACCGAACCCGACTTGAACCCAAAAATAAAACAATTAGTTGACATGAGTAATAAATGAGTTAAATTAAGATTCGATACGAATAACACGATTAATGAATACTGTAAATAGAAAATAAGTATTTAATGAATATTACAGATAAAAAATAATAATTTTATAATTTTTTAAATAGTATTATATTAGTTGTTGTCAAATTAAATAATTTTTTATTAACACGAATCCAATACGTACCAAAAGTGATACGACATGAAAATAACATGATCGAAAGTGACATGACACAAATCTAATACGACACAATTGACATCTCAACATGCTAAAGATCCATTGGGACAGACTCAAATGAACAATGCACGGAAGTTTTGGTGGGCTATGAGCTGGGTAGACCCAATCTGGCCCCATATGAGGGGGATCAGGTTCGAATATGTAATCACCTACGAGAAAAAGCCAGCCCCAGCCCCCACCACTATAAACACATCGATATGTATTTCATTATGTAACAAAAAGGGAAAGGACCAAAGTGGATTGGTTTATCACATGCCGCGTATGTACCAACTCAACCTTGGTTTGCTCCTCCCCTAGGTCTCAACCTCCCCACTTTAATGCACCTCCTCAGAAGCATCAAATCTGATGTGTCAAAACCCCGAAGAAGAAAATCTTTTTTTTTTTTTTGAAAATTTTTGTATGAGTTTAACACACTCTGTATTATTAATATTATCTGGTGATAAGTCTTATATATTGACAAGGTGATAAGTGTCAATTATTCATTGCACTTATACAATATTTTATTATTCATGTATACCAAGACAATGTCATACCTACTTCTTTTTTGAATTTTTAAGAGACAATCTCACTTTGTACCTTGAAAGATATTTCAATTTTCAATTTTTATCATCAAACATTAAAAACCTCAATTTACATCTTCAATATTATGAATTGATAGCAATATAGATCTTGTCTAGATTATCGTTCAATGTTACTATTGGTTCGTCGTGTGAGTTGCACATGATAGGGTTAAACTCTATCTAATTAAATGAAACCTTATCTTCGAGACACAAAAATAGTGTTAAATTGATCACAGACGAAGATCTGCAGTGGTGGGCATACCTCACCATCATGAACAATAGTTTGGGTCAAGTCTATATTGCAATAAATTTATAATATTAAGTGTATAAATTAAAATTTTTTATATTTGAGGGTGTAAAATAATATTAGCCCTCCTTTTTAACCAAAAAGAGACTTTTTTTTGGCAAGTCCCACCATTTCCAAATTGGGAAAATGTTTCAGGTTTGGTGGAGATGGAACATGCAGTGAATTAGAGTTGGGATATAATAAGTATATGATAATTGAGCAAGTACAGTGGGCAGGTAGAACAAGTACCACGAATCATATTTAGCTTATCATATCCTGTATGATAATAGAGCAAGTACGGGCAGGTAGACTTGCATCTTTTCAGTGTGGGAGAAAGAGGGAAAAGAAAGAAATTCGACAAATTAACTTGTACTCCCTCTTGTTTTAAATGTCTGTAACAAGTTTTGTAAAGCATTTATGCTCTCTCAAGAAGAGGTTGAGGGTCTAGTTTGATCAGGTAAATTTATTTTCAAAGTAGGGTTAATGAGGTAAGTAAATAAGAATTAACATCATTGAAAGGGGGAGTAATCCGTCTTTCATGTGTATGTAGCCGTCATTAGGCAAGCCTGAAGAGAGGTGATGGTAATTATCCCGAAAAATCCTTTTAGAAGATTAAAGAAATCTTCTTTTAATTTCTGTTCAATTCTCTATGGTTAATACTACCATAGAGAATGATAATATCAAGGTCATTCAACTAAGTTCAAACTAGACATGCCCACATGAAAATTTTCAATTATCAAATGAGACAACAGAAGAACGGTAAAATATTATATCTTGAATTTTGTCCGAGTAAAAAGAACGTTCAACAAGCTAGTATATTAAATAGCATCATAATTTTTGAACCAGTCATTACCTCTTGGCTGGGTTAGTAGTCCTCCAAGTGACTTCTGTAAGCTTCTTACAATCTATATTTTTCGAATACTAATGTTTCTAGTTCAAAAAAAAATAAAAAATTCTGTTTCCTTTCCTCCCAAACCAAACACTAAAACAGAGCTTAGTTTTTGTATTTACTTTTCTAGTATTCCCTTTCCATGTGCCTCAATTTCTTCACAGCTAAAAAAAAAAAAAACCACTAAAACAAAGCTTTTGTGCTTGCTTTAGTTGGTAAATCATGTTACTCATGTCTCATGAAATAGTGGGTTATGCAATCGAGGATTGTTCAATGGAGATAGAAATAAACTGCAAACCTAAATATTTTGAATTCAAACTTGGCGACTTTCATTAGGATCGGACTATGAAGGATTTATCTCTCGTGAATTTCTTAGTCCTAACGTGGATGGTCTGTTTTTTATCGAACCAAAGAGGAAATTAGCTGAAATACGACTAATCTGATCTAAATATCTTATAATTAATAAAAAAAAAAAAAAACCAAGAAAAGAAAAGAGTGGGCTACGTAATGACAACTAAGACTATCAACCTACCATGATATGCCACTATGCTTTGTAGGGTGTAGCTCTGAACCTTCATTGTTTTTCACAACATCTATAAATTGACATGCCTCCTTCTCTACAATGCACTCACAGCCTAACTGTTTCTTCTGAAACCAAACCCATTCTTGAAAGTTTGTGCTTCTAACTATTCAGCTAAGACAATGAAGGCAGGGGCTCTTGAACCTGGTCAGGCCGCCATGGGTTCGACTCCACAACCTGGGGTGAACAGAGGGGTGGCTGTACTAGACTTCATTTTTAGAATTATAGCGATCATTGCAACCTTAGGAAGTGCAATCGCCATGGGAACGACCGATGAATCACTTCCATTTTTCACACAGTTCATTCGGTTTAGGGCCAAGTACAATGATCTTCCAATGTTCACGTAAGTTTCCAATGCTCTTAAAGTTGTTCATTAACCCCCAAGTCTACGGGGAACATGCTCTCCTTGGCAATGTATGACACTACACATCACATAGTCTTGAGAGAAAAAAATACTTTAAAAATTCGAGAAGGTAGAAGAAAATAGGTAACTCCTCTTAGATCCCGAGAGATTAGGATGAAACATGTGCTCATTCCACGAGAATGCGACAAAAACAAGGCAATAACAATTGTTCCTATTTCCCTCTCACAGCAGGAGGGAATAGGTGATCACACTATAAGATGGTTGTTCTTGTTACTGTTGGGTGCCATGGCCCTATGTCCTTTGAGGGCTAGAGGGGTTGTTCTCTACTATTCCATGTTCTTACAGAATATGGTATTTACTCTATAACTGTGTGTGTATAACAACAGGTTTTTCGTGGTGGCAAATTCAATTGTAAGTGCCTATCTGGTTCTTTCTCTGGCACTGTCCATCTTCCACATCATGAGGAGCGGCGCACGGGGCAGTAGAATAATCTTGATCTTCTTTGATACGGTAATTCCTTGGAGTTGGACCTACTTAATCCATGATTCAAGGATTGCATAGGCAAAATGTTTGAAGTTACTTAATAGAAAATATGTTGATTAATATCAAACAGTTTTTCAAACAAACATCGACTTATCAAAGAGCTTAAACTGATGGAGAATATGTAACATTAGTTTATATATTTCAATACAAATGCGCTAAATTTTGGATCATCATGTCATGTTAAACTAACAACTAATCTAAAATCTTGATTTTGTTTGGTAATTTAAAAAACTGTTTTTTGTTTTCGGAAAACAATTTCTAGAAGAAAAGTTGTTTAACTAAGTTTTTTTTTTTTTTTAAATTGAAAACAAAAAACTGGATAGATTTAGAGAACAAATTAAAATTATTTTCTGTATTTTTTGAAACAATCTTTCCGAAATTTAAAAAACACCACCACTACCATTTCGTCCACCACCGCCACCATATTCCCACCACCATACTCCCACCACCATTAACACCACCCCACCACCACACCCCACCATCCCTTCCATCAACACCACCCACCACCACGGCCACCACACCACTACCCTAACACTTTCACCACACCGCCAAGTTTTAATGTTTTTTGAGTTATTATCTAAACAAGTTTATATAATCAAACAAATTTTGCGACATAAAAAAACGCCAAAAATAATTTTTTTAAATTCTTCCTAAAAATAATTTTTAAATATTATTTTTTAATACACATACCAAATCTAAGTATCTTATGCTCTCGTCAGTCTCGTCTCTCTCTCTCTCTCTCAAACATCTCCCATGTTTTATGGCGAGTCATAATTCTTGGAAATTGATCCAAAAAAACATAATAATCCTTGGAAATTGCATATGAACAATAATGCTTAATTTTGAAACTGTGAAGGGAATGCTGGGTCTATTGACGGCTGGAGCTTCAGCAGCAGCAGCAATTGTGTATTTAGCACACAAGGGCAATACTCGGGCCAACTGGTTTGCCATCTGCCAACAGTTCAACTCCTTCTGTGAACGCATTTCGGGTTCTTTGATCGGATCCTTTGGAGGAATTCTTCTGCTTGTACTGCTAATCTTGCTGTCTGCAGTGAGCCTTTCTCGCCGTTGATGTTGCGTGGAAGATCACACATTCTCATTTCGAGACTAAGCACTTTGCTATGAGCATTGTTGGTGATTGTTAGCTTTCGTTTTCAAGAATGAGTCTGCTTGTGTGTGTATTACGACTGCGTTGGTTTTCTTATTTTCTGTTTAATTTGTAATGGTCTTGAAAGTGTATTTCCATTGGATTTTCGTTTTAGTTATCTTCCTCCTCTATCAAAGTTCATGGCTTGTTGCAAGTTTTTTATCTGCTCCCTCTCTCCCTCTCTCTCTCTCTCTCACACACACACAATTGCATAAAAATGAGGAAAAAAAATTGGGTCCAACAGAAACCATGCAATTATGTTGACACGATGTAATCATTCAATGATAAAATAACATATGTGTAGGTGGATCCCACATATTTTAATAACTACTTTATTATGTAATTTAATAACTATTTAAGTAAGGTTTACGTTTATTATTGGATAATGACATCATGAGTCAATGATGACGTTGTGTCACCGTTATACCTAATATTTTTTAAAAAATGAGGTAGCACAAGGGCTATTAAAGAAAAAATATTTGGTGTAACGGTGATACTATATCATCATTGTTTCGTAATATTATAATTTAATAAAAACATAACAAATAAACAGGTGAATCCCACAAATTCAAGTAACCACCCTGTCACATCATTTCATGCGGAGTTCACTTTGCCCATGTGTAGGTTTATTATTGAATAGTAATAATACGTATTAATAATGACATGATATCACTGTTATACCCAATATTTCTTGGCCATTGAGGGACAAGGGGAAAAGAAAGAAAAAACACTGGTTTCAAAGTAAAAATAATCTCCAACGTAGGCTTTGGTTGAGCTCAATGGTTAAACTGCTTTGCTATTCTACGTTTGAAGACTTTATGCCATTAGAAATCAATTAAATTTCCTTCCGACTAGGGGAACCCAAACCTAACAAGACAATTACAACTTGTTAAGAACATGTCGAGTAAATATTGAGCGTAACGAGCGTAACGAAAATACCACGTTATTAGTGTCATATGGTGTCATCAATTTGTGATGTAGGTTTCATTGTTTTAATCACTACAAATAATCAGTTTATCTAATAACTTTCATGTTAAACTAGTGACATCTGCCACTTCTATTTATTATTTTATAATTAATTGGTGATACCACATAATATTAATGACGTTGTGTAACTGTTACACCCAATATTTACTTGTACCGGAATCATGCTCGGGTACGGAATGGGCTTCATGTGATACCAAATGTAATAGAGTAGAAAAGCAGGCCCAGCACTGCACGGGGTCATCAGTGGGCCTGAACGGACATTACTTGTTTCATGTCGTGCTCATTACCAAACGGGTTGTGGGCCAGCCCATTTTACACCACGAGTAAGGAAGGAGGTTCCCATGCGGAGACCTAGGGCATGTTTGGTCTGGTTTGGTTTTCAAAAATAGGTTTTTGTTTTTAAAACTCTAAAAATAAGGAGAATGTTGTGTGCTTAGATTTTTTTGTTCTCCAATTTTTTGAAAATTTTGGGAATTGAGATGTGATTTTAGAGAACAACAAAATGATATTTTCTGAGTTTTCAAGTTATAATAGAAAACAAGAGAAACAACCTCTCCTCTTTAATGAGGTCCACCCCATCAAACTTCCTTAGCAGCAAAATGCATTTTTTTTTGTTGAAGTATAAAATCCCTTCACATGTGTCTTTCTTCATCTCCATTCTCTTTCTCTTTTTCGCTCTCTCTGCAACGACACTATCCAGACGAAACAGAGATGAAACACAGACCATTTCTCTCTCCACTTTGCCAAATCCAGATGAAACACACCCACGATTTGGGTTCAAAAACTCTGGCGATCTCCGACGTCTTCTCTGTTCTTTTAAGTGTCTTTTTTTTTTGCATCTGGGTTCAAGACACTAGTGGCGATTGTGGGTTTCAGTGGTGGTTATGGATTTCGGTGGTAATTGTGAGTTTTGGGTGGTTGTCGGTTTCGGTGCTTTGTCAGTTTCGGTGGTGGTCTTGATGCACAATAAAAGAGAGAGAGAGAGAGAGAGACAGAGAGTTGAAAAGAGGTGAAAATTGTGGATTATTGTCCAAACAAATTTTATAATTTTTGTTTTTTAAAACTATTATCAAAAATATATAACCAAACATATTTTACAAAAACACTTTCTTAAAACTCTTCCTAAAAATAGTTTTTAGATACTGTTTTTTAAGATACAAATCAAATAGACCTCTGGTCTCCCGTGACAACTGAATCCTTGAACTGTGTCGAGGCTAGCTTATTACGCATAAGGCTAAACTTGTTGATGAGTTTTATATGCACAAAACTCGGGAGTTGATGAGGTTTATCTAAAAAAAAGTTAGGAATAATGACACTTCGCAACTAATTTCTTAAGTTTGTGGGCAAACTGCCACTAGCGAATTGTTAAAAGCGATTTGACTGTTGAAGTACTTGACTTGTTTCCGGTAGAACAACAAAAGGTCATCCCTCCCTTACCACCTAAACTATTTCCCCAGAAAATACCTCAAAGATTTACTTCTTTATTCAAATCATGTTGGAGGACCAACAAACTTAGCATTGCAATATGCCTTCAGTTTCCAACTCTAATGTTGTTTGACTTGTACATTTATGCCATGTTGGTAATCGAGCCGAGTTTAAGGTCGATTCAAACACGATATGAAGCCGAACTCAGTATTTTAATATTTTTTTTCAAAAATTATCCCATGTAACTCAAAAATCAAATCTTAAAACAATTATTTTCTCCATAAAATTTCCACAAAAGTATGTATAATAAACGATAAAATCAAATTCTTTGAAGTTCAAATTTTTAAAAATCAAGTAGACAACAAGAAAGTGAGCACAAAAAACTGTATATGGTTTGAAATTAATTCGATATAAGTTTGAGATTATTCATCTTCTGCGGTGTTCATTCTTGTGGCATGCTGCTGACGAGCAAACACTAGGCTGACGTGAACACTGCAAATGACTAACGTGCTACACATGGGGCACACTTAAAGGGTACTACTATTTTTAATTTCGTGTTGAGTTTGAGGTTTGTAATGGTAATGGTGAATATTGTCATTATTTAGAAGAGCATTAGGCCTTAGTTGACCCGAGTAGTAGAGTTTTCATGCCACCAAACGCTCCAACCTACCATGCCGAATGTCAGTTGACTGCTTTACATGGTGGAAACGTACTTGTTTTCACTTTCAGAACAAGTATAAATTCATTACTTCCCCTCTCCCCTCTTCAACTATACTCAGCTCAACCACATTAAAAACCCTCTTGTAAACTAGGTGACCTATTTGCTACCTTTCCCAAGAAGATGAAGACAGTTGCTCTCGACCTCGACGATGCCTCCATATTGGACGGTAACTTAGTTTTACCTATTGTTCAACAAAATACCCAACACTCGAAAAGTTCTACCCCGAAAGATGTTAACAAAGGGATTGCAAAAATTGATCTTATTCTGAGACTGGTAGCCATTGTTGGTACCTTAGGAGGTGCTGTTGCCATGGGAACAACTAATGCAACACTACCTTTTTTCGCTCGGTTCATTCCGTTTAAGGCCGGGCATAATGATCTTCCAACCTTCACGTAAGTGACCATGGTTGTTTGACATGGATTTTTCGATCACTTTCCCTCAAAATTGAGTGAACTCGTATCTATGTCTATGTCTATATTATCTAGCACATGACTTTGTGGATTACTGACAGGTTCTTTGTGGCTGCGAATGGCATCGTAAGTGCTTATCTGGTTCTTTCTCTAGCACTATCCATCTTCCACATGCTGAAGAGTGGTGCAACACTGACCAGAGTAATCTTGATCTCCTTTGACACGGTAACTCCTTGAGACTTTTGTTAACTTGCAGTTTAATGAACATGTTACTTAAGTCCTAAATGGTCCATGAATATGATGACTTACAATGTTCACTTACAAGAATGAGTTTCACTTTGTGAAGGTGATGCTTGCGCTGTTGACTGCTGGATGTTCTGCTGCTGCATCCATTGTATACCTAGCACATAAAGGCAACGATGGGGCCAACTGGTTTGCCATCTGCCAACAGTTCAACTCGTTCTGTGAGCGGGTCTCTGGTTCTTTGGTTGGATCCTTTATAGGAGTTGTTTTGTTACTTGTGTTGATCTTGTTGTCTTCTGTTGCCCTTTCTCGACATTGATGTATCTAGGCAAATCGTTGCCAATTTCAATACTGCATGTTCAATGAGTGCAAGCTGAAGAATGTTAGTTTGTGTCTGCAAGAGAGTGTGGTTCATGTTATTTCATTTTTTCACCCAACCCCAACTCTCTTTGTTGAATTCTCTTTTATTTGTAAGGTTCTTTATTTTTCCGTGGTAAATTGATAAATTCTACCGCAATATGAAGATATGTGATCTACTTTTAGCATAAATGCAAGTGCTATTATATTACGCCTTGCGGGCTAAACATGATGTTGTGAGGAATGAGCTAAGACACAAAACTATGAAATTCAAAGTGTGTTAACACATGTTGCAAAAGAAAATCACCAATGGATAAAGGATAGAGTCAAGCAAGCAGCTTCTTCTGGATTTGCATTCATCAATTTCTTTTGTGCTTTCCAAAAATGAAAAAAAAAACGGAAAAAACTCAATAGTTGTCAACTATGAATTTTCTAGAACCATTGCTGAACCCTCCATATTGGGAACATAAATATAGCCTTACGTTAAAACTGGCAATAGGCACAAAAATGTTGCAGTCTCCAGAGTGGATATTTTGTCTTACAACTTTTAGTGTGGAAGCCCCCCAAAGGTTTCAGCAAAAAAATAGGTGAGTTCTAATTCAACTGGAAGTAGCATGTCATAGCTTATTGCTAAAGAAAAAGAAGGAAGATCAATCCTTTGTCCATACAATGTTACTAGAAGCTGTATGAATTATCAGACTCTTTTACATTTCTCAATTCATTATGTTGTATGTGGTGAATACAAAAACTTCACAGCCAAGGCATGCTGTAAGCTTAACTGCTTCACTAATGGAGGCTAAAGGAAAATTATGTCTGTCATTTAGAAAACCATTACTGATTGCAATATAAATTCTCCCTTTTTATCTAAGCTAAATTGATCAAGCAGTCAAGCAATGAACATAATTAACATTTTGGCATCAATATCTCCTTGTGTGCCACTTGCATTAATGAATAAATTAGAAAAATACATATATGAGTGCAAGTTATCTAGAAAAAAAGAGGACTATGGCCGTAACATGTGCATGTGATTATTTCTATGTTACAACAAGCATAGCATGGGTAGATTCCTTACCTGTTCGCAAATGGACGCTCTCCCTTTCTTGAAATTGTTTTAGGTTTAGAATCAAAAAGGAAATGCATGAGAGCTTTGTTGTCTGCTTCAATTAGGCTACACCCAGGCTCTTTCCTAACCCCACTATCATCCATCAACTTTCTCACCCTTTCAGCACCATCCCATTCACCATGTGAGGCAAATATGTTTGAGAGTAATACATAGTCACCGCTATGATCCCGTCTCATTCTCAGTAGCTGTTCATTTGCAAGCCTCCCCAACTCAACATTACCATGAATCTTACAAGCCCCAAGTAGAGTCCTCCAAACAATAGCATTGGGCTCAACCTCCATCGTGTTCACAAACTCAAACGCTTCATTCAATAGCCCTGCACGCCCTAGCAAATCCACCATACAACCATAATGCCTTATGTTTGGCTCAATATTATACTCATCCCGCATAAGTTTGAAGTATCCACGTCCTTCATCAACTTTCCCAGCATGACTACAGGCAACAAATACCCCTACAAATGTAATCTCATTTGGCCTGATTTTCAGTCTACGCATCTCTTTGAAAAGAGAAATGGATTCCTCAGAGTGTCCATGGAAAGCTAACCCTCCAATTATCGAATTCCATGTAGTCGTTTCTTTCTCTCTCATACCTCGAAACACTTCAAGTGATTTCTCAATGCTCCCACACTTAGAATACATGTCTATAAGTGCATTCCCAATCACAACACTCAAGTCCCCCTCTCCCATCTCCAAAATGGAGCGATGTATCTTCTCCCCGACATCTAAAGCTCCTGAATCCACACAGGCAGACAAAAGACTCAACATGGTTACCTCGTCGGGTTGTTCTCCCAATTTTCTCATCTCTTCATACATCCCCAACGCCTGCTCATGCAACCCACTAAGAACATACCCCGAGATCATTGCATTCCAAGTCACAACATCCCGCTCTGGCACCTCATTGAACAATTCCCTCGCATTTTCCATCTCCCCTCGTTTCACATAGCCAGTAATCATCACATTCCAAGATACCAAATCTTTCTCAGGCATTTCATCAAAAAGTTTCCTCGCGGCACCCAACTCCCCTCTCCTTGCATAGCCAGCAGTCAAAGCCGACCACGCCACAACATCCCTCTCTAACGAACCATCAAAAAGCGCACTTGCAATACTTAAATCCCCACAATTAGCATGAAAATAAATAAGGGTATTCCTCGCAAACTTATTCGATTCAAACCCATGTTTTACAATCTTCCCATGAATCACAAAACCAAAATTAACCCAAGAAAGCTTAGTACAAGCCTTCAGTACAAAAGGAAACGTATAGCGATCGGGCCGTATACTTTGTTTTTCCAACTCTGTATAGTAAGAAATGGCCATTGATGGGTTGGGGCTCTGAGCTGAGCCTCTGAGCATTGTGTTCCATATGAAGAGATCTGGTTGAGTAATTAGACCGAACAATTGGTGTGCATAGTTTATGGCGGATGGGATTACTAAAACTGAAGCATATATGAGTTCTCTGAGAGCTGAGAGATTGGAGTTGAAGCCTTTGATGATCATGTGACCGTGGATTTGCTTTAGGGTTCGGAAGTTTGTGCATTGTCGCCATAGCGTCGACCGTTGGTGGCGGTTGGAGCTCTTGTCCGTTGTCGTTCGTTTTCTAATCATTAATTACATTGCTTCCAGATGTCTGTCTATGTGTACGATTCTGTTCCGTTAATTGATTTGTTAGGCGGAGAAAATGCTCATGATGGGCCTGGCCTATGTAATCAGGGGCGGAGCCAGAATATGGACCACAGCCGCAGACAATTTAACAAGTTTCAATTTTTTTTTTAATTTACAATCCATAAAAATAAGATAATATATTTAATATTATTTTATAAGAAATGGCAAGAACTTTTGGATAATATATTTAATACTTAATTACACCGTGTCTAATCTATACTATTTATAAATATCAGTATTTTTTTAAAAAAATTAATTTTTTATTTTATCCCTAATTATTATAATAAAATTAATTATACCGACCTACATATTTTTATCTAATTTTTATTTTTCACTCTTATATGATTTTTAGCTTGTTTTGGATTATTTTATAAGAGCTTTTAAATTTTTTTGAATTAATTTATTATTAGTACACTTACATACAATTTTTTATATATGTAGGAAGAAATAAAACCCTATATATGTTAAATTATTATTTACATGTCATTATCAGATTAAATTTCACGATCAAATATATATTATATTATATTTTTTTAATATTTAACAATATAATAATATTATAAGTGATTTAATCAATCTATTTAACAAACTAAAATTACTAATTATATAACATAATTAGATGTATAAATGCTTAAAGGAGTTGGAGAGATACCTAAGTAAATAGCAAATTAGGTACTTAAAAATTTATAGAATAAATTAATAATTAAATTTAACAATAATTAAAATATAAATTAATTATTCAATATTTAATTTAATTACTCATATAATTCACATTTTCTTTGCACAAAATACCGATTAATATTGAATGACAAGTACAATACCGATTTTTTTTTTTGTTATACTGTATACTTGTCCATAAAAAAATTGTCAAAACATAACATTACTATTGGACGAAGATATCTGTAAACTAAGACTTGAAAAAGTCTTTAAACAAATTAATTGGAATGTCAACTTAACAAATAAAAGAATTCCAAAGAGAAAATAATTCCAAATAGACCGGGACTAATCATAATAAAATAAACAAAAAATAGACTAAAGAAGTGTAAATAAATAGACAATGGGCTTATTCCTATATGGATAATGAGTGGGCACTACTAGATAATGGGGGCACCATTAAAATAACCTAAGAAATATAACGCATGTATAATAAAAATAATTTTTTTAGGGTGGGTCAGCCCCCCCATCACAACTGTTATGTAATTCAAATCGTATTTTAAACTTTCTATCTCAAATGCATTTGCACCGCACTTCGGATAAATATGTGGTTATTTTAAGCCTCGAAATAGAATATGTGTGATGAAATTGTATTTAGGATGAAAAAAATTGGAATATGATTTAGACATAATAGGATTTTTTGAGTATTTAATGTAATAGTTATTATTTTAGTCACTTAGGAAACATAAATGTTTCGATGGGTTTCAAAAATATTTTGATTCATTTCAGAAACATAATTGAAAAAAATAAAAAATTTAAAAATTATTTTTCTAAAACATTGATTTTAATATATCAAAATATCTTGAAATACATGCATTAAAATATTATAATAAATCTTGAAAAAATTTTGAAATACCTCGAAACATTAGAATTTCGATTCCATTACTGATTCGTTTCGGTTTCCTTGAAAATGAAAACTTTCAAGCATTTCGATCGTTGCAAAACGATAGTTTGATCTTTGATCATAACATTTTTGAATATTTAATGTAAATGTCGTTAGTAAATCTATATTTACATCAACATCTACATCTACGCTATTAATAAAGAATAAAACTATGCATCCTAAATAAATTTAGTAAATATATAATGTGAAATGATGCAGTAAAATCATATGCATGGAGTGTTTAGTGGTCCATTAGGACCAGGTCAAGAGGGATTTATCCTTTATGAATATTTTAGTTCCGACGTGGATGGTCTGCTTTTGATTGGATCAGGAAAGAAATTAGTCGAGAGACATGTAAGCTAGTTTAGACACCCTTAACCATTAAACCAAAAAAAAAAAAAAATGTTTAGTGAGTTAGTGGGACTCATTACTCCAACCACTTAAATTGATTTGGTATACAAATTTTGATAAATAATTTGGTAAGTGTAACAATGCTCACTAATAAAAGTTACTTACCATGAAATTTTTTTAATTGATCAATATGCCCATATTAAAATAGTTAATAACACTATTTTATTTTAATAACTAAAAAAAAATAGATAACATTTCATTCTTATTAATGCCATTTAACTTCATTACTATTACTTAGAAATGCAACTTATATTAATATTCATTCATCCATCTCGCCCTGTATATTAGATATAAAAATGAGATTAGCGATTAGTCTAATGATCACCATCTCCGCTGTTGTATTTTAAACTTATAAGTTCAAGCATCATCGTCCCCCTTCCCTGTAGTAGTGCTTGACTAAAAAAAACAGAACAATGTAGAATTTATGACAAGTTAATTAAATCTTAAATAATATTAAAATGTGGAGATTGAAAAAAAAATAAAAATTGTGGGCTATTAAAAAAACTAGGAATAGTTAGGAGCCTTGGTGGTTATCAAATTAACCAACCAGAATCTACCATCACTGAGATCTTTCTCATAGCACACAATAGTTAGCTGCAGCTTACACCTTCATGACTCATCAGTTTGAAAATTCAAAGGCTTATGCATGTGATGACATTTTAAGGAACAAAAAATAATATAATTAAATTAGCAACAAAGAGATCTATAAATACTAAGCAACATTTTTATATATTATCCTTTAACAAGACTGTTTCAAAATGATTTGTAAACTTCTTTGTTAAGAATAATTAAAATATTTTTTAATACCAAGAGTATATTCTACTAGACACCAAGTTTAAGAATATAGATAATAAAGAAAGAAAATATTACATAATTCAAATGAAATCCAAAAGTTAAAACTCAAATGCAGGATGAGTTAGAATGAGTAGATCTTACTAAAAAAATTAACGAGACATACTCATCCGAGGAATGATACGTATATAAATTACAATTATTTGGGTTTCATTTGAATTTGAAAACTTGAACTTGAGCTAAACTCGAATCTAATGTTTGACTAAGTTTACATTTGATAATTCGGATTTCATATCTTGAACCAAATCCTAGGTTCATTTGGGATTGAAATTGAGTTGAATCCAAATAAGTGAATTCCAGACAAATTAGCGTTTGGTATTGAAAATTTCAACGTTTCAACTCGAGCATAGATCGAATGTAATTTGAATTTAGATTGCATGCACGTACTAAAAATTTATGCCTAAATACTGAATATTTTCGTATTGAGCTCGCGTTGAATTTAGGATACTAGTCATTCAAATGGCACCCTTTTAAAAAAGCAAAATAACTTTTCCATTTTTGATTAGACACTTTAAGCTAATCTCCTTATTACTTTTGTTATTTGCTAACTATTTAGATGGTCTAAATATGTACACCGGCTAAAATATGAAATATCTTACCCTAATAACAGATATATGTACACTGAATCAGCAACTAAACTTTCTAGTGTTCATTGTAACCTAATTTCCTCAACCCCTTGTTATCATCATGTGGATCAAATGATGTTTAACTAAATCACTTTTTAGAGTAATGTTATACAATTTAAATGAAATTCAAAAAATTGTATCTCAAATGTATATTATTACTTGGATGAAAGGGCCCCATTAACTTTTTCAGTGGAATCCATTCCTCTAACACTTATCTAGAAGATGATATGTATTTGAGTTATAATTTTTGAGTTTCATTTGAGTTGTATAGCATTTTTCGTCGACAAAAACCTATTCTAATTTAACTAATTAATCATGAGAAGATCGAAAAACACTATAGAGAAACCCGCAAGTTGATTTCGTGATTGAACAAGAGGTGAGTCGTAAATTCAAATGCATTGAGTTCGGGTTATAATAATCACATAAAATCCATTTTTAATCGATGAAAGCTGTAATTTACATTAAAGAATATCCAAATAAAACGAGAGAAAAAAGTATTTCAACTCTTTTATTTTTCAAATTAACAAATGGTTAATTTATCAACAGTCAAACCACTAGAGTTTTCAACTCAAATGTGAACAAAGTCAATGTAGATTTGCAATCAAACTTAAATTCTTTAAACTCATTTGGGTTCTAACAATCACATAAAGTCCATTTTTAATCGATAAAATTCGTAATTTACATTAAAGAATGTCCAAATAAATGAGAGAAAAAAGTATTTCAACTCTTTTATTAAACAAAACAACAAATACTTAATTAATCAACAGTCAAATCACTAGAGTTTTCAACTCAAATGTAAACATATTCAAATGCAAATTTGCAATCAAACTTCAATTCTTTAAACTCATTTCGGGTTCTAATAATCACATAAAATTAATTTTTAATCAATAAAAGCCGTAATTTATATTAAAGCATGCCCAAATAAGTGAGACAAAAATTTATTTAGACTTTTTTTATTAAGCAAATCAACAACTGCTAATTAATCAACAGTCAAACCAATAGACAAGCTCAATGTAGATTTGCAATCAAACTTCTAAGCCCATACTTAATATAAATTGTCAATACCAAACCAAAAAAGTTAAAAACACTCGAATTAGACTTTTCGACCAACCAGATTGGTCCACGTGTCTGTTCCCCATCTTCGCGTCATGTCGGAACCGAAGTGACATGGCCCACATTGTCAACTCAACGCTATGTTTCATTAATCAAACATAGGTTAGGTCTGATTTTGACCTTTTCCCAAACCATTCAATTCGAACTCTCCAAATGGATAGTTTTGGGTAACTTTCCGTCGGCAGGGGGCGATTTAATCGCAGCCGTGCGATGCTTATAGTAGTTACTTAGACGTTTTAAATTCCTCCGAATAAGACACGTGTATCAAGAAAATTAATTAATTAATTATATATATATATATATATATATTTTTTTTTTTTTTTTTCTAATTACTGAAAGGGTTAGTTCCGGACTTTTCGGGTTTAATTAAGAATGTACAAGTTGATTATCTATTTTCAAATAATAACACGCTACAAAATGTGGGCCCTAGTGGACGTGTAATGATTAATATGTCCTCGTCAAATTGAAGGAAAGGAAAGGATGTTTTGGTATTTTCGACTGAAAGTGCAATCACATTTTTCAACGGATTGGATTAAGAGGAATCTAATTCTGAGGAAAGAGAACGTGTAATTAATTGCATGGGAATGCGGCTCACTTAATTGTTGTTTAATATTTCGCTAATTGAAGTTATCAAGTTGATTATACCATTGAATACATGGACGGTACCACAGGTATGAGACTTTTAGAATTTACTACTTTAATGGGTATTTTGTAAATTTTTTGGGTTATTTTATAATTAAAAAATTCTTATTTTTGTGAGTGATTTATCATTTTTTGTGAATATTTTTATCCCTGTTATAATAGTTATTTTTATCACTCTTTCTTCAGTATAAAAAAATTACCATTTTTTGAGTAATTATAAATACGATACCCAATTTTTTTTAAAAAAAAAATTTCGTAGACAACTCCTTGAATACATAAGAAAGAAAAGTAAATTACGTTCACATGCTCCGCTTAAAATAAAGATTGAGAGAAGAGCGTCTAGTGACCACCCCAATAAACCTTCTCCGGTGGGATCATAAGGCCCCCTAACCGCGCCTGAAATACCTCTCGGGACCAGACTTACTTAGGCTATTATAACGGTCAACTACTAAATTTCAATGGAGATTCTAAAACTTGAACTCCTAATCTCAATGTGAGAGTTGGGCCACGAAAAATTTATATTTTATGAATTTTCTAATTTTGATGTGAATGAGTCGTCTTTAACCCAATTAGAAAAAAAATTTATTGAAACACGGATAAATTTATACGAACATTCTGACAGCAATAAGAAAATAAAAATGAGCATGTCTTGATAAGGCATAGAGTGTGACAGTATAGGATCAATAATTAGTATAACTGAAAGCTCTCCATCGTCGAGAGCCATATAATTGGCATCATTTAAAGAGCATGCATGTTCTACTGCTTCCACCAATAATTTATCACGACTATCAATAATTTATAAGTTTTTTGAATTAAATTATGATTAAAAATAATCTGTTAAACCAAGTTGTACGTAAACAATTTTAAATAATTATTTTTGCATTTTATCTATAAAAATATGAATTATACGATTAATTAAATTGAATAATATGTGGCTGTCAATGAATAATCCTTGTTTTAATTATAATAAAGTTAATTATTGATTTATTTTACTTTGTTGAGTATCTAACTTGTCATTTATTACGGCTTCTCCCTCGATCCTCTATTAACATTTTTCTCTTTTACTTATACTGAAATTTTATTGTAAGATGCTTGAACATCGAATTATATTATATAGATTGATTACATTTTTTTTAGCTAGATAAATTAATTAGATTGTAATATTATTGTTTCTATTAAAACATTGTTAAATTAATCATAATCCGTATCTACTAAAAACATGATACAATATAAAAAAATATCCAAGTTTGCAAAAAATTGATCCCACTCCACTATATGAAATAACAATTTGTATTTTAAAATTAATTTTCTTCAAAAAACTATTAGCATGTCTATAATATCATATATGAATAATTAGAGGTAACTCGTGTTTGAAAGTGCGGTATAATATTAATATTTTTGATAGGGATGTTAGTGATTATTAGATGAATTTATTTGAAATCGACGAATGAATTTATCGAAATTTGTCATATTTTTTATATTATATAAATGTCTAAAATAAAATTTATATTTAACTAAAAATTAATCAAAAATGAGATAATTTAACTTTAGATAAAAATGAGTGACGTGACATAAATAAACGAAAAAAATATATGAAGATAAGATTCAATTTGTTGGCCGAGAGAGAGAGAGAGAGAGAGAGAGAGAGAGAGAGAGAGAGTTTGGCTGGTATTTGAAAAATGACGAGGGTTTTTGGAATCTTCTGCAATTCAGACAGATTGCTGGTTATGATGCCAGGGTGTTGGGAGAGATGTCCTTTTTCTTTTCCTTTTCCTTTTCCTTTTAATTTTTGGCACCAAAACAAATTGATAGATTTGTTTTCAGGTTATTTTTTATTAGAATTAGATATTTTTGGTTAAACTAATGACAACTAACACAGTTATTTCAATCTTTTGAATTCCCATCCTTACGTAACTATTACAAACATGATTACAACCTATCAATTTATTTAATTAAAAAAGGAATTTTTTATAATAATTTTTTAACATATTTACTGGCAGGGCATGGAGATCAGCTGTTCTTGGTCAAATTCAAGAAGAAAGAAATTAATAATTACAAATTTTTAGAGGTAATTCAATGATCAAATTTCTCATCTTCCAAAAAATAGATTTAAAGTTCGATATTTCTTATATTTTCCTAACGGCTAGTCACTCTTGATCATTAGGGGATCTATCTATAATATAAAATAATATGTTTTTAAACTAGTTTGAGTTTCGACGATAGACTCAAAAACTCGATCGAATAATCAGCGCAAGTTTTTTTGGAAGATCTGTAGCAAGAAAAAACTAATAATTACAATAAAGTTGAAAAAGGGCGAACTAAAAGCCAGAAAACTGCCCACCAAAAGTTACCTTACAGACCACGTTTCTTCTCTCTCAAAAATCTCTATTTATGGAGTTCTTTTCCTCGTAACACCTTTCAGTCCTTCAGTTAGACAATTCTCTCTCCTCCTCTCGGTCCCTACATGTTTTTTCAAAGCTCCATAAATGCCCCTCCAGCCTTTCTTCCTAATTGAAAAAGCTTTCAAACAGTGTTGGTAATTTTGCTATGCTTAAGCTGGTTCCTCTCTGCTTTTCCTCTCTCTAAAGAAATTTATAAGATCAGGGTTTATTTTATTTTTTGAGATTTTGGTATTAGAAACTTCTTAGAATTGAGAAAAATCTTGAAGGTTTCCATCTTTGAAACAGAGGGGTTTTAGAAGCTATAGACATGGAAAACATTGCTGGTCTTGCTACAGAGGATGACCAACTGGAATTGCCTCCAGGTTTTCGATTCCATCCGACTGACGAAGAGCTTATAACTCATTATCTATCCCTAAAGGTTCTTGACAAGAGCTTTTATGCCATAGCCATTGGAGAGGTTGACTTGAATAAGGTTGAGCCTTGGGATTTACCCTGTAAGTCTTTCTTCTTCTTCTTTTTTTATATCTTCTCTCTCTTGAATTTGATAGTAGTCTTTCTTAATTGTGATTTGTTGAATTGTTTGTGATTCTTTAGGGAAGGCCAAAATGGGTGAAAAAGAGTGGTATTTCTTTTGTGTTAGAGATAGAAAGTACCCAACTGGTTTGAGGACAAACAGGGCTACTGTTGCTGGCTATTGGAAGGCCACAGGCAAAGATAAGGAAATTTTCAGAGGGAAAACACTGGTTGGGATGAAGAAAACTTTGGTTTTCTACAAAGGCAGGGCTCCAAAAGGAGAAAAAACCAATTGGGTCATGCATGAATACAGATTGGAGGGCAAGTTTTCCATGAAAAACCTTCCCCAGACTGCTAAGGTAAATATAATCATACTTTGTTTTCCTCTTTTTCACCATGTTTTCATTCTAGACACAGTGACAATATTACTTCATTGTGATCTGAGAGTCAAGATTTCGAATCCCGAACCCGTAATGATGCGTGTCTTGTGTATTAGACTACTATTTTTGTTTTTCACTCTGTTTCTTGGTGATGTTTCTAATGTTGTCTCTTTGTGTGTCAGAATGAATGGGTAATTTCTCGGATTTTTCGAAAAAGTTCAGGAGGAAAGAAGACTCATATTTCTGGGTTGGTCAGAATGAGTGACTACAGTAATGAACTAGAGCCTTCAAACTTACCTCCATTGAAAGATTTATCACCCCATAATGGCCAGACAAGAACTGCAGTTGCAGAGACATCTCACGTGTCCTGCTTCTCTAATTCAATGGTGGATCAGAAACCCCATGGAGATATAGCCTCTTCATCTTCTTCAAAGCCTTCTGATATTTCAAATACTCCATTTCTTTTCTCAGAAAGATCTGGTCTAAGCTCATTCTTTACACCCCAATTCGTGCCACACATCGAAACTCTGCAATTTCCAGATTCCTTTTTGATGCATGACCAATCCATTCTGAGGGTTTTGATGGAGAACAACGGAACAAATTTGAAGCAAAATTGCAAATCAGAATTCTCCAATGACACTGACATGAGTACCGATATCGGTTCGGGTTTGTCCAGACATGAAATGGCTCAGAGGCCTTATGAGGGTGAAGAGTATCCAATTACTACTTCAGCTGGACCAGTGGACCTTGATTGTCTCTGGAATTATTGAAGAAATTAAGTGTAGAAACATTTATAATGTTTAGCAATTGTAATTGTTATGAGATTGTTGTTTGTGTAGGGATTGTCTGAATAGAGTATCAAAGGAAATGTTTGTACAATATATGAAATAGAACTCGTTTAGAATCGATTTTTAATTCCCGAAATTCCCCCTAAGTTCATGGTTTTGTCATTATCAATCCTAAGTGATTCTATTCAATGCTTACTTTTTCATTTTGTTTTTTGCCAAAAAACATTTCAATTATATTGATCACATAATTGAAACAAACTTTAAAGGTGGTTCAAGTGCGAACAGAAACAATCTCTAATAAATTTAGACGTTCTGAGTTATGAGTTTAAATCTTGACAATTCCTTGAGATTAGGTTGCGAGAGATTTATCCTTCATGAATATCCTAATCACGGCATTTATGATCTATCTTTGACTGAATTAAAGAAGAAATTAGTCAAAATATACGTAAATTGATCAAAATATTCTTGACCGGTTCAAAAAATATAAAAATAGAAGAAAACTGAAACAGGTATAGTGATGAAACATATTTGTACAGTTTTGTAGCAGTGCTGGATTGGTTACAGATGGATAACTTCTCTATCTCTCTCTCTCAGGGTATTAGGATTATGTGTTAGGCCACCAACCAAGCATTCAAGGCTGATTAATAAAATAGAATCAAATTTGCAAGCATACCACGTGCAACTCACAGTCAATAAGCCTCTTTTTTTTTTTTCAGAGCGAAAATCCAAATTATTTATTCCTTGATATTTCTCGCGGCGATGATAACTGAAATCACTATACTAAGCATGTAGAAAAAAATAATAAATAAATTAGTAATTCATGATTTCATGTACCTTCTTCACTCTCATCATATTACTGACTCCGAATGCATTTCGCATTCATAGGAGCATAGATACAAACACACATTCATAATAAAGTCATAGGATATATTTGGTTTTTATCTGCAAAATAAGTAAAAACATGTTTGGTCAGACTATTTTTCAGAACAATTTTGAAAAAATTAGAGAATAAAAAACTAATTTTAAGAAACAACTAAAAAATGTTTTGATTTATTTTGGAGGGGTTACTCTGCATTTAAAACTCACAGGTATAAAAGCGTTTTTTTTTTTGGCTCTCTCTCTCCCCGACACTCTTCGCTTCAGCAACTAGATGGAACGAAGCTCTATAATCGGTGAAATCAGATCTATGACTAAGAGTATCGGCTCGGATAATTTATTCCTTCGGATTTGTTGATTTTGTGTAGCGATTGCTTTGGATCTGTTAATTTCTCTAATGATTGCTGTGGATTTGGATTGTTTTTTTTACGATTATTTTGGATATGCTTCATATCTAGGTTTTATTTTTTATTTTTTTTTTCGCGTGGCTTCAAGATCTACTTCATATCTATTTTTTTCCCACGACTTCAAGACCATTTTTGTGATTTGTGAAAGTGTTGATTGTTAATGGCGGCTAGTAAACATGGAAATTTCTTTTTAATTTTTAATTTTTTTTTTGCATTTTATCAGGTATAATATATTGAAAAAAATTATTTGAAACACTCAATCCAAACAAACTTTACTATTTTTTATTCTATAGAATTGTTTTTAGTATCATATAACAAAACAAGTTTTACGATACAAAAAATTAAAAACATAATTTTTTAAATCTATTCTCAAAAACATATATTTTAGTATTACTTCTGAGATATAATTCAAACACGCCCATAATTTTGCACTTATAATTAATGAAAAAAAAAGCCAAGTGTGCCCCCTAAATTCTTTGTGCTGATCAAGTGTCTTGGTGTACTTGGATTGACCTTTGTAATTGTAAATCCCGTTCCATGCTTTGATGGAGAGAAGTGGGACTATACTATTATAATTATTGTTATCCTTTTACCTTAATTGGTGAGTGAGATATTGCTTTCGTGAATGTGCCTTCCCTAAATAAATTTGACTAAATTAGTCGTTGGGTAACTGCAGTTTGTATTTAAAATGACCAAGCCCTAAAAGACTACTTCTTTGACCAAGACTGTTTGTTTTAAATGAATCAATATTGATAAAAATCACATCAAAAAAAAAAAAACCCTAACCCACCTAATGAGAGGATGGTTAACAGTGCTCTCTATTTTAGGAGTAAATATTAGGTGTAACCATCTAAACAAAGAATAAAAATAGTAAAATACGGTTCATTTCTCATCGTGGAGATAGTTATGTATGACATGAATGAGTGGTAATTAGTTTTAGTGGGATCCATTTATTGATTTGTTTACCTATTAATGGATCGTTATACCACGTGACACTACTGACATACTATAATAGTTACACCTAATATTTTTTCCTATTTTAGAGAGCAACATATTTTCTAAAATGGAGATCATCTTTAGTAAAGAAAATTACAATAGAGAACGAATTTAATATTTTATCTTTTTTTACAATAAATTTGACTTCTCTCTTATTTTTTCTCCTTTATTTTAAATGAGATATATTTATCCTAAATGTCATAGATGAAAAGATAAATATATTATTTTTTTGTTCTAAAAAAATAAAATAGAGAGTGAATTTAACTCTGCAAATGTAAATAACCAAATTGAATTTTTTATTTTAAAGAGTCTAGTGAAGAAGAAATTTTATGAGTTAACTCTCTATATTAGATAATTGAGTGAGAATAAAAAATTTATTGGAGATGCCCTGAAGTGCTAAGGAGCAAAAGTGTTGTTAGGTGGGGGGTTTAGTAGGTCGGTCCGACCCGGCCCTAAGGTGGTTGGGGGGTCACCATTTTAACTTAATTTAATTAAGTATAAAATTTTGACGAAATAAATGAAAGACTAATCCGTCATTTTGTTTGAAATGATAACCTCGATTAGAGTTTTCGTGTTATTTTTGAAATCTTGTGAATTGGGTGTGCTATTTTGGCATAACTCATGAATAAATCTTATGAAATAGGTATGCTATTTTGGCATAACTTATGGGATGCCAATTGAACAAGTATGCCCAAGATTTTGTGAAGCATCACTTTAATGTTTGTTTATAATTCATAAAGTATTTTATCATTTTCCCCACATGTTTGTTTTACCTCAGCCTAGCTTGCACGAAATGATCCTCCTCCTCCTCCTCCATGTTTTGAAAACATAGGTTTTATTATTATTTTCCTTATACCTATTTTGTTTGTTCTTTTGTCTCAAGTGCAATGCACACAAAAAATTAAAAAAAAGTCTCCTTTTTCTATTATGGTTTTGTTTTATATATAACAGTAAAGTCATCAGCTGTTGGTTTGTATATACCTGAATTCAAAGGCAATCATGAAATTCAAAAGGAAACTTTGCTTTGCAGCTGTAGAACTAGAAAGCCTTCCCTCAATGTTGGTGAAACTTTGCTTTGCAGCTGTAAAACTAGAAAGCCTTCACTCAATTTAGAGTCATACGCGAGAGTATTACTCTTATTTTATGTAGAAATTACTGAGAACCAATGCAATGCACGGAATTTATGTTCCTTCCTCACAGACTCTCCCTCCATCCTATCCTACGGGACTGTTGCCTGAACTTCCTTATGCTCCATCTTATATTGGTGGGAAGAAAAAGAAAAATGGAATGTTGAGGTAGGGTTTATAATTGAGCCGAGCTGCTCGGATTCGACTAGGATAAGACTTGACTTAAGCTTGACTCGTGTTTTAAAACGAGTCAAATTTAAATAATTTTTCAGGCTTATTTAGAAAACGAACTTTAAAAAGGTTCGTCTCGAACTCGTAAAATTTGGTTCGTTTAGACGTAAAATAATCAAACTATTTAGGTTCGGTTCATTTTGGGCTTGACTTACGCTCAGTTCATTTTTAACAAGTTTTAAAGTTCATTTAAAAAAACAAATTTGGCAGGCTTGATTCGAGTTCGTAAAGTTCGGTTTAATTATTAGTCCTATCTTAAAGTAAAAGAATTGTAAAAAAATAACTAAAGAAAAGAGTAACACCAAATGTAAAAAAATAAACCCATCCTTGTCTAAGTTTTTTGTCTTCTTCGCTTGGGTTGTGAATAAACACATCAAGAAAGTGAGGTTGGAGTGGATAAGAGGTTGGATTGGTTGCTTCCTCTCGTCCTTATCCCATCTTGCATGAGTAATTCTTTTCTTTCTCTCTTTTGCTACAAACCTATCAACTTCCAAAATGGTAAAAGCGTACATAAGACACAGCACCTAGTTGTCCAATCAAAAAGATTATTGGGAGACATCGGATGAGAGAATTGACAAAACAATTTCTATTTAATTACAATTTTACAGTGAATTGGAAAAAAAAAAACTGGTATTATGGTGCCTTATAATTATTGATTATATAAAAAATAAAATAAAAAAAATTATATGTAATAAGTTTTAATTAGACCAAAAATAAAAAATATTACACTTTTTTTTTTATATATCATAATTAGATCGTGGCTTGACTGGCCGAAAAATTCAAAATTGACATGATAAACCTAGGCTGATTTGTGTTTGGGTTTTTTTTTTTGGGTGGGTGGGAGGGAGGGGGGTTAATCTTCAAAAACAGCTTGGGACAACCAAATTAGGCCAACTGGCGAAGGCTGGATGGGGTCCCCCTTTCTTTCTACCTCAACACAACAACAATGGAAAAGTACCATGTGGGGGCTCACTTTCCATAGCCATAGGTATTATATGTATAGGATTGTTAATAAAACTAAATTATTGGAAATTGACTTGATTTCGGTTTGAATTCGTTTTATTCAATTTGTTTTTTAAATGAGTTTAAATTTAAACAAATTTTTAGACTCGTTTAGAAAACAAGTCCTATAAGTTCGGCTCAAACTCGACAGACTCAATTTGTTTATGTGCAAATATTCGAGTTCGGTTCGGGTTCGACTTTTTTTTTTTTTCACTCGTTCAGACTCGGCTTGTTTCTTAAACGAATCGAACTTGAATAATTTTTAAGATTGAATTAAGAAGTAAAATTTTTAAGTTCGACTCAAACTAGACTCAAATTCGTTCGACTAACAGCCTTGTATGCGTACGAGGTTCACACCTAGGTTTTCAATCTTGAAGGTTAATGAGCAATCAAACTTTACTTAAAATCAATTCAAAATATTTGATGTTATTATTCAATCAAATTATAATCAACAAACAATTACTATAAACCCGAGCGCATGATGATTGAATCACTAAGTCAATTGGTGCTGTTCAAGGTTAATCACACGAGTGAAAGTAAAAGAACATGTTTATGTAAATTGAACTTTTCAAAAGGTTTGAACGAAGCGATCGTCAGCTTCTGTGTGCTTAAAACTACGAGTGTCAAATGTGTGGTGTTCGTGTGATTTACATGTCGTGTCATTATTATTCGTGTTTCTGTTAAGATCTACCAAAAAAAATATATATTTAGTGTGTTTTAAGTATTAAATATTAATCTAAATTATTTATTATACATATTTAATAATTATGTTAATTTTTTAATCGTTCATGTCAAGTTGGTATCAACGAATTAGAGTCGACACCCTATTTAAAACAAACATTGATAAACACAAGATTGAACTTCAAATGTGCGGCGTTTGCTCGTTTAGTTTTCTACGATATGTTATTCTATATGAGTTTAATCACATTTTTTATGTGGGAAGGAGTCATGCATAACAAATGGAGGTCAATATTCACCGAGCCAAGTTCTGCAAATTCTACTAATTTACAAAAGCCTTTTGTCACGCTCATCAACTACGGAATGTGATCATAAATTAGGCCATTTGGCTAATACAACTGGAGCCTTTCGAGACCACCACGCCATTGTTGCCAAAATCGTGTGTGTGTGTGTGTGTGAGAGAGAGAGAGAGAGATAGAGAGAGATTCTTGGGATTTGGTTATACAACTGGCCATTTCTTTCTGTTGAGAGGAAGAGATGAAATTAAATGGGGAAGTGAATGAGAACGTATATATTATATTTATATGTCATCTCTTTTCTTTCTGTTATTGAGGATCGTCATATAGTTTACTGTAATTTATAAATGGGTGAATTTCATGTTTCGCTCTAAAAGATTGTAAGTTATTCACTTCGTACTTTTAAAGATTAAATTTTTTATATTTATTTTCAGTGTATCAAAAATGTTGTAATGTAACCATTTATATTAGTTTTTTTGTTAGTCAATGGGTTGACTTTTGACAAAAAAAAATAATGGTATCTAATAAAAGCGTCACGTTACAATACTTTTGATAAAGTGAGAGTACAATATAAAAAAATTAATCTTTAAAGGTACAAAGTAAAATATTTCAGAGTACAGAGTGCAAAAAATCTTTTATAATTTATACCTTTAAATTATGCACATAATTTTTATTTGATCCTTAAAGTTTCAATTTAAATAATATCTCATGAAATTTTCAACTGAGCTTTAATTGAGTCTTTCTAATCAAATTTATCAATTTGTTCCGAGGGAAGGACATCACAAAATTTGCTCAGAAGAATATATTTTTCCCAAAAAAATATCTCTATCAAATATATTGATATTTTTCTCTTTGTCTCGCAGTATCTCTTAAATTCTCACTCAGTATTTCTCTCTTTTTTTCCCCAAGTTTATTTTATTTTATTTTCTCTAAATCACACGAAATAAAGTAAAATTTTCGATCCTATACGTAAAACATTTTTCACAAGAAAAATAAACTATTTTATCCAAAATATATTTTAATCATAAAATATCATTCTGTCATAAAAAATTGATGTCTGCTTGTTAAAGGGTAACGCAATGTTTTTTCTATTCTAATATGCATCTATAATATAAAACAGAACATATTTTAATATATTCAGCCGATAATTTCAAATAGATTCATCTAATAGTCATAAACATCTTTGACAAAATTATTATTCATATTATACCGTATTTTTATGCATAAGTTATCTATGGTATATATGTAAATTCAGATACATATTATGAAGTATGTAACGAACATCGCCAGCAAAACAAACCAGAAACAAGGTATAAAAATCAGTATGACTGCCCGACTCTGACGTCGTGATTTGTTGAAATCGGATGAAACCCATGCCTTAGATGGAGAAATTGCCATCTTTCTCTCACCAATCATCATTGCATAACAGAATATTACATGCAAATCACGGTACTTAGAAGTCCTGTTGATCTAAATAGAATAATCAGTAATATTACGTCGATTTATAAATTACACTTGTTAATTATAATTATTAAATTGACAGGAAATATTAGGATCTTCAATAAGTTTTTTTTTTTTTTTTTGGTTATAGGGTGTTCAAATTTGTATTGATTATTTTTTTGAGTTTGATGGTTGACTACCATGATTTGAGTTGGGTTAAAATATGTCCCTAAAGGGCCAATAATGACTAACATTTAAAAAATATATTAGGTTGCTTGATTAAACATGTGATAAATGAGACTTTTATATCGCAATTACGTTATCAGTAGGTCAGATTTTTAGTTTAATACTTTTATTAGTAAAAATATGTGGATCGTACACCCGTGTGTTTAAAAAGTAGCAATGATGCTGTGAATTTACTAATCCAAGGGGTTTACGTTAAAGAAAGTGAAACAGCGTTAAAATAATAATTGTTGGACGCGTTCATTTTTTACTTATTGTATTAGGTGCATGAAAGACGTTTATGCAAAGGCACATATAATACACGCCTGTGGGCCTATTAGTCCCCGGGACCGGGACAAGGAGAGTAAATATTTAATGCAATGATTTTATAATAATATTATTATTATTATTATTATTATCTTGTGATATAATTAATTAATAATAAATAAAATAATTAAACCCTACTAATTATACAAGATAATTTTGAATGTGAAAATTCTTTGTGATTATATAATTTTAATTATTTTATTAGGTGAGTGACAACGAGCAGGTAGTGACCAAAAAGTTTTTTTTTTTGAACAGACCACAATGACACAAAGTCGTTAGCTACCAAACAGTGCTTTTCTTTTGCACTTTTTTCTTTGTTTTCTGAAGGGTGTTTTTCCTAATTTTCGGTTAGCAAAAAGGAAAGGTCGTGAGAATTTGTTAATAATAATTACGAAATATTAATAGTCAGTCAGGTCCAATCCTTTATAAAAAGTTGAAAAATTATTGTTGCACCACTGTGACGTTGCTCTTTTAGAAACGGCCCTGGCGGCTGCATAAGGGGAAGAACATGAACATAGCTTGAAAAGAAGCTCATGCGAGTAATGAATTGTCGGCTTTTTTATTTTTTTTTTATTATTATAGGAAGGAGGACTATAAAGTTCAAATCTGTAACATTGAGGTATAACAGTGAGGACGGTGACGTTAGGCATTAGGCCAACTTGTAACCTCGGTGTCCATTGCCTTTGGTCAAAACTCCTTATCCAAACTCGGAAGTGGGCAGACACAAGCAGGGGTTTACGCTACAAAAAATGGAAAAATCTCGGATTTTGACAATCAGTCGAGCATTAGGGTTATCAGATATAAAGTGGTTCCAAACCTCTTCCTGAGGAAAAGACCACTATTTAGGGACCACTATTTAGGGAATTTCAGACTCACTCTTGGTATCGATTCTAAGAAGATTTTTGTTCCTTCGTTCCCATTCATTCCCGCATCCCACACTTCGCATTCCTGCTGCGATCCTCATGAACGATAGCGAAGCCAAGCCGGATAGACTTTTAGTGCTTCGACCTAAAGTGATAGCTTCTAGCTTCACAATCTTTCCCTCGTGCTTGTGCATAGGCTTATCAATGGATTGGATTTTGATCCAAATTCAATTAGTTGGATATAGATTAATAATCCGAACCCGAACCCGAATTCGATATATTATATTTCACAGATTCGGATTTAGATATACCTATATCGAATCTGATCCAAATTATTTTTATATTTTTATATAAATATTATAGTATGTAAGTGATTATGTAATGAATTTTTGCTAAAATTTAGGTATAATTTGTTAAAATTTAGTTAATTAAGTTATTTAGGTTGGATCGGACTTTAGATTGTTAACGGATTTAAATATGGACAACAAAAACAAAATTTGTCGGATGAGATGATATTCAATTCGAATTAATCAGAATCTAATCCAAATTTGATCCATTGGCAGACCTACTTTTGCGCAGGCATATTTATCCCAAATATGTCTGGGCTTTGCTTTGTGGATTACCCAAGGCAGGTCAAAGGACAAGAAGGCCCACTATCGATCTATCCTTCAGGTAACCTCACTTGGGCCTTATGGATCCAACAACCACGTTGTAGTTTAATTCAACTTCTTTCCGTCTCCAACAATGAATGACTTTTTGCCACTGATTAACTTATATAGTGATAAACTTTTATGAAAGACTAATGTTATTTTCACTAAACTATCGATCTAATGATGTGGCAATAAAATAGTTCGATATTATTTTAGTAATTTTGCAATTGTTAAAACTTTTTTATTTAGATCATATCACTCGACACATTATCATATTAACTAGTCACAATAGATTTATAGATTCAAATAATATTCTTTTTTCAGAAGCTTTCAACTTTTAAACCAAAATAAGTTCACAAGAATAAAGTTTGAGCAGACTGTCGATCTGAGTATTGATAACCAATGCAATATGCGAAGACAAAAACAAGACAAATGGTAGTATAATCAAAAGTGCAACCACTTGTGGGTAAGAGTACACCTTTACGACTGAGCCACTTACTCACAAACATCACATTGGAAGACATTAAAAAAAAAAGATCGATTACGAAAACAAAGAATGGCCAAAACTAGGGAAATAGGCAGGGAGCACGTGGGGAGCAATGAACTGATTTTTTTTTTTTATTTAAGGGTATTTAGACTTGTGCCGATTATTTTCTCAAACTTTGTTATTTTAAGGACACGTTTCCCAAGAAATCAAGGTGGTTAACTTTTAGGGAATGTGAAAAATGTCGAATTTAAAATTTTTTGTTTATAAGAAGACATACTTGACCATTAGACCATCCCTAAACATCAACTTCCTGGCACGTGCCTTGGGTGGAATCATGAACAAAGTTCCTTTCATGATGGACCGGTGGACATTTAATATTGTGATAAGGGTAAGTGAATTGTCAAGTTGAGGCCACTGGGTCCTCTCAATTCTTCACAGCGATGTTGATAACTAGACCTAAGGGTTGGCATCGGGTTAGGCCATTGGGCCGTTGACTGGTCAACTGACTTTGTCGGGCTTGTCATACTACGATTGTGTGTCCTATTGTCAACCCATTAGGTCAGTCCTAATGGGCATTTAGATGGGACCTATTTAATGCCTTGTCTTTTAATTTTTTGTTTTTCTCAATTTCGGCCTTTATTTTTTGTTTTCATTTTATTTTTGTTGGGCCTATGGGAAAAATCACCTTCACTGACCGTGCCCAGGCTTACCATAGGGTGAAAAAAAAAAAGTTTACATTTTTTTAGATTTATTTGAAAGAACGTGTATGAATAAATATTTTATTTTATTAAATTTAATTTTAATAAAATTACTTGTAATTAGGTACAAAATTTAAATAATATTTTAATTTTTTTTTCATATTTACCCTTCCTTAAATTATGCACAATTTTTATTCTCTCCATCTCTCTCTCTCTCCCCTCATTTACTTTCCTCATCTCTCCCCTATTTTCTTTCTCTATCTACTATTGATAACTTTTTTTTTTCAAATATGTAAATATTTGATTTATTTATTCATCACTTTATCCCTTTTTTCTCTTTCTCTCTCTCTCTCCCTTATTTTCTTTTAGCGTTTCTCTATTTTTATATTAACATTACAATAACTCAATTATATCAATTAGTAATAATAATCAGTTACAATTGTCTTATAATACACTAAATGGTTACTCATGTGTTCTAATAAACCAAACAATTATATCAAATAATTACACAAAATTATGACACTAATAAAATTTGTCATTCAATTGTTTCACCATTTAGTATCACGATATCGTTATACTAATTTTATATACCAAATTTAGTGTAATGGTAAAGTCTTTTATGTAATGATAAACTCAATTTGGTTTATATAATTTGTGTAACCATGTTGTGATACTAAATGATATAACTCTTTAATTTATGTAAATAATTAAATGATAAATTAGGTTAGTATATAAATTTTGTGTAATTATTTAGTGTAACTATTTGGTTTATTAGAATACATGAGTAACTGTTTGGTGTATTATAGGATAATTATAACTAATTAGTGTAACTGATTAGTGCAATTGTATTGTTATAACGTTAATATAAGGAGAAAGAATAATGAAATAAAGGGAGAGGGAGAGAGAGAGAGAGAGAAAATAGGGAAGAGAGATAAAAAAAATTAAATTAATTTTTTACATATTTAAAAAAAATAAATTATCAATGTGAGAGAAAGAGAAAAAGAGATATATAGATAGAGAAAAAATAGGGAAGAGAGAGTGAGAGAGTAATGGAGAGATAAGAGAGAAACAATAATGAAGTAATAAATGATATTTTAGTATTTTTTAAAAAAAATACTGTTAGAGTCAAATAAGTTTTCTTAATGTAATTTAATTCAAATAAATTTAAATTTTATACCGACTTTTAAATTACTCTAAAAAAAAAAACCAAAATGAGCCTGTCTACCGGGTTAGCGAGTTGGTCACTGTTACTCACATGGCGAGCTGGGATGGCCCTGGCTGACCAATTTTGGGCTGACCGATGAATCACAAGCCAAATGCCGAGGCTTAATTATACTTGGATAGAGTTATTCACACCACACAAATATCCTATTAAATTATAAATTATAAAATTATTAAGTTCATCTGATATATATTTATCCCACAAATAATTAAATCCACCATATTTATACTCATTCCATTAATAAATAAACTTATCTTAATCATTATTTTTAAAATTTCTTTCTATACATTATCTCACATAGTCTATACAAAATATATTCAACTGAATTATCTATTAAAACTGAACACAAAATTATGTATATATTGTGTGGTTCAAGAAGGGAGATTTGATGATCTTTTTATTTTCTTTTTCAAGAAACTTAGTTTTCAAATGCGACCTCCAGTGAAACCTTCAAGAAATTTTTTTCTATATATTGAGAAATTGCGTGTAAATAAGATTTTTTTCTCTGCAAATTCTTTCAATCCATAATTAAGAAAGGAAGAAAGAGAAGTGCATAGTGGAATCGGAGTATTGACGATGAGATCGAAGAAGTTAGAGATTGAACGACCATGGTTGAAGCAATTTACATGAAAGAAACTCAGGGTGGAATATTGTTAAGTATATTTTGTGTGTAGACTATGTGTGATGGATATAAAAAATAAAAAAAGAATCATAAAGATGAAGATTGAGATAAGTTTTGTTATTAATGAGATAAATATAGAATGTGGTGAATTTAGTTACTAGTAAGATGAGTATAAAAAGAGTGAATTTAGTAGTTTTATGATTTATAATTTAATAGAGGTGAAAACGAAGATTTGTGGGATGAGAATAATCTCACCCATTATATTTTATCTCTCACACATATGTAAATCACAAGAAGATAAAATAGAAGACAAGAAGACAGAAGAAATAGTATTGTAAGAATAATATTATTGAGATCTAAAAAATTGACATAATGATATAATAGTGACATGGTTTAATAATATTATTGTGGTTGTTCACTCAAGCTGACAGGTAAAAAATATTAAATTGCATCTTCTGAGCTGATTAGTTACGTAACACCAATTTCTTGGCTGACCCTACCAATTTATTCGAAAAAACATGATAACAAAACTTGAAAACAAAAATTTAATAAATACTTTTGAATCTCAATCGGTAATAATATAAATAATATTATTTAATGATTTAAATTTTAAAATTTATTTTAAAACTTTGTAGGGTCTAATTTAAAATTTTGCTTTATACCCTATTTTGTGTCGGGCCGCCATTGAATGCTCTTAGAGCATTGTCGTGATTGTAATTTTTTTAGACTTTTTCACTCCAACTCTATCACTTGACACATTCTTAATTTAATAAATTAGGTTAATTTTTTAATATCTCAATAGCATTACTCATTTTATGAAAATGTTGTGATAGTGATTTCTATATTATATAATCCTTTTCAAGAACTAAATTCTGATTTATGCTATTAATGATCAGACTAAGTGCAGAAACATAAGAGATGTTAGTTATGTCGATAATGAGTGCAGCGCAGTCTTTAACCTACTCTATGTTATACTTAAAGGGCATTCATCTAATTAGACGTCTTTTTCGATATTTAAACAAAATTTATTGCATTGTCCAAGCAATTTTTTTTTTTAGCAATTGATTATGTTGAAAGCCAAAGCGTTGCTACAAAATTTTTGGAGATTTTTTTTTTTTTTTTGAAGAAATTACAAATTAAAACAAAAGCGAAAATAGAATTGGGGGTACATTTCATGAGATCGCTTTAATAATCCCACACCTAGCTAATTATCTATGCAAGAACTCATTACCTTTTTTTCTTGGCTACCTAAAGTATTGTAGAAGAGAATCTCAAGGGCTAGTTCAATTAGTCTCAGGAATGAGTTATAAACTTAGATATACTAAATTCGAAATTTGACAATTTCTTAAAATCAAATTATGAGGAATTTATCTCTTATCAATACCTTAGTTCGGACTTGGATAACTTACCTTTGACTGAACCGAGAAGAGAACTAAGAGAGGTGCACGCAAGTTAGCTTGAATATCCATAAACGTTAAACTAAAAAAAAAAAAGAGATCAACTGATACTACTAGACCGGTGGTCCAGTAGCTTTTAGTGACCCGTTTAGAGTTCTCCTCCGACTTTTATAAGGTTAGCAAGTAGAATTCAATTCGTATAAACTCTCGTTGCCCCTTACTGACAATTTTATGGTGCAAAGATTAGACAATGACTCGAGCCACCTAAGGTTTTCCATCACCTAGAACCCACCTGGTGGGGTTCGGGCTATTATGGTTATGTCCAGATAAAAATTTCATCTCAAACCATTAATCAGGACCCTAATTAAATTAAATTTAATCCACTATCAACCTAACTATTGTAACTGTTTAGATCCCCCTCATCTTGGTAAGAAGAATGTTTTTGTATGTCGGTCTTTTTACTGGATTATCAGTGTGACTATTCATAGTTAGAATTGGCCACGTTGCCTTACTTTTTATTGGGACAAGTCAAGTGGGATTATTAAATATGACAATTAAGACTATGTTGGACCATACTAAAGATTGGAGCTGGCAGTGACCAAAGGGAAATAAAGGCTGGTGGCCCCACCAGTGTCCTCCCTACGAAATACCAAATCTGGGCCCATAAACAACTTTGCTTGGCTCATCACGAACACACAAAATTTTAAATTCTACCCTTTTGCTAGTGGGCCCCATTTTTTGTCTTCGCATATCAAATCGGTGAGAATACACCATTTCAAGCCCATAGGCCCACACTTGTTATTTAAAAAAAGGCCTACAGGACCTGCTCGCCTTCTTTTGATTTACCAAAATACCCTTCCATTGAAGGTTAGTTGGTGGTTTACCGTCACCCACCTCGCTGTTGGACTTGAAGATCATAAGTTCAAAACGTAGTTGTCCTCCTTTCTTATCTAACCAAAAAAAAAAAAAAAGTACACTTCCATTACATTGATGAAATTAGAGCATTTCCAAATTTGTTGCCTTTTTTTTTTTTGGTTTTTTGTTTTTATTTTAAATTTTTTAGGTTTTAAGAATAAAAAATTTAACCTTTCAAAATTTTGATGAGTAAAAACTTGGCAAAATTGAGATTACGATGTCCTAATAATAGAACTGTAAATTTAGACATCTTAAGTTATAATCTTGACAATCGCATTGGATTAAGTCATGAAGAATTTATCCCTTATGAATAACCTAGTCCTAACATAGATAGTTTGCTTTTGACTGAATTGAGGAGATAATTAGTTGAAGTGCGCATAAGTTGGTTTGGACACCCCTGACCGTTGAACTAAAAAAAAAGATAGGTAACGTATGCTTTAGTTATAATAGCATTTAAGTATAAATTATCCACTATAAATTTAATTGGGACTTGTAATATATAAGCAAGTTTCCATCAATACACTGAGTAATACTTATCAAAAAATAATTATCATTGAGAAAAAATTAGATGAAAGCACAATGAATGAGTTTCAAAACTAGAAATAAATATTAATCATGTTGACTCAAAATTTGTTTAACTCATACTAAAACATTCATAATTTGGTATAGTCGAGTTCATGTCATATACAAGTAATATTTAGTGGGCTCATATTGTGTTTTTCCATGTTTATATCGGCTTGTTTATTCAATTATGTGTCAATTGTTTTTCCATGTTTATATCACCTAAATCCATTTAGGCCAAATTAAAACCAGTTAATTATGTGTCAATTGTGTTTTATAGATATCTAAAATTGCTAACACTATCGAGCTCGAGCTACGGTGGTCAGCTTAGAATTTGAGAAAATAGTTGGCACAAACCTAAAGATCATGTAACAAAAAAAGAAAATATATTTCCAACTGAATCATGAAGATATATTTTTTGTTGTTGTTGGGTCTTAGATCGTGAAGGAAGTTAATGACTCATTTATCCAAGACTTTTCGGTGAATAACTTGATTTTGATACCCATTGGGACCTAGAGGAACCGAATGGCTACGTGGGCAAATGAACGCAGACGGCAAAGGACGAGCATTGAATGGTATAATTGAAGGATCATGAAGCCATAACTACCATTGCCCACATGAAGGACAGTGTTCGGTTCTATGCATGATTGGACTACAAGTAATGGAAGTTACAGCTTTTGAGTTACCCACTCCAAACCGAATCACGAGGTTAGAATCGAAATTTTCAAAAGTCAATCCGTTTATAACTCGAACCACATAAAATGTTCTCGTGAATGAAACCGATCGACTCCAAGGCAGAAATGAGACTGCTGCAACAAGTTATTGACAGAAGAGGAGTAGCATAGTCATACTTCAGGAAAGAAATTTTATCCAAGTTCAGATCTCACCAGTAAACCTTTACTTTGGGTGCAACCCTCCACGTTCACTCATGTGAAAACTATTCAAAGCTTGATGCCCGGGTAGGTTCGGGTGGTCCGTAAGAAGTTCATTCTCTCATCATAAGATAAAATTAAAACCAATTCAGAGTGTTTGAGTTAACTTACGCACACTTCCATTAATTCTCTTCCCAATTTGTCAAAGGCAGACTATTTACACTAAAATTAGGATATTCATGAACTATAAATTCCTCATGTTTTGTTGCTAATATTGTCAAGATTAAAATTTATAATATCTAAGTTTACATCTTACCTCTACTATCACTTAAGTTACCACTTGAGGTTATGAGATAAAATCTCCTGAAAATAAAGAGGTGATGTTTACTTTCCGATACTATCTTGAACAACACCTAAATAATGGTCAAAGGTGAAAGTGTATGTTTCAAAAAAAGTTTAGGAACTCTTTTCTTTTTTGCTTATAATAGTTTCCATCTCTAAGTGTTGAATGACATTATTATTATTTTCATGATATATCATCTTTTTTTTTTATTATTTTGAAAATACCCTAATTGAGGTTTATTTTCCAATAAAATGGGACGATTTTTTAAGGTTTGACGAGTTAGTACCTCAGAATTTCAATTTTGAATCTTATAAGAAAATTCTAGTTTATTATATATACTCGATTTAAGGATGATTTTTTAATCCTAAATTATGTAACTGTCATTAAGTTCTAACTTGAATCGAGTTTTGATTACATATAAAAGTGAATATATCTACTAGGTTCATGTTTAACGGGTTTTCATTGTAAAACTCAAATTTATAGTGAATTATTTGAACAGATGAGCACTTGATCCGGCTATTTGTTCAATGTCTTCGGATATCCATATAATTCTTAGACTGAATTGACTCTTTATTGATGCTCGCCGACAGTGGAGTCTCAAGTAGACATCAGAGAACCCATTAAGGTGAATTGCATAAGCTGTAGCCCGTCAAGAAAAAGCAGCATTGTTCAATGTCTAATTAAGTGGACATTAAACAATGCTGTGCATAAACTGTACTGTGTTGGGCAGCAGCAAGGATGTGTGGTCATAGTCATATCCATTGAACTCTTTTTTTTTAATGGTCAGGAGGTATACGAGTCAGTTTACGCTTATCTAGATTAATCTCCTCTCTAGAGTAATTAAAGATAATTTGATTCAAAGAGATTATCAAGATTCAAATTCAGGACATTTGAGTTTATAACTCGTCTCTGCTACCACTTGGGTTACTCCTTGAGATTATATTCTTTATACTATCTTTGAGCAATTACTTTTCTAGATTTTTGGCAAAGGGAAAAATAGGGTACATAACACTGTATACTATGAATTTGGTAATATTAGTTGTGTTACACTATGAATTTGCTAATGTCAAACGTGTTGCTTCTAGGTAAAGAACACCTACCCTTAGTCAAGTTAAAATTGAATAATTTGAATACGGACGCATGGGTTTGTTTAGAATTCGAATTTAATCTTGGTGAGAGGTTTATATTAGGATGACTATTCCCTTAAACCAAACAAAAAATCCCAAATCAAATCATATATGTAACCAGAATAAAACTGTTAATATGTCAGTTTTGTTGCTTTCTTTAGTAATAGGACAGAAGGAAATGAGTCAAAAAAATTAAGTAAATATTTAAGGACAGGTTTTCTGTGATTAGCGAGTCCCTTGTCCTCCCCAAGATCAATGTATCAACGATGGTTTAAAGCAGAAAGAAAAAGCAGGAACTGTTTAGAGGGACATTAGTGAATGTTGGTACATCTTAATATCTATATATTATATATATAATTCATTGTAGAACCGCTGTTCTTTATCAGCAACAACATGCCAGCTTTGATAACTTGGATAATTCCTAGTCTGTCTTATATGAAAAACAAAAAATATAAAACCAATTCAATATTTACTAATAAAAGTATTTGAGGTTTGTAACGCGTCATTATATTAATATATTAGATCAAATTTTTATATCTAAATAAGACTAATCATTGATAATTAATGTGAGAATATAATGGTTAAGACACTGACATTAGTGTGGCAGTTTATTTCGTGAAAGGTTTTGAGGGCTGGCAATCTATAGGTGTCTTTAGGGGTGTCAACCTATCGTGACCTGTCATTTTTATGTCGTGTTATTTTTTGCCTTATTATTTTTGTGTTAGACTACTTTAGATAGTTTGTATCAATATTCGTATTAATAAAATATTATTTAATATCACAACAGCTTATATAAAAAATTATAAAATTTTTATTTTTTATCTACAGTACTAGCTAAATACTTATTTTTTATTTATAGTATCTGTTAATTGTATTATTCGTGTCGAACTTTAATTTGACCTATTTATTATTCATGTCAATTAATCGTGTTATTTTCGAATTTTATATCGAATCGGGTCGAGTTTTTGTTAATGGATAAAAATAACACTCCTAGGTGTCTTATCCTATTCTTAAAACATATGCACTATGTCATATCCAATTTATTTATGATTGTATTGTTAATTATGTTAGTTTGTGTTTATTTAGATTTAGATTTATGTTGAGCATTGGACTGTTAGTCTAATGATATTTTTTATCTTATGAAAATTTTATATTCTTAAGTTCAGAGGTTTAAGTCTTCTCTCTTCCTCTCCTTCCAAAAAAAATATATGTATATATATTTAGATTTATGTTAACTCGGTTACTAAGTACACTTAAGGAGCAACTTATATATAATTTGAATCCGTTCTTACCATTAACTTTGAGTTATGTTATTGATATTTAATTTCTTAACCTAATGATGTGTCAACTGATAGAGTTTAATGACAAAATTTAAAAATTACATTCAAAGCATTATTATTGGACTATGTCACTGTTATATCATTAAATTAATAAATTATGCTAATTTTTTAGATTCTAATAGCATTACTTATTAATATTTTATCAATTTTTTGTTGACGGATTGGTGTATTGTGTTAAGAATGATCAACCTTAAAGTTTTTGGTCCTTCTTTCAAAGAGGTGGAGAAAAGTGACAATTGAATATTTTTGATTATTTAAAACTCATACAACTTAATATTTTAAATATTTCTTAAAAATAAACTAAAATTTTAAAAAATAAATCATCTACTTATCACTTAATACTGAAAATATTTGTTCTTAAGGAGTTTATAAATTTCTTATAATGGACAAATATACAATCAATGTATTTTACATTCTTCTCAATACCCATTCTCCACCACCATTGTGTTGTCGCTACCATTACTACCATTGTGATGCCACCACCACTAGCATTCTATCTTCGCCACCATTATCAACACTACCACTACCACTACCACCACCGTCACATTCATTGTGTCGCCACAGCCACCACCACTATCATTGTATCACCTCTACTATAACTATCATCGTTACCACCATTGTGCCGTCGCCGCCACCACCACCATTGTAATGGTGGTAGTGGGAATAAGGTAGTTGTGGTGAGATAATTAAAACGAATGGTACAATTCAAATAATAATAATTTTCAGACTTTAACTTTTTATATTTATCAAACAATTTAATTCAACTCAATACTAATATTTCAGTACATATCAAACAACTTATAAATTAAAAAATTTAGTATTCAGTCAAAAATCACCATAAAAACTGAATCCTAAAAACTAAATGTTAAATTTTTTAATTCGCAAACTGTCTGGTATCAATTGAAATTTAAGTATTGAATTGAATCAAACTGTTTGATAAATATAAACAGTTAAAATCTAAAAATTGTTATTATTTTAATTTTACCATTTTTTTTAATTATCTCTCTGCACTATCTTATTCGTACCATCACCATCAGAATGGTAGCGATGGTAGTTGTAGCAACAACACACTGGTGGTGGCCATGGTGGTGACGATGGCAACGACACAATAGTGATGGTGGTGGTGGCACAACGATCGTAGTGGTGGCAGTGGTGGATATTAAAAAGTTAAGAGTATATAATATGTTGAAGGTATATTTATCAATCATGATAAATTGATAAAATCTTTAGTGTAACATTAAATGATATAAATTTTAGGTTTGTCAAATAAGTTTAATTCATTAAGTAATTTTTTTTTAATCATATTGATTAAGTGCTTAAAACATTCAATTTTAAATTTTAAGTGGTGTTATCAAACAGGTTATGTCTAATAATCTCTCCCATCTTGCAATCTTTTACCTAAGTAAGATTTTCCCCTCCAATTTTATTCTCTCGCCAAATTAATTTTCATAGAATACATGGTAATAAATTCATTTTAATCTTCACGGGAGGTACAGATTTGCCTTAAAAAAACGAAGTACAAAGCGCTGTCAACTAAAAAAGTCTATTGTTCAGAGTAGTTGATACAAACTTTTACACCATCTAATCCAAACAAAAAAAAAAAAAGTGTAATTCTGTCATTTGATTTTACCTATTGATCCAATTAATATATTTATCCTATCTTTACCTTTCTTCTCTCCTCTCTCTCTCTCTCTCTCTCTCTCTCTCTCTCTCTCTCTCTCCTGTGTAAGTTGTGTTATATATAAAGAGCAGAAGCTACACTCTTCTTTGCTGATATCAGTCAGAAATGGGTCGATCACCATGCTGTGATAAGGTTGGCCTAAAGAAAGGGCCATGGACGCCTGAAGAAGATCAGAAACTCTTGGCTTACATTGAAGAACACGGCCATGGAAGCTGGCGTGCCTTGCCGACAAAAGCAGGTGATTACTCAGATACTTCTTTAATAATCATATCATATCATATTAAAACTGTTCAACATGGTGAACTAATACAGCTTAATTAACACAATTCTTGCTGTTTCTATAGGCCTTCAGAGATGTGGGAAGAGTTGCAGACTAAGGTGGACAAATTACCTTAGGCCTGATATTAAGAGAGGAAAGTTCAGCTTACAAGAAGAACAAACCATCATTCAACTCCATGCCCTTTTAGGGAACAGGTTCAGTATATATATATATATGTGTATACTTTCTTCCTATGCATGTATCCTCCATTACCTATTGATCCATGTTCTTTGCAAAAAGTGAAGATGTATAATTTGAAACTTTTCTGACCCCCCCCCCCCCCCCCCCCCCCCCCCAACACAAAAAAAAAAAAAAAAAAGCCCCCAAAACCTCAATCTTGAATTTCAATCATTCGGGTTTTCTTGGAAATTAATCATTTTTTCAGGGACTACCTGAATTCCACGAGAGAACTTTTTTGAGCATAGCGAACGCTTAGAGTTTTTTGTACTCATACATTTCCCGAAATTTTTCTCACCTCCTTTTAAATTTGAACTCCAATCTGGAACTTAGCAAACCCTTTCAGGTTGTTGGTTAGGACTAGATGCATCAAATTACTCCATTATTGCAGAAAGAGTACAAGAACATGTTTATTTTTCATATGTACACAAAATTTTGTGTCAGAGTTTTAATGGGCTCTCTCAATTACACTTCACTGAACAGTCTTGCTCATTTACCCATTCTGGGGTACAAATTCTGACCAAAAATTTTGAAACAGGGTATCTGCCAGTATGCATAATTCACTGTGAGAGACATTCAATTACTGTCAAATTAGAATTTAAAATTTGGCTATGAATAACAAAAGGGTTTTTTTTTGTTTTTTTATTTTTTATTTTTTGTATTTTTCCTCAACATGACACAGAAAATGAGGCATCTTTCTTGTACATCGTTCTCGAAATTTTTGTCTGTATAGGTAGGTTAAGAGAACTATGTAGGTGGGAATTGCTTGTCGAACTGATAGGTGGAATCAAGGGTTTTGTTTTGTTCTTGTAGTGACGCACTGTCTTTTGTATGTTGTCTTGTCCTCAGGTGGTCGGCCATAGCCACTCACTTGCCCAAGAGAACAGACAATGAGATCAAGAACTACTGGAACACTCATCTTAAGAAAAGGCTGGCGAAAATGGGGATTGACCCAGTGACCCACAAACCCAAAAACGATGCACTCATGTCCAGTGATGGCCAGTCCAAGAATGCTGCTAATCTTAGCCACATGGCTCAGTGGGAAAGTGCCCGGCTCGAAGCAGAAGCAAGGCTGGTTAGGCAGTCAAAGCTACGTTCAAATTCACTTCAGAATCCTCTCCGGTCGCCGGAACTTGTCCCGACTTCTAGCCCTATTAACAAGCCGGTGGCCGGACCACCGAGGTGTCTTGATATACTAAAGGCTTGGAATGGTACTTGGACTAAGCCAAATGAAAGTGACAGTGGTGGTGTTGGTGTTGGTATTAGTCTTACAGTTGCCGGAATCGGCAACGATCTCGAGTCTCCGACTTCTACACTAAGCTTCTCCGAGAATGCACCACCGATAGCCACCACCGGAATTGGAGAGAGCTCCACCACTTTCATTGAGTTTGTTGGCAATTCAGGGTCTTGTGAAGAGGGTGGAGTTCCGAAAGAAGAAAGTGAAGAAGATTGGAAAGGGTTTGGAAGCTCAATTCATTTGCATGAGTACAAAGATGGAATGGACAGTACAATTTCAATGTCCTTCACTTCTGGACTTCATGATATGCCAATCTCCATGGAAAGTGCATGGGCTCCTCCTGAGTCACTCAGGTCTAGTAACGAGCATGTTCCTACAGGCAATTTTGTGGAGAGGTTCACTGACCTTTTGCTTAATAATTCTGGTGGCCGGAGTTTCTCCGAGGGTGGTGGAGAGTCCGACGATGGTAGTGGCAGTGGCAGTGACTACTATGAAGATAACAAGAATTACTGGAACAGTATTCTTAATTTGGTCAATTCTTCTCCATCTGATTCACCTTTGTTCTAAAAGGATCCGTCTGAGAGAAAAAAAAAAAAATAGCTTCGTCTTATTCAACAGTGTCACAGCCATTCGTGATCAGACTGCATTTTCATTTGGAGTGTGGAAAAATCATGTAGACTCTCTCTCTCTCTCTCTCTCTCTCTCTCTCTCTCTCTCTCTCTACTCTGATGTGAATTGTCAATAGCTCAGTGTGTCAACTCAGGCAAGTTAATTGCAATATTGATCAAAATAATTATAATAATAATGCTCTTATGCCTCTTTCAAGTGATTACAGGAACGAGTTTGAAACTCAAACGTTTTGATTTCGAATTATCGTAGCGTGGATTATCTACTTTTGACTAGATCGAAAAAAAAAATTAATTAAAATATGCATAAATTAGCTCGAATATCGTTGACCGTTGAACCAAAAAAAAAACAGTAATGTCAAAAAGAAGCCAACTCAATTTGGTTCAACTTAGTTAAGGCTTACAAATTTCGGTTTATCTCTCCACTTTTGATATTAATTATTCCTTCTATGGTGTCCACAGTGGGGAAAGTCTCATGGATATACATACAGTCTAATACTGATATAATTGTAGAAAAGGAAATAACAAAGTAGCCCATAAACTATTCTCTGAGTCGATTATCGAAATTATGGACGTGTTCCAATGAATGATGCATTAACTATGGACTTTACTGCTGTTGGTTTCACGTCACATTCTTGTTTAGCAGAAATATCCAAACGCTATCAAGAAAGTTTGAAAGAAAGACAACGCCTTCAGAAAAGAAATGAAAAAATATCTATAATCAAAACACATAGACTTAATTTCAACCACAAGAATGCATAATATATATATATATATATATATATATATATATATATATATATATATATATATATATATATATATATATATATATTTATAGAGAGAGAGAGAGAGAGAGAGAGAGAGAGAGAAGCAGAGAGAGCATCACTTTGGCTTTCACTTCAAAAAATATTTTGGCCTGGTGAATGATCTTTGGTGATTTTGGATTAAAATGGTCCATATTTAAAATAGATATACGTGTGTGTGCGCGCGCGCATACATATATCCAGCAATGAGATTTGGTTGTTGGCAGATGGCAACACTAATGTATATAGGTCTTTTTTCTTCTTCATAATGATAAGCTAATTGTGACAAGCTAATTTTATACATGACTACTAAAATCTTTGTAGACCAGAAGTATTAGTAATCAATGAGGTCATGCTTTGAAAATCTAATCTTGCTTATTATTCTGTTGAGCTTTCCTCAATCATATGACCACATTTTCCCACAAGTAGTTTTATTTTTCTTGGACCCCAAACAAGTATAGAACCTGTTCAAGTATTACAATAAAATGCTACTAACTTAATGTGAATGGTCCATTCTTTCTTGGTTGATGCTTAAACTGCATCAACAATTATTATAATTCCTTAGTTTGAAAACTTTAAAGAATAGTTAATGCTGCTATCTGATGAAATTAAAACCAATAATTCTAAGGTGTAGTTTAAGTAGTAACAAGAACGAAATATAAATTCAAACGTGTTAAGTTCAAATCCTGGTAATCCCTTGGGACCAGGCCATAAATGATTTATCTCTCATAAATCCTTGGGACCAGGCCATAAATGATTTATCTCTCATAAATACGCTAATTCTAACATGGATTGATTGTCTTTGACTATATTAGAGATAAGATTAATCGAGATACACGTAAATTGACTCGTACGTTCCTGACCATTGCAAAAAAAAAAAAAATTAAAATAAATTATTTTATGACAAAGACTAATAATCAGAAACACTATTAATCATGAGGAAAAAAAAAAAGCACTATTAATTATCATGAGTGACCTAATTGATGGCCTGTCTATCATCTGATAAAGAAATGAGACCAAGTTGTTATCACTAGGGTTAGGGTTCTAATAATATCTAACGTTTGATCACGAAACGAGACCACAAGACTATCAACTGGGATTAGGGTTTTAATAATATGAAAGCACATAAGCTTATTTGACTGACTGTTACCATAATCTCATTTGATTTCATTCTTCATATAGATATATGCCTTTGATTGAACCGGAAAAAAAATTAGTCAAGATACGCATAAATTAGTCTAGATACTCTTAACCATAATACCCAAAAAAAAAGAAGAGAATAAATGACAAACTAATAAAAATACCGAATAAAGAACTTATTTTTGGAAAGTAACTAAATAAACTTTCAGCCTCGAATGGTTATGAATTAGGGTAACGTGTTAGGTTACGTATCAATTTTACTGGTTTGGAGTAAATGATAGAGTTGGACAAATACATATACCAACAGAAAATAATGGAGCATGGTCATATGCAGCCTTTAGGTTGCATTATTGAACTGCCAGTGATCAGGACCAAACAGTCTAACCATAAAATTATTGAATGGTTCTCGCACTAATAGAGTCTTAATAAGAAAAATAATAGCAGGTGCATTGAATGAGATCCAAGTCCAATAGTTAATATGCTAAGTCTCTCACTTGTGGTGGAAAAACATCGTTGTTATAAATTCGACAAAACAAAGGAAAATATCAAACAAACTAACTAACATAAACAAACCACACAAACTAGAACCCACTGAACCATACATATCATAACGGATTAATATCGCATACTCGGTATCTCAAACATATCGAGACGTAAAATACCTCTTAGTTGTCGAGGCATGTGTGCACCACCCAAGTACATGGTTGTCTATAGAGGGGACTTATATTATTTACAGTGTATAGAATATACTTCTATGTAATTACGATTAGTTGAAATCATTTACGAAGGGCCCTTCAAATACAAGTACTATTGGAGCTAGAGTTCGAATCCCACACCATAGCCTAACAATTAAAAAAAATAAAAAGCACCATAAACTAACTCAAAATCCAAGCCATAGTAACCAGCTACTAGGTCCGAAAGAATAATCGTCACGTGGTAAAGTAAGAAACAAACTGTTAGAGCATGTGTGGCTCATATTTGCTGTGTGCATAATGACAACGAGGCAGATGCCGGAGCGGGCAGAGCCCGCGACGGCATCTGCCTTGCGGGATTTATATAAAGGGGACGCTGATTAGTTGGGGGTGCGGGGGCAACGCTCCCGCGGTACGGTACAGGGATATTTTTGTAAATACGTCCATATTAGGGTTATAAAAATACTTAAGATGTAACCCTACTTCAATAATAGAAAAGAACGGCCGCTCGCTCTCGTGGATGTAGGCATATTGCCGAACCACGTAAATCTCTGTGTGTTATTTTCTCCTGCTTTCTTAATTGTTTGATTCTTTACTATTCACCATAATTGTTGCACGATCACAACAATTGGTATCAGAGCTAGACTACGATGTCTGGGATTTCCTCTACAAAATTCGACATCATGAAGTTCGACGGAACTGGAAATTTCGGATTATGGCAGAGGAGGGTGAAGGACCTGTTAGTGCAGCAGGGCATGATGAAGGCATTATACGAAAAACAACCGGCAGGAATGGACGACATGAATTGGAAAGAATTGGAAGCGAAGGCTGTGGCAACTATTAGGCTTTGTCTGGCTGATGAAGTGATGTATCACGTCATGGATGAGGAATCACCAGCGGAAGTTTGGTTGAAACTGGAAAGTCAGTATATGTCCAAGTCGTTGACGAACAAGCTCTATCTTAAGCAGAAACTATATGGTCTTAAGATGTCAGAGAGCTCGGATTTGACCCAACACATCAACGTGTTCAATCAGATCATCAGCGATCTGAAGCGAGTTGATGTGAAATTCGAAGACGAAGACAAGGCGCTGATGTTGCTGAATTCCCTACCGACGTCTCTTACGTACGAGAATTTGGTTACGACTCTGATGTGGAGGAAAGAAACTCTCGAATTGGAGGATGTCACAGGTGCTCTGTTAGGTTTTCATCAGCGGAAGAAAGCCAGTGATGAGGCTTCACAAGGTGAAGGGCTTGTGGTGAAAGGTAACCAGGAACGTGGAAGAAGCAAATCTCGGAATGGATCGGGTAACAATAAAGCCCGGTCCAAGTCGAGGAAGAAGAAGAAGGACGTCTCTGTCTCGTGTTACAAGTGCGGGAAAAAGGGGCACTTTAAACGGGACTGTCCAGAGAAAAAAAAAGGGGATTCAGAGAACAAAGAGGGTGCATCAAAGTCTGCAAACGTAGTGGAAGAAGAAGATTCAGAGAGTGGTGACGGAGATATGCTTTCTGTTTTATCTAGTTCAGATCGTTTAACAGATTCTTGGATTATGGATTCAGCATGTTCCTATCACATGACACCCAACAAAGATTGGTTTGACACCTACAGATCAGTAAATTCTGGTTGTGTTCTGATGGGTAATGATGCATCTTGAAAAGTTGTTGGAATAGGAAATATTAGAATTAAGATGTTTGATGGTATGGTTAGAACGCTGTGTGATGTTAGACATGTACCGGATCTAAGGAAGAATTTGATTTCATTGGGCACTTTGGATTGTAATGGTTATAATTACAAATCTATAAGTGGAGTAATGAAAGTAAGTAAAGGCATGCTGACAGTGATGAAGGGACAGAAAGTAGTAGGAAACATTTACAGACTGCTGGGTACTACAATTGTAGGTGGAGTTGCTGCTGTAGAGTCTGAATCAGATAATACAGTCTTGTGGCATATGCAGCTGGGTCATATGAGTGAGCGTGGGATGATAGAGCTTCATAAGAAAAATCTATTGAAGGGTGTCAAGACATGCAAGCTCAATTTTTGCAAATATTGTGTTCTTGGAAAACAGAATAGGGTGCAGTTCAAGACAGCCACACACAAGACAGAGGGGGTTCTCGACTATGTCCATACAGATGTTTGGGGACCAGTTAGCGTACTATCACGGGGAGGATACATGTATTTCGTGAGTTTCATTGATGATTACTCACGAAAGGTCTGGGTGTACTTCATGCGGCACAAGTCAGAAGCGTTTGCCAAGTTCAAGCTGTGGAAAGCTGAAATAGAGAACCAAACAGGGAGGAAGATTAAATGCCTCAGGTCAGATAATTGTACTGAGTACACAAATTCAAAGTTCCAGGAGTTGTGTGAGCAGCATGGGATCAAGAGACACTTCACAGTCTGCAAGACACCACAACAAAATGGTGTAGCAGAAAGGATGAACAGAACGATAGCCGAGAAAGCTCGGTGTCTCAGGTTGAATGCAGGGCTTGCAAAGAATTTCTGGGCAGAGGCAGTGAATATGGCATGTTTCTTAATTAACAGATCACCGAGGGCAGCACTAGATGGGAAAGTATCAGAGGAGGTGTGGACAGGCAGTGAGGTAGACTACTCTGGTTTGAGAGTGTTTGGATGTCCAGGCTATGTACATGTTTCTAGTGAGGAGAGGTCGAAGCTTGATGCGAAGTCTAGACAGTGTATCTTTTTGGGATATCAGAAAGGAGTGAAAGACTTCAAGCTCTGGGATCCGAAGGCAAACAAGATGGTGATCAGTAGAGATATGGTTTTTGATGAAAAAGCCATCTTGCAGCGTACTCAAGAAGAAGAGAAACAAGTACCAGAAAACTGTAACACTAATGACCATGTGGTGCAGGTGGAGTTAGAGAATCATGGTAGAGAAGAGGATGCTCAGAATGTAGAGCGTTCTATCTCAGGTGATCAACAGCATCATAGTATAGCCACAAACAGACCCAAACACAATATCAAGCCACCTACCATGTATGGTTTTGAAGATTTGGTTTCTTATGCGCTTATTACTAGTAGCGGGGATCCTACAACTTTTCAGGAGGCAGTACAAAGCCAAGAGAAAAGTAGATGGATGGGTGCTATGGTGGAGGAGATGGAGTCTCTGTATAAGACCAGACGTGGGAGTTGGTGGAACTTCCCGAGGGGAAGAGAGGAATAGGGTGCAAATGGGTGTATAAGAAGAAAGAAGCAGTATCAGAAAATGAGGGAGAAAAATTCAAGGCTCGTCTAGTAGCAAAGGGTTACTCACAGAGAAAAGGGGTTGACTATGATGAGATCTTCTCCCTCGTGGTCAGACACACTTCCATCAGGACAGTGTTGGCACTAGTAGCACATTCAGATATGCAGTTGGAGCAGATGGATGTAAAGACAGCTTTCCTTCATGGCGACTTGGAGGAACGAATTTACATGGTACAGCCAGAAGGGTTCAGTCTCCCTGGAGAGGAACATTTGGTCTGTAATTTGAAGAAATCACTTTGTGGGCTGAAGCAGTCTCCGAGGCAGTGGTACAAACGATTTGACTCTTACATGATCCGAATTGGCTACAAAAGGTGTGAGTATGATTGTTGTGTCTATGTAAAAAGGCTTGATGATGATTCATTAATTTTTCTGTTACTTTATGTGGATGATATGTTGATTGCTGCCAAGAGTATGAGTGAGGTCAACAAGTTGAAGATTTTGTTGAGTAGAGAATTTGACATGAAGGATTTGGGTGCGGCCAAGAAGATTCTTGGGATGGAGATTCGCAGGGACAGAGCTTCCAGGAGATTATGGCTATCTCAGCATAGCTATGTTGAGAAGGTGTTGGACAGGTTCAGCATGAGTTATGCAAAATCAGTAAGTACACCTTTGGCGAATCATTTCAGATTGTCTACCGCTCAGTGCCCAAAGACAGATGATGAAATTCATGACATGTCAAAGGTCTCATATGCTAGTGCAGTGGGATGTTTGATGTATGCTATGATTTGTACAAGACCAGATTTGGCACAAGCTATCAGCGTGGTTAGCAAGTTTCTTTCAAATTCGGGTCGACAGCATTGGGATGCAGTCGAGTGAATTTTCAGATACTTGAGGGGCATTACAGACTATGGCATCAGGTTTAGCAGACAACAGAGTGACCCTTCAGTTATGGGATATGTGGATGCAGACTATGCAGGGGACTTGGATGACAGGAGGTCTACCACAGGTTATGTGTTTACTCTTGTGGGGGAACCTATTTGTTGGAAGTCCATGATACAGCCTATAATTGCACTATCTACTACTGAGTCAGAGTATATAGCAGTAGCTGAGGCTGCCAAAGAGGCTTTGTGGCTTACAGGTTTAGTCAAGGAGCTGGGTGCCCAGCAAGGTGGAGTTCAATTGCATTGTGACAGTCAGAGTGCCATTTATTTGGCAAAGAACCAGGTGTATCATGCGAGGACAAAACATATAGATGTGAGGTTTCATAAGATCAGGGAACTGGTTTTCTTCTGGTGAACTATTACTTGAAAATGTTCACACTTCCGAGAATGCAGCAGACATGTTGACAAAGCCTGTTACTACAGACAAGTTCAAGCACTGCTTGGACTTGATTAATATCTCTAGTTGCTAGATGGGAGATGCCTCAACTTAGCGTCCCCGGTGGAGTTCCCGAATACATCTCCTCTTTTTTTTCTTTTAAGGGGTGAATATTTGTCAAGGTGGAGATTGTTAGAACATGTATAACTCATATTTGCTGTGTGCATAATAGCAAGGAGGCAGATGCCGGAGCGGGATTTATATAAAGGGGACGCTGATTAGTAGGGGTGCGGGGGCAACGCCCCTGCGGTACGGTACAGGGGTATTTTTGTTAATACGTCCATATTAGGGTTATATAAATACTTAAGATGTAACCCTACTTCATTAACAGAAAAGAATGGCCGCTCGCTCTCGTGGATGTAGGCACATTGCCGAACCACGTAAATCTCTGTGTGTTATTTTCTCCTACTTTCTTAATTGTTTGATTCCTTACTATTCACCATAATTGTTGCACGATCACAACACAAACGGTGGTAGTTAGGTCTAGTACTGAGGCAGAGTATACAGACAAAGTTTGGATACCCTATAGCAAAAAAATTAAATTCTATGACTGCTAATATTCAATCTATAATATAAAACAAGACAAATTTCAATAAACTCAATCGATAGTTTCTAATAAATTAATCCAATAGTCACAAATATTCCTTTTAAAACTATTTACATTAAATTTTATTTATCCTAAATTCTTCATTTTTCACTTACGTTATACCGTACTTTTATATACGGATTACCCTTACTATGAACTATGATAGACTTGGTGGAAATAAAGATGGGTAGTGTATGCATGTATAACAACCATTAGATATAGAAAGAAGATCATAAAGGCACGTTTGGATAGCATCATATTAAATAAGGTTGAGGACCAAGCGAAAAGGTCGCTTTTAATTTTGCCTGCAACACATGCACTAATAAGTCCTACTGACAAAAAAATATTGAAACAGTATGGTCCCCCCGCTTTGCTTGATCCCATCCTTGTTAATCTTCTGGCTTTTATTATTTCGACAAAAACAAAAGAAAATCAACAAGGGTGATGTGAAAACATGTACAGCTGCCACCTGTCTGGTGTCCAAAATTTCGGAATTTTTTTTTTTGTTTTTTTGGGAGTGGGGGACAAGCAAAGGACAAAATCGTAATCCCATGGCTGTGTGATGTATAGTTACTGATCAGGCACGCATGCTAGCATTGTCACAATAAAATTTGTGTTTGATAGACTGTGACATGTATGGGAGAAACCATGTGAGACTGTATATATTGCCTTACCTTACTTGCACTGAATAATTAGAATCAACCATGAATGTTTTTTGGTGAGACAAATGATTGAACTTTTTTATTTATTGATCGATAAGTTTTTCGATGACATGCTTGTTTAGATTTGTGGTTGTTATGTAAACTCGAGATAGACATAATTAGATTCAAATCAAATAGATCGGAATTACTTGAAACTTGTAGGCATTGACAGGTATGTATCACAAATTCTATTCTTAGAAGGTGAAGGTGGGTGTGTGTGGGTTGGGGGGGGGGGGGGGGGAGGGGGGGATTTTTTAATTAGTGACAAATAAGTGGGAGGCAAACAAATTTATGTAATTCGAGAATATTCAACTCATCTCTAATTATCTCCGGACTCCACCATGATCAACATTTTCAGTCTCGTCTTCAGCTGCCATTCATTTATTTTCCACCTTTTGACCTCATGAATAAACATATTTTTTTTTATTCAATGGTCAAAAGTGTTTAGACTAACTTACACACACCTCGATTAACTAATTTCTTCCTTGATTCAATCATGAACAAATATCTCAAATTCTCACTCAATAATTTACCCGAAAAGATGTTGTATTTTAATTTCTTTATGCTTATTAGGACTGCATTTTAAGTATGATTGTTTATCAAATTGATAAGAAAATAAATCTGAGGGAGAAACAATGTCCATTCGAGTCTAATTCAGCATCTTGGACTTTGACCAATTATTCCAAAAGCAACAAACTCACTATACAAAGAAGTTACTATATTAACGGTCGATTGTGTTTTTTCATGAGATGTAAGCAAAAGATGTGATAAAATGAGAGTTAATGCAAGAGGAATATAACATCACAACGCCGTTAGACACGTACAATTTTACTCTACATATAAAAAAATTATTTTTATAACTTAGAACCCGTCACGTCGGAGTCTTAGTTAAAAAACCTTGTCGCCACATCATTACTCTGTCTTGCATCGACACCATGATGAATATGATAAAAAGTTCTACAGAAAATACAGAATTTGCAGCAGCAAGGGCCATGAGTACAATACCGTCTCAGCCTCTCTCTCTCTCTCTCGTTTACTTTGGGGGTGGAGGAGGATGTATTTTTTTTTTTTTGCTATTTAAGGAGGATGTATTTTTAATACAGTCACATACAGTTTTCTTTTTACTGTGGAAAAAGACTGGTGGATTTTAATTCCTCAACAGCATTTCCAAAAAGATTGGAGAACCATTTGGATCCACTTTCCTCCCTAACAAAAAAAAAAGTCAATTCAAACAAAGGGAGATGGAAAATTCAATACTTGAGAGTTCCTTTCACCCTCCGATAGTCAACTCAAATAGAGGTGGCAGCGAGTGGTTGCAGATTTTACATACAATGATAAACTACGACCCACGAGGGTCTCTCATTGCGAGTTTTAAGGAAGGTGAAATATAAACACTTTTATCCCATAAGTCAAAACGTTGTTTTTGTGATTCAAACTCTTGATATCTAATTTACAATAGAACAATCTAACTATTACGACAAGACCAACCCTCACTAATCTTATTCAGCGATCATTCATGCAAGAAGTACCTTCATAAATAGATTCCAGTAAAGCATTTAACCTTCTACCATGACAGAAACTTCACAACAAAGAGAGTACTGAACTGTCAGAGTATTCTTGGAACGAAGTATTACCTCCTTCCTTTCTTCTTCCTAGTTATTTTTCCCCAAAGAACCAGATCAGAAACCCCAATGAGAAATGGTTTATTCTTCATAGGGGTGCCAATGATTTCGCATGTCGTGTCACTTTTGTCATATTATTTTTTAATCATCTCATTTTTAATACGTGTCATGTTTGTGTCAATAAAAAATGATTTAATCTCTATGTTAACCTATTTATCATTTATGTCAATTAATCATATCAATTTTAGATTTTGTATTGACTCGGGTTCATGTCAGATTGGTAAAATTGGCACCCCCAATACTTCACCAACTATCAATATAGGTTGGTGGCTTATGGTGATACTGTATCGGCATTAAAACACACACTCCTGTGTACACATGCACGTACACATATTGTTGATCGCCTTACTGCTTGGAGGGCAGATCTTCAATCATTTAATGTGAACCAGCATACTTAAAATCGGACACCCAAAAAAATAACAAAAAATTTAATTAGAATAAAAAATATATATTTTCTTTTCACATTATGGAGCCAGGCTGTATCGGAAGTTGATCAACAAGCTGAAATATTGTCCACGTTTTAGGAGTCGACGATTGCATCTTTTTATTCATACATTTTTTTTTTTTGGATAATAAATAGTTTGTGGACGTGAGCATTTATGAATGTATGATGAGAATCAGAAAATCACATGGGTCTTTATTTACAAATTTTTTGGAGAAAAAATAATAGTGTTGGTTATTTATTAATTGAATCAAAATTGTAGTATATAGGACTTGCATCATACTATTATTATATTTTTTTTGAAAAAGATCCCGCCATTATTAAAAGTATTTATAACCTTAAGGGGTAACTTATATAGTAACAAAGACGAACGTTCTGTGTTTGAGACTTGACAATCCCTTTGAATCAGGCCATAAAAAATTTATCTTTTATAAATATTCTAATCTCAACGTAAATGACTTATTTTTTAACCGAACAAAAAAAAAATAGTCAAAACAACCTCAACGTTGAACAAAAAAATATATATTAATGAAGGTTCGTGGAAACGGAGATCAGCCGCTTTTACAGATAGCACCCCCGCTGCATTAAATAGTAAGTACAAAAGTTTTATTAATACGGAGCCCAAACTCACCTATGCGGGATGAATACCACCTGCGGAACAAATAACCCACAAAAAATTTAAAAAAAAAAAAAAAAAAGTTTTTTCGTTTGACTTTTCAAAAGAGGAATTGAACTGTCTCGTACCTCCAAATGATTTTGAGTCTGTGATCTCCCTATGATTTATGTTTAACCATTAATTACAAAAATGAAACAATAAAATAAGTAATTTTTGCACGTGTCAAATTTTCATTAAAAATAAAATAAAATATGTTATCGAAAAATAATTTTTCTATATCATAATTGAATCTGTCAATGCATTATACTTACTATGAAATTTTTTTTGCCTTTTTAGTGAATTGTACCTACTCCTATTGTACTCACAGCCACAAGGCCTTTTTTATAATTTTTTGGTATCATAATTGAACCCTCAATGCATTATTATACTTACTGTGAAATGGTTTTCGCCTTTTTAGTGAGTTGTACCTACTCCTATTGTACTCACAGCCACAGGGGCCCCTTTGTACTTCACTTAGAAAGTAAATATTAAAGGCGTTCGTCCACAAAAGAAGCAAGCAGTACCTGGTTACAGTTAAAAGTTGAAAGGAGGAATTTCCGATAGGCAGTGTGGGGGCATTGGAGGTCCACTTGAAAGCTGCTTCTCATTTCACTGGTCCCTGCAGAGAAAAGAAAATTACAGTAAGTCTACATACAGGGTTTATAGTGCAGAATCACATTATGTATGTAATAATTTTCAACTACCTAAAGCTACCCTAGATTAGCACATGTTTGCGTGCTATAGGAGCTCCACTTCATATTGATTGTATACTTTCACTTGCCATAATGCACCCTTTTTTTTTTCAAAATCAAGTTCCTCACTTGTGTAATAAAGTTTTATTGGGTTTACAAAGTGAAGGTGTAAAAGAAGCCGCTTTTTCCACAGCAATCCCAATCCCTTACTGATGTGATGTGTTTTACATCGATCGCACTGACACCATTGTGTTTGTGTGAAACTCGAGAGTCAACAATTACAGGAATAATTCCTTTCATGACTCGAGCAGAGTTGGTTTCACCTTATTTATCCCCTAAACTTCTTTAATTCAAAGGAGGTGGTTTTAATTATTTCAAATTCTTGACTGAAATGTACCCTCCCTGGGTTAAAAGGGACTTTCGGTTGAGTAGTACTTATATTTAATGTCTCTAATCTGAAAGGGTGGAACGAAAGGATAAAAACCTGCTTTAAAGAAAATGGAGGTGAAACAACACTTTCGAAAAAGCTATTATGTGATAAATGGGTGGGTTAGGGTGGTAATAGGTTGGGTTAAATTGGATTAGGTTAAAATAAATTCAATCAATTTTCACTCATGCAATAAATGAGTTATAATGGGTTGGATTTATAACGGGTTGGATTAAACTAATTAATTCATAAAATAATTAAAATTTTTAATGAACACATTAGTACATCAAAACACAAACAAACACACACACATTAATAGTACACCAATATACAAACATACACACACACTAGTACACCAAAACACACACAAACTAATCCACTAAAAATATACACACACTAAAATATACATTAATACACCAAAAATATACACACATATACTAACACAAAAATTAAAATATATTTAATAAAAAAAATAAACAAGTAATGGGTCAGGGTAATTGTGGACTATGAGTTATGGGTCAACCCATAGGGGTTGTGGGTTGATCCATGGGTTATGGGTCAATCCATGGGTCATAAGTTAGCCCAAGGGTCATGGGTCGAACCATGAATTATGGGTCAACTCATAGGTTGTGGGCCATGGGTTAACCCGTGGGTCATGGGTGGTGTATTAGTGTGTGTTTTTTGTGTACTAGTATATGTATATTTAGGTGTATTAATGTATATGTGTGTATTTTTTGGTGTAATAGTGTGTGCATCTTTTGGTATATTAGTATATTTATTTAATTTTATTGCTTGTGTTATTTAATAAAAAGATAAATACTCAACCCAATAGGTACCCATTTGTAATTCATATTAAACCGCTTAATTAAAATAAATAAATGATTTTACTCAACCCATTTAGAACTCATATTAATTAATATAGGTACACAATCCATTAATTTATGGACGGAGTGAGCGGATTAATGGATAATAAGTTAAAATTACCACTTCTAATAATACTTAAAAAAAAATCATGGTGCGATAATTTGTTTGTTACCAACCTATCTTGAAACTTGTTGGCTTTGCACAAGATGAGAGTGCAACGCTGGTAGTAAGAAAATGTTGGGGGGCTTGGCAATAATACCCATTTCTTTCTTTTTATTTTTATATATTTATTCTAATTTCATTTGATTTTGATTATAAAGTGATTGTTTCTTTCACCGTAATTATATCATAAAGTCGATGGTTTCGAAAATATTTCCATAATGGCTCCCAACCTTCTTGTCAACGTCAAAACTATGTCATTTTTCATGTCATTTCCCGCAATTTCGTCTTTCAACACACAGTGAGCAAGAACACAATAAAAAACACTCAAGAATGGTGTGAGATTACCTCTCGTGAGACCGTAACTTGCCGTGGAAGAGAGAGAGAGAGAGTGAGTGATGACGGTTGCCTACTTATTCACAGGCTTTAGCCATTGCCGCTCTTTGTCGTGCCTTGAAATGTGTCTGTGACGACTAAATAGGGCTCTGAGGTGAGTTCAGTGTTGATCGTCGAAACTATCTAGAATCCAGGCTGGCCCATTTGATTCAGCCTGCTCTTTTAATGGGCTTTGGTTTGATCCATATTGTACTTGGACTGGGCTAAATGACATAAGGAAGAGTGAGACATGCGACCGGACCTGGCTGCCAAGCTGCAATCGTGTTGTCTCGTTTCACTTTTTATCTTATCATTTTTGTGTCATGCAACTTCCTGTACATTTCGCATTTTTGTCAATATCCACGTTAATAAGAACTTAAAAAAATACTATTTTGGAAAAAATTTAGTCACACTTTTTTTATTTTATCATATTTTGAAGGACATCTCATCTATTATAAAAAAATAAGTGACACCCCCTACCATTAAACTATCATTTATAATAAAAATAAATTATCTAAAATACTAAAATTACCCCTACCTAAACTCTAAATAATCTTTCTACATAAAATTTGATTAAAATTCGAACTAATTAAAATTTATTTTTCTACGTGTTAAAATTTGAGCTAACTAAAATTCTTTTTTTTTTGCATATTAAAATTTGATTTGAATTGATTAAATTTTTTTTTTTACGTACTAAAATTTGAGCCTATTACAAGTCTTTTACGTATTAAAATTCAAGTCAATTTGTGCTCTACTTGAGTTGTTAGTCCCGATTAAAATTTATATTTTTTATTTTTTAAAATTCAATTTAATTTGATTAAAATTTATTTTTTATGTATTAAAATTTGAGTCAATTAAAATTTATATTTTTTTATATATCAAAAATCTGATCGATTAAAATTTAATGCAAGTTAATTAAAATTTGATTTGAGCCTTGAATAGAATTTTAATCTACTGAAATTTTATTATGTAAAAAATTATAATTTTTAATCAGCATAAATTTTAATATATAAAAAATAATTTTTAATTAACTCAAATCAAATTTTAATCGACATAAATTTTAATTCATACAAAAATTTAAATATAAAAGGGATCTCATTAAAGATATGTTTATAAGTGCAAATATTAATTCATTACCCATTAATTTGCTCAACCCGCCCATAAATAAATGAGTTAGGTATCTATATTAATTAATACAAGTTCCAAATAGTTTAGATAATATAATTCATTTTAATTAAACGGGTTAATATAGATTATAAATGGATACCTATTGGATTGAGTATTTATTTTTTTATTAACTAACACAAGTAATAAAATTAAATAAATATACTAATATACTAAACAATACATACACTATTACACCAAAAAATATACACATATACACTAATACACTAATACACTAAAATATCCACACACTGGCACATCAAAAACACACACACTAATATACCACCCATGACACACAGGTCGACCCATGACCATACGGTCGACCTAGAACCCATGCCACATGACCCACGGGTCGACCCATGAACCAACTAATAACCCACAACCACAATCGACCCCGGCCCATTTGTGTATTTTTTTATTAAATGTGTTTTAATTTTTATATTAGTCTATGTGCGTGTACTTTTTGTGTATATTAGTGTATTAATTTGTGTGTATTTTAGTGTATTAATGTGTGCATGTTTGTATTTTGGTATACTACTAATGTGTGTGTATTGGTATACTAATGTATCTATTAAAAATTTTAATTATTTTATGGGTTAATGGGTTTAACCTAAACCATTATAAATTCAACTTATTATAATTCATTTATTCCGTGAGTAAAAAATTAATTTGATTTATTTTAACCCAACACAATTTAACCAATTCATAACTAACACAATTCACCCAATTGCCACCTATATGCCTATCTAGAGAGAGAGTAAATTAAGTTTTTCCTAAAATATATCTTGGGTAATTTTATAAAATTACATTTTAATTAATACTTTTAATTTGACAATGGGTGTCATTGAAGATTCATAAAATAGAGAAGATATTCTTGAAGATAAAATAAATTAGGAGGGATGTAGCTAAAATTTGTCCTATCATTTAAAAAGGAACAACGGCATTTGGACTTAAAATGTATACTTGATAATTACAATCATTAATTTTATTATAGGTCCCGATATTTATTAGAACTCATTACTTATTCAATAGTTGTGATTATAAAATATATATTTTAAGTCCAAGTAGCATTACCTTTTAAAAGATTATAAAATACTTATTTTTTGTGTACAGTATTTATTAAAACACTATTTTTTATCTACAATACTCATTAATCATATTATTCATGTTTAAACTTAATTTGATTTACTTATTATTCATGTCAGTTAATCATGTGATTTTTTAGTTTTGTGTCAGGTTAGATCCCTGTTATATTTGTGTTAAGGATAAAATTGACAACCCTCGTATATATATGTATGGAATTCAAACACTTTTACCAACTCTGCGGGCCCGACTTTGGAAAAATTATTAGTAAGTATCAATTTTCCATACGAAATACTATGAAATCTATCATTTTTTGGTTTAGGACAATGAAGTCCCACTTTTGATAATTTATTTCAATAAAGTCATAAACTTTATTAATATTATATTTTATTCTAATTTTATCCTTCTTTTCAAAAGTATTGACACATTATGATGCAGAAAATAAATTTATTCATAATCAATAGTCAAGTGTATGATGCAAAATAATTAATGAAGCAAACAATAAAGCAATTAATGAAAGAAACAAATATTAGATCAACACAAATAACACACAAATGTATAATGATTCGATCAGGGTGATTTACTCCACTTTAAAGACGACAACAATAGTCAGTGGTCTTTATTGATGAAGTAATAGGTGAGAGAGAGAGAGAGACAGAGCAAAGGTATGCTCTTGGTAGATATAAGAGAGATAGTTGTGTACGTTGAACATATAAATGTCTCACTTATATGGAGGGGACTTACAATTTATAGACACAGAACCTTGGCAGTGGCGTGAAGGGATAGATTATTAGTCCTTTGGGGGGGATAGTTACAACTAAGGATAAAAATAATTAAAGTTAGTTTCGATCTTTGAGTAGTGATTATTTTGGTAATTACTCTTCACTTGCATTGATCCTCTTGAATTTTCTTAGACTTCTGGACTGGGCTGAACTTGTGAGCTGAGCTTGGCCTACTTTTTGATGATTTGAGATCAACTAATAAATTAGATCCAGGCCTGATCTAAATCTGAGCTCATCAACAACTAATAGCAATAGTCTCATTTCTTCATACATACCCGATTTGGTGCGTTTCTAAAATATGTATTACCTATTTTGCTAGTTTTATGAAACATCAAATTACTTCAATTTTTATTGAGGACGACAAACCACTCACTGTTGTTGGCCAAGGAAAATTCATTAAATGGACCACCCTTATCTCAAGTTTAAATGGGCTTGGGTCGATCATCTGAGTACTGACGTTTAGTCGAGCCACAATTGGGAGTAAATATTGAATATAATAGTGATACTACGTTACCATTGATGACATGATATCACCTACCAATAATAAAAATCACAAATAAGAAAGGTGAACCTCACTTGAACTTACATGACAGGAGGTTGAGAAGTGAAATTCTCAAATTATGTCGTTTAAGATTGGAACTTTTACATTACCCCTTCAATCAAATGAAATGTAACAATATAGTTCAAAAGTAAATGTTCATTGCCCTTTTTGACAATTGTTTTGTTGTATTTATCATATTGGGGCCATTTGAAAAGTGAAATGAAAAAAATTAGAGTTAAAATAGTTCTTCGAACTGTTTAGAATGTGTTTCAAAAAAAATCAATTTTTTCTTGGAAGTAGTTGGATAAGCCATTTTTTCAACTTTTCCTTGATTATGATAAAAGCTAATTTTACCTAAAAAATTAATGAAAAAGTTGTCAAATAAGGGGTTGTTTGATAAAATTGAATATTTTAAATACTTAATGAATTAAACTCATTTGATAATTTAAAACTCACACCACTTAATATTTTAAGTACTTCTTAAAAACATGCTAAAATTTTACACTAATGTTATTAGGATATAATTAAGGGACATAATGAGTTGTTACCAATAAAATGATAGTGAAATATATTTAATGATGAGTCTCAGTGTAGCATTAAATGAATTTATTACCATTTTCATTTGTGACAACTCATTTTGTCCCAAAATTATGTCCATAAATTATATCTCAATAGCATTGCTCAAAATTTTAAGTAGCAAACCACATACTTATCATTTTAATGCTAAAAATATTAGTCACTAAGAATTTTATTAATTCCTAATAATGGACAAATATACTATCACCAATTATACTACCAACACAATTATGTCACTGCCACCAGTCGCTGTCATCACTGTTGCCACCCCCCACCACCATTATACCTGTCATTACCACTATCACCCCCCATTATGTCGCCACCACTATTATGAAGGTGGTAGTAAGAATGAAGTAGTTACAAAGAGATGGTTTAAAAAAATGATAAAATTAGAATAATAATAATTTTTAGGTTTCAGCTGCTTATATTTATCAATTAATTTAATTTAATTGAATACTTAAAGTTCATTAATACCAAACAATATGCGAATTAACAAATTTAATATTTAACACTTAAAATTCAACCTTCAATTTCAATGTTCAGCTAACAAACACTACGTAAGTATGGGTCTAAATAGACCAAGCTTCTTTACCTCTGAAACCATTAAAAAAAATTGACTTTTTCAATTAGTCGTAAACAAGCTCATAATTTTAGATGTTTTCAGAAAAATTTTATACTCAATTTTTTAAAAATAGAGCACTTTATAATTTTTTTTATTGGATTAAGAATATAATATAAGAATTGTAATTTTTAAAAGTGTAAATTAAGAATATAGAGAATTTTTAGCGTACAAAATACTATTTGCCAGATTGATTTAGTACCAAATTTGAGTCATAGTTTCATACTCCTTTATTGAATATTTGTAATTGTCATTTGTCTTTACTGGGACAGCGCATGTGTAGTAGGTACCAACCAACCGGTTAGGTTCGGCTTTCGGTGCAGCCACTGGCCACACATGGATTTTTGCTCAGAATTGACCCAAATCTGTACTACCATGGGATTTTATAAAGTACTCTGACAAATTTCTTTTCTCTTAAAATCTTCGTTGATTTTGACACGGTACAAAAATATTTTAAAATCGTTTTTATAAAATGTTGGTGTTATACGGAAATTTATAATTTTTTTTGGTTAAATTCTATTTTTTTGAGAGAGAAATTACAATTAAAAAATAATAAAAATTATAATTTTTAAAAAAATTATATCAAATTACATTTTTTAAAAATGAAGTTACAGCGGCTTATTAACATTTCTTAATCGATTATGAAATGATCTCAAACAATTATAATTTTACCTGTAAAAAGTGTAATTTATCATCAAAAAATAGTTTGATTCGGTTTGCTACCGTATCAAAAAAAAATTCGGTGCCGTAGAATTACCTAATCAATATTGCTAATTTAACATTAATTCAATTTTTTTTTTTTGGGATCAATCTTAACCAGTATTAAACCATCTGATCGAATCGGTCGAACTGTGAAAGGGCCCTAAACTGGTCCAATTTTCTAAACAAACCGTTTGCGCATTTAAACTGTAAATGAATCGTAAAATCATCTAGTTTTTTGGAGAAAACCAATGAATCGGACAACTCGAATAATGCCTCAAATATATATAAAAAAAATATTTTTGGGGAAAATTTAGACCTAAGCCAACTAAAACCGCAGGCATTACTCGGTCTTCTCTTCTTCTCCAATCTAGACTACGCACAGACACGGACCAACAACTCCTCAGCTCGAACTCAAACTCTCTAGTCTAGACACACAAGCATTCGCTTTTTCGGTCTGCAAGACTTCTTTTCTCTTTTTCCTCTATCTTTTTTCCTTTTTTTTTTTTTCCGCTCTCATACACACACAATACACGATTCAAGAATCTCAATCCATTCTTCTTCCGTCTTCTTTACGAACCTCAATCCACTTACTCTCTCTCTCTATTTTCTTCTATATCCCTCTTTCTCTGTCTCTCTCTCACACATTCAATCAATTTACAATTTATAATTTACACACTCACAACACACACCCATAATTGGCAAATATCAACATATATAAACCTAATTGAATTAACAATTTTAATTAGAAATTTAGGATACTTCTTTATCCGAATTATGCTTTAACCAATGTAACTGTAATTGGGATTGTATATTTTATTTGTAATGTGATTGTGATTGTGGATTTTATTGGGATTATGGATTTTATTAGCAAATTGTATGCATTTGTGAACATATTTCATATTTTTTTAGCTCGATTATTATATTATATATTTTTTTTATTATATAATCGATTTCACCAATTGATCCATCGATTAAACCAATGAATCATTGTTCGATCCAATTCTGATAACTAGGATTTTTACTTGATGACATTCAATTGTAAGTCCAAGTATATGAAGTATAATTTGAACTGCTTTGAGCGTAATTTTTTATTTAATATTAAAAATTGCATTGAAATCCTATGAAAATCAAGGTGGATACACTTGAATGGAAATTGGGTACATAGATTCGCCATTGGTCTTACTTTACTCACCAAAGCTGGGTCCTAAATCACACAAAGTGGGAGTGGGAGTGAGAGTGAGAGCGGGAGCAAAAATCTTTTTAAAAAATTGAGAGCAGGATCCCTTTAAGAGCGTTATTATTATATATATAGATATATACACATACATATTTACATTCTATAAAAATTATTAAAAAAATATTTTAAAAAGTTAATTTTTATGTACAAATATATGATAAATAAGTAAAAAAAACTAAAGAAATCAATTAAAAAAAACAAAAAAAAAAATCGGTTAAAAAAAAAAAGGTGAAGGGAAAGTCTTGAGGTATTGTAAACATTGGCTTTCAATCCCACATCGACATCGACAATACAAGGGTAGTGGTCCTCAAAGCTATACTTGCTTATAAAAGGGTAGTGGTCCTCAACACTCATTGCAAGCCATAGGTGTAGCTTTCATGAGGGGCTGCCTAGCTGGAAATTCCTCTTAATGAGACAAGTATAGTTGGAACTTGGAAGCAAAGAAAAAGAGTATAAAAATTTATTGATGTAATTTTTCTATTATTGTATATTAAAATTTGCTATTTGTATGAGTGCATCTGTGAATTTATAAAACTAAATTTATGAATTGATGGCAACTTTGCTCTTGATGCGAAAAGTAACACGGGGAACTAGATAGCGTGGGGTTGTGTAGGCGAATTGTGTGACTTAGGCCAGTACATGACATCAACCATACAATGGCATATCTTAATGACAGGGGTAATAGATGGATGTAATTAATTCTAACTCAAATGATTCAATTTTGATATGATCTAAGAGTTTAATGTGAGATCCTAAATTTTTAAAAGTATTTTAAGTATAAAATATTGTAAGTTTTGATTTAAAAATATAAAAAATATTTAAATTTTGTGGTTGATATATATAGTAAGTGAGATAAAGGATAGTAAAGTATAAATATTTTAACTTTTATGCTACTTTCCTCTTCACCCACGTGAAGACTTTGAAAAAAAGAAAAGAAAAGGAAAAAAGCTAGCATTTAATAAATGATAGAAAAGGGTAAAGACTTTGAAAATATGGATGAAGACTTTGAAAAAAAAAGAAGAAAAGAAAGAAGCTAGCATTGAATAAATGATAGAAAATGTGGGTGTGTGTAATTAATGGCGTAGAAAATGTGTGTAATTAATAACGTAGAAAATGTGTGTGTACTTTAAGGTGTGTGTTTAAAACATAAACCAGTGTGTGTGTGTGTATTCTGGTTTGTTGAAACCGTGAGTGAGGGAGAATAAAAAAGGGGGAAAAAATATGTGTTTATGTGTGTTCAGTCGAGAGCAAAGAAGGAAGAGAAAGAGAGAGAGAAAAAAAAATAAATAAATCTTAGTGGATGTTTTTAGTTCAAATCGAGAGGAAGAAGAAGAGTGAAACAGAAATCAGAGTTATCAAATTCAAATAATGATTCTGAGGTACGGAGTGGTATGCAATATGTTTTCCTTAAATCTCTTTGCAAAGAGTATTTATTTGATTATCCTCTGATTAGTATTTCAACTTGTGTTATCGTTATTTTAGAATTTCGATTGAATATTTTGATCTCATTAATCATATTCTGCGAATATTGAGACATGATCGTGACAGCCAATAGCCAATATATCGCCATCCAAGAGACCCATGAGATTGGGGTTGAGGTGAGATGATTGCTGAGGTGTCAGATTTGTGTTAAAATCCTGCATGACGTGTGATATGCAAATCTGATATTTGTATCTGTTGATTGAGATACTTTGTAATACTCGATTATTTGTTATTTAATGTCTTTAAACATATTTTTACTCGTCATATTGTATACTTTTTCGCTTTATTTAATATTTTCAGGTTGATTTTAGAGAAAATATTAGAACGAGATAATCAAAGTATTAAAGACGAAGAGATATCGACATAATTGATGTTTTATTCGTATTGAGAGATTTATTTATGGTGACAGATTTATTTGATTGAGAGATGATTTTGATAAATAAAATTTTATTGGAACAATTAGCACTCTGTTATTTTTATTTGGGTATTTTTATATCAATTAATGTCTCTGAAAAGAAGAAAAAAATTGAGACGTTACATTTTATGTATTGACTCGAACACAAAACCAATACTATCATCCCACCTAACATGATTAAATGAATAAATTATGGTAACATTAACTAATATTCAATTTACAATATAAAATAATTTCAATTAACTCATTCGACGGTTTCAAATAGATTCATTCAGCGACCATCAACATCCCTCTCAAAATCATTTACATTGAATTTTTTTCTCCTCCCAAATCCATCACTTCTCACTTATCTCACAATTTTATTAAATTTATATTGTACCATATCTTCAGACATAGATTATTCATAATATAAATTAAAACAAAACCTATCCATACACTATAACTCAATTTACACCCTCTAAATAATGAGAAAGACTAGGATATCAAAGTTCGTACTATATTGAAATTTATAATTTTTTTAAATTAAGTTATAATTTTTTGAGGTAAAAGTTATAACTCGAAAAGTTATTATCAATCAATTTTAAAATATCATTATTGATTATGGAAGTTACAATTTCTAAAGATAAATTTGCAACTTCTAAATATAAAATTACAACTAGTTATAGATGTTTATGTGGATCATAACATTAATAATTGATTATGGATTTATCTCCAGAAATTATAATTTTACAAAGATCACATTTTTGATGTACCGTTTGACTGATACGCGACATACTTTAATAAGTATGCAATTAATTAATCTTTTTAAAGTACTATATATGCTGGACTAAAGACATTCTTTGAGGATAGATGGTCCTCTGGACTCTCTGGTGATTTTTGAGACTTAAAAATTGCAGATTTTAAATGTGAAATTACAATTAGTTATGAATATTTATGATCGATCATAACATTATATAATTGATTATGAATTTATCTTCCAAACTTATAATTTTAAGTTTAAAATGTATAATTTAAATCTTAAAAAATAGTTCTCAATGTATGCAAGAGGTTGTTAGCTTCCACAATTTTTTTTTTAAAATAATAATAATATTTCCCTAATTATAATTAAAGGTTTCACATTCCTAGAGCAATCCCATTCTCCAAGGGGATGGGATAATATTATGGTGATATTATATGAGTAATACTATTTAGATTTAAAATTTTGATTTAATTTATTGATATAATGATGTAATTTTCGTAAAATTATTGAATAAATATCAAGTTTCAATATTTGATAGGCTCTATAGTCAATTCAAAAATAATGATAAATTATATTAATAAATTAAATTTTAATAACATTGCTCAAATATAATATTTGTGCTGTCACTTGCCACTAATACTATGAAAGTAACATAGCACAGGGAATAGGGACAGCTGCAACCAGCTCACTCTCCACAATATTTATTCAAAAATTAATTACAACTCATTCTTAAAAATATAATATTAAAATATAAAGTGATGAATTTAGAGAGAAAGAGGAAAATTCAATATACATTATTTTGAAAGGGATGTCGGTAACTGTTGGATGAATATAGATGATTTTGAAAGAGATGTTAGCGACCGTTGAATAAATTTATTTAAAATTATTAGATAAATTTATTAAAATTCGTTCTATTTTATATTGTGGATAATATATATATCATTTTTTCGCACTATTTTAAAATGCACTATTAGATTAATAGGTCCATATAATGTATCAAGTAGTCAATAATTACAATCGTATTGGTTGGTGTAAGTGAGATGAGACAGGAAGGTGATGCAAGATCGTTATTCATATTTGTTTGGCCAATCACATAGACCAGCCCACAGCTACACCGAGCTAGCTCACCACCCATAATATTTTTTAAGTGTAATTACATGAACATCCCTTATAGTGTGTGATAAGTAAAAAAGTTGTCATTATACTTCTTGAAATTACACTACATTGCTTTTAGTTTCGGTTCAAATTTTACAAAGTCCGTCCATTAATTAACCCATGATTAAAAATCTAATAGAGTTCGTTGCGATAATCTGTTTCTTTATGTTCTTCAAATATCTATTATTTTGATTAGTATACACTCTCTCTCTCTCTCACATACACACATTCTCAATCCAAATTACACATTCTCAATCCACCATCACTACCACAAGAAATCACATAAATAATTCTCTATGCAACCAACCCATAAACCATAATCTTGAAAGAAATCAAACCACAACCAACAAATTTCTTTGTTATTGAACCACTATCATCATCACACCATACATTCAAGTATGCATATATAAACTCAGTCATTTATTCTTTATACACAATATATATATATATATATATATATATATTAATTAGGTAAAATATAGAAATGGATTCCAAATAGATAATTTTGTTGGAGATTTCTAGAGATTCAAGCCAAAAATTCCAGCTTTGATCATTCATAAAACTTTGAAACTTCCAGATTCAACCATTGAGGTTTCAACAAATGACTAACATCTAAAAAACTTATTCTTTTAATGGACATTCTAAGATGACACCCAAAAGGGTGAGAGAGATATATAGAGCAGCGAGAGAGAAATATAATCATTCATTGTAAGTTGTGTCATCATTTTAGCACTACTTTTTTGCACTGAATGAGGGGTTCCTCATAAAATAGATGCTCTTATTATGATCTATCAATAAAAGATGTATTATCTCTATTTGTGTAGGTATTCACACACGTGAATTGGCCTCTTTGTGTGCTCATTTTAGTATAGTGCAAGGTTAGAAATTTAAAAATAAGAGGTTGAAAAAAATATAAAATTCAGCAATCAAAATGAAAAGACTTATTGACGGGACATTAAATGACTCGCCAAAAGAAAATCGATACATGGACACCCACAACCTTTAGGACGCACACAACTCAATGGAAAAAGGAGTCGAGAAGTTATGAAAAACGAGGCCAAGTGCACCCCTTGGGACATAGCATTAAATGAGACCTTGCAACTCATTAAGTGGGTTTTGATTGGTTTGACAGATTATTAATGAATGTATGAGTCCTCGAAAAACTTGGAAAATAATCATCATTAAGAGGCATTAATGGCCATTATGTCGACATGGAGACCTCGGGGGATCCCAAGAGTAATGGTTTCTTCCTCATGAAAGCTTGGGAATAAATTCCTAGCGCCGATGTAAAGCATTTAATGGCAGGGGATCGAGTCATGTATACTCGACATTTCTCGAGAAGGGATCTATTTGTCGTGGCATGTTAGTCTTAATGAGACTAGACATAATGACACTCATTATGCTAAAAATGAACACATGTCAGATGAGACTAGGGTTAGGGCCATCATTACAACTTCAAATATAAATACTTCTCAAACAACTAAGTTAAAGTACGCAATCTTGAAGGATGAATACACTGTGCATTATGACCTACATGCCGACTGACATGAACTTCAAAGGAGATTAGCTAGGTTCACACTCGACCTCTTTTCTAATCTTTTGATTGTTTCAGGTTCATTGTTCAAGATTACTTAGAAGATTACTATCTCACACATTGTAAGAATTCACCCGTGCACATATTAAACATAGCAATTTTTAAAATAGAGGGAGCCCATGGACCCTAGTCATTTGGTGGTTTTCACCACCATCTTCGTGTGACTAGGTGAGGGAGAAACTAAAGAAGGAGATAAAGTCAAAGGTGTTTGGTCACAGGTTTAAGTTCTTCTAAGTTGGGGGTTCGGGTAGGGGGATATAGTACAACTAATTATTGCATGTGTCTGAAGGCACATAGTAATAAAAAATAATAAATAATAAACATATTTGTATTTATTTTTAAAATCAAATCACAAACATAGAGAAAAGATAAAAGAATTTAAACATCGGTTTTTAGTAAGGATGAAAGGTGGTGGACAGCACTAGTGGTGGTAAGAGACGATGATAGTTGTGGTAAGTGACAATGACCGTGATGGTGATGACACTGGTGGTGGTGGCAGTGGCGGTGGAGGTGGTGACGACAGTGGTAGTTGGGGCAACGGTGGCTATGGCGGTGGCAGTGGTGGAGGCAGCAGCGATGGTGCGGTTCCAAACACTATTTTTAAAAAACACACCTTTAGAGACCTATTTTTCTTATTAAATTTAGGATGTTAATATTAGCCGTTAGATTAACTTTAAAGTAAAATTTAAAGTAATCTCAACTGTGAATAGTAAAATTTATTTTGTTTATTTTTAGAATTTAAATTATAAACTATTTTATTATATAAATATGAAAACTATTAAATGCATCATTTATAGTTATCAAATACTATTGGGGGGGGTGTCACTATAATTTTGTTGCCGACAAGATTAGTGACTTGTCTGTGTGCGTGAAAGTTCCTGTGACCAACGTGAACCTATCACTGTCCACCACGTCAGCCACAAAAATCCAAAGTAACCCAACGCAAAAATGCGACCATAGTTAACTGAATATATCTAAACCATGGTAAAGTTTAATGACACCATACGCCCCGAATATGCGAATCTAGTGACTCTATTGCCTCTTCAAACCCATCTCTCTCTATAAAACGACAAAGCCACCTAACGCATTCTCAGATTTTTGGAGAGAGAGGACTCAACAGAACCCTGTAATGGCGGCCATTTCGAGCTGTGCTAGGGTTTTTTCATCCTTCGAGTGTCGTTCAGATCCCGACTTTACCGGCGTACCTCCGAGTCCAGGCGGTGGCAAATTCTCCGCCAACGCCAACTCGGTGGTGCTGAGTCGCGGATCGGTCGGAGGTCTCTCTTCTCTGATCTTCAAATTCCCACCGAACTTTGTGAGGCAGCTGAGCACAAAGGCTCGGAGGAATTGCAGCAACATTGGGGTCGCTCAGGTGGTGGCGGCTTCTTGGTCAAATAACGAGGTGGTCAATGGTTTGACCCCGGCGGCGGCTAAAGCCGTCGATGCGGCCGCCGCGGTCTCCGTTGCGCAGGTTGAGATTGCGACCGGCGAGGAGGAGGCTGTGGTGGTTGAAAATGTTAATGGTTGTAGTAATGGTAGAAATGTACAGTTTGAGGGTTTAGCTGATATGAAATATGCTTCGTTTTTGAGCTCTGATGGGAGCGTCGCAATTCATGCCGGTACGTGTGTGTGTGTGTGTGTCTATATATATATATATATATATAGTTCATGCCGGTACGCAATTCATGCATGTAAGGTTTTGCATGTCTTATACAGCGATATTAATGGCTCTGTTTGTTTGTTAATCAGTCAATATATCATATATGTCTTGATTGTATTAATTTATTAACTTCCTTCTATTTTTATTCTGGTTTTATGTATATTGTTGTTCATCTAACTTCAGTTCTTATGAGTTTGTATGTGCGTAGTCATGCGAGTATAGATGGTTCAGATAGGAAGTTAATGCCTAACCGAAGGGGATGAGTTACTTGTGAAGTTTAAGTCACCTATAGCCCGTAGAGATATGCTGATGAGTGGCTGTTCATAAACGTCTTGAACATTCTATTTGACTAATTGACAGTGACGTCAATTACAATGATGGTGTTTTTTTTTCTGTAGACTAGATTAAGCCATTCGAACCTCAGAATAGAGAGAAATGTTGGAAATTTATGCAAGTTCTTCTTGGGGTCACACTAGTTTGTATAATGCCAGTACCTTTTATGTTCTTGATTTTTCTCTTATGGATGAAAAAAATGTTCTTTTGTAACAATGGTTTTGTTTTCCCCATTATTTTACTTGTTTCTAGTGGTGGATTTGATAGACATGAAGAAACACTTTGAAATTGCATATTTCATTTTATTAATTTAGATTTATATTTTCAATTCCATGAATGACTCCGTTCTTAATGTCCTCAGGTGAAAGATTGGGTCGTGGTATTGATACGGACGCAATAACTACGCCCGTAGTTAATACATCTGCCTACTTCTTCAAAAAAACTGCTGACCTAATTGATTTCAAGGTGTGAATTTTGGTTGTATTTGCTAGTGTGCATTATATTCTTATTCCAAGAAATGCTCCTTAAGCTACTTAATTCTTTCTTAGTTACCACCTTTAAGTGGCAAGTCATCCATATTTGGGGAACCCAATAAAGTCAGAAAGTGCTTGATCTATGTATGTGGTTATCATGGTAGCAATTAATGTATCATCCTCTAGAGTAAATGTCGTCATTGTAATCTTGCAAGATGATAGATTAGTATGGTGGATTGATTGTACTCCCCAATATTGTGATAGGAGAAAAGGCGTGCAAGTTTTGAATATGGGCGATATGGAAATTACACTACTGTTGTTGCAGAGGAGAAGATAAGGTCAGTCTTCGTGTATAATGTCCCTTACTCTTTCACACACATGTGAGTGAATCCATGCTAAGAGTATGGTATCTTTCTAACCGAAACAGTGCTCTGGAGGGTGCTGAATCAACCCTATTATTGGCTTCCGGAATGTGTGCTAGCACAGTCATGTTATTAGCATTGGTACCTGCTGGTGGGCATATTGTGACAACCACAGACTGCTATAGGAAGACACGGATATTTATTGAAACCATTCTTCCAAAAATGGGAATCACGGTAAGGTTTTTCTTTGTTTTGATTACTCTGTGATGTTAAGTTTGCATTTGATATCTATTGTACATTAGTTGCATTATTGCATTTTTGATGAATGTGTATGGCATTTTGGGCACTTATCAGAAAATTAGAAAAGGGATGACAATTCATGGTCATATTTGCTTATTTTGAATGGAGTGTCATTTCATAGTATGTGACATGACCACCATTTCATATGATAATTACTTGGTCACTTTGGCTTTGCCCTTTTTATTGAACTCTATTTTTGTCAAAGCGTAGGCCACTGTTATTGACCCTGCGGATATTGGAGCTCTTGAGTCTGCCCTGGATAAGAACAAAGTGAGTGGCAAAGAAGGTGGTTGGCTTGTTATGTTGGAGTTCTCAAAAAAGTAAAGGATAATCCTGATTTAGTTGTGTTATTGTTCCATGCAGGTGACTCTTTTTTTCACGGAGTCTCCAACAAACCCATTCCTGAGGTGCGTTGACATTGAGCTGGTTTCAAAGCTTTGCCATGAGAAAGGAGCATTAGTTTGCATAGACGGGACATTTGCAACACCTCTCAATCAGAAGGCCCTAGCTCTTGGGGCTGATTTTATTCTGCACTCTGCAACAAAATACATTGGGGGCCACAATGATGTAAGAAGCCAGCTTTCATTGGTGAAGTTCATTGTTTGAGAGATTAATAACTGTGAGATCATTCTATATAAAGAATTTGGCCGTTAAACTTCTTAAATTCCTGCTGCAGGTCATTGCAGGTTGCATTTCTGGTTCTGAGAAATTGATTTCACCAGTTCGTAACTTGCACCATATTCTGGGTGGTGTTCTCAACCCTGTGAGTTATCTTTCATAAGCATTATTATGGCATGATATTACCGTTGTAAACATCACATTCTTCTATCAGTAATTAGATACATGTAATTAACAACCCATTTCAATATTCTTTCTGTTATCAGAATGCTGCATATCTGATCATCCGAGGCATGAAGACACTGCATCTTCGCATACAGCAACAAAATTCAACAGCATTGAGGATGGCCGAGATTTTAGAGGCACATCCTAAGGTACGTGATTTACCTTGGAACTTTTAACTTTGTTTTTCCTTTTAAAGTTTCTTCTGAAGGGAAAATTCATTATTTTTTTAATATCAAATGGTTAAGACTGAGCTGTATAATTTCGGTTGTCTACCTTTTTTCACTCTTTCAAAGTTATGCCCTGTATTTTGTGTTTATTTGGGGGCCTGTGCTGCTTTTCTGAATCGTCTTAATTCAACTAAAACCTAGTAATATCAGTATTTCCAAAACCTGCCATGCCCATACCCAGTCATTTCTCTTTTATGCCAAAAACCAACACCAAACTCTGAACACTTCTAACTCGAGTATATGTCTTTTCTTTATTTCCACCCACTGTTTTCTATCTAGCTTATATTCTGTGTGTTATGATGCCTAAATTTTTAATGCTGTGTCTTTATGTGTCAAGTAAATCAGCCCAGTTACCCGTATATGTTTTTATTTAGAAGTCTTAAAATAAGTTTAGCATCAAGGCACATATTACACTACTATTCCCATTGTTGTTTTCATTAATGGGAAAAATAAGAAATACAAAGCTTAAGGAAAGTATTGTTCTTGAGTTTTAGTGGCATTATTGGGGTACTTGTTTGTAAGAACTAATGAATCTGATTTACAGGTGAGGCGGGTCTATTATCCAGGCTTGTCAAGTCATCCAGAACATCACATCGCGAAGCGGCAAATGACTGGTTTTGGCGGTGTGGTCAGTTTTGAGGTTTGTTGGTGATTGCCATTGCAACGTCTTGTATTATTTTCTAGTCGGACATGGGTATTCTGGTTTATTCCTCCTGAATTTTTGTCATTATAAAACATTCAGGTCGATGGAGACTTGATGACTACTGCAAAATTTGTTGATGCATTGAAAATCCCATACATTGCCCCGTCCTTTGGAGGTTGTGAAAGCATTGTGGATCAGCCCGCCATAATGTCTTACTGGTATGCCCTTCATTTCGGTGTAATTTGGTAGGCAAATTAATGTGATCTTTTACAGACTGATTTCAGATGGTATGCAATTAAAATTTGTAGAGCTGTTTATGCATTTTCTCTGCGTTTGGAGGACTTAAAGGATTTTTATGATGAGATTTGCTGTGGAGGATGTCAAACTTTATTTTTCAATGGATAATATATGAAGGTGTTCATGCACAAAAAAAAAAAAAAAAAGTCCGACAACTCTGTTATTGGACTGAATATAGGACTAGACCAAAGTTATCTTCTACAAATAGAGCTTTTTTGCATCTAACTGACCATGCATCCACATGAAACCTTTTCTTTTAGCTGCCCTTTGTAGTCGGCCTAAATGATCGCCTCATTACCATTTCCCCTGAATGCCTTTGACGACAACAATGATGCTAAGGTGCATATCTAGGTGAAGCAATGGCTGATTCAGCTCATTATATGTAGTTTAGTTGGCCATTTTCTGGGAACTTTGACTTGCACAATGTTTCAACTTTGAAGTTTTGAATATATGCAATTGTTTTCGCACTAGTTGCTAAAAGATGTGTTCTTGCCCACCTTTGGAAACAGGGATCTTTGCCAGTCAGATAGGGTCAAGTATGGGATCATGGACAACTTGGTTCGGTTCAGCTTTGGAGTTGAAGATTTTGACGACTTAAAGGCTGATATTCTTCAGGCTCTGGACACCATATAAAGCGGCTCACCGGCATCATCGTTTTTCATCATTTCTATTTCCTTTCACCTTTGTTTACATTCTTTTTATGCTCTTTCAAGTGTTGTTTTCAAATGAAATGCTCCTTTGCTGGAGTTTTAAGGATAATCAGCTGGTTGGTCCTATTAATAGTTGGCGACAATGTCTTTCTTCTTCCGGTATTATGGTTTTCAGTTCTTCAGGAAAATGATGATGAACCGTGAATGACGAAATAAATTTTGTATGCAGTCATTGCTTTTTTTCTAATCAAACTCTCGTTCGATGCTGGCAGTCTAGATTTAGATTTTCCTTATATTATTGACAACGTTGATGGTGATTGTCGTCAGCTTAGGGGTGATAATCAAGTCAAACATAATGAGCTTGACTATTCTTAGTTGGCTTGGGCTTGAACCTTGAGCCATGTTTTAAGCTCAAGCTAGGCTCGAGTGAATGTTAGGCTCAAGCTCCAACGAGTCTAAATTTGAGCTTAATGTCACGAATCCTATATTGGCTAGGTAGGGGTGATATATGAGCTTATAAGATCTTTGGACAATTTTTCTCTTAATAACTTAAGCTTTGGGATTATGACTTATGAGGATGTGGCAAGTGAGTGGGACTCAATGAGTCAACCCTATCAGGTGTGCGAGTCCTCCGTTGGGGATATTAGGGTTGAGGTAGGCCCTGGCCAGGTGGGTCCACTCACTCTAGGGGTGGAGCTGACTGCGACTGTTGCATCTCACCTTCGGGTGAGGGGGAGTCCACTTACAAGATCTTGGGTGATTCTTTTTCTTAACAGCGGGCTTGGGCTTATAATGGAATACAAACAATTTAAATACAAAAAAAGAAAAAAAAAAGGTCCAACATTCGTCAGGATTTTAACCAACGATTATCAAACATTTTGATACTGGAAACAGGTGTTGCATTCTATAGCCACCACCAACCAGTGAACAAATCCTACATTTATCTGATACTTCAAACAAAGAAACAATTCCAAAAAATATACATTTGCTTTATACCATTCTTTCCAGCATCCCAGAATTCTATCTCTCCAGCATTGGACATAAATAAACACATATATTTGGATCTGGTTTCAAGGGTTTCAAAGGGTAAGATTTCTTAGTGAGAGAGAGTGGGAAGGAGGGACACGAAGAGAGTGTGTTGATGGTTGCACACTGTATTTGGACCTGGTGGTGGACCGGTGGTTTTTGGAGTAAGATTGTGGGAGCCTGGGAAAAGATGGCAATGGGAGAGGGGTTTTACAGAGAAAGAGAGAGAGAGAGAGAGAGAATGTGGCGGTTTTGTCGAGTTTGACTCATTTTACAAAACGAACAAAGCCCGAGCGAGTCAAAAAAGAGCAGAGCTATCCGGACCGTTTAACAGCCCAACTGAGCCACAATGATTACACATTCTTGTTATAATCATCGTAGTTAAAAGGTAAGGGAACTGACTTAAACGCTCGATATCTTCCAACGTTATTCAAGTGCTCATTCTCCAACCTGATCAGTGAAACACATTGAAAATCATTAGAAAGGTGGCGGTGGTGGTGGTGGTCTTTGAAAATATGTACGGAAACTGAACTTTGAAAATTTTATCTTCTTTCTGTATTAAGTCTACAGAAGGATTATCAGGTAGCAAGTTCTTTACTCAAGGGGTTTTGACTAGCTGTAGTTGGCAACGGCTATTGTTTCTGTTTACGCCCAAAAATAACAAAATTTGAGGATAATACATGGATGGAATCTGATATTCATAAAAAAGTCTACGAGAGTCCATAATTGATAAGACGGTTAGAGAAATAGGACCCTTGGATTCTCGATAAATGAGTAAATGTGATATAATGAGTCGTTAGTGAGAGCAATGCTATAGAAACCTTATTTGAAAATCTAATGATGTGACTTTAATAAAACTATTAAATTAATTGTGAGTTCGAATATTAGATGGAGTCCACAACTAATTTAATAGTTGTACACTATTAGGTCCCCAAATTAGGTTCAAATAGCATTTTTCAATTTGAAATGGTTCAGCATATGTTCATATATCTCAAGGAACATGCCCATGCTCATATGTAATTGTCGAAAAAGATGGATCAATGGTCGAGAACAATATCTATAAATCGGAGATGCTAGGCTAACGCAAAGAGATTCCACAATCAAATCACAAATACTCTTTAAAGAACTAGCCTATTTTTTTACTCAATCCTTGCTTCCGAGCAATATTAACTTTTCCTATAATACATCACTCCTGGGATTTTTTATTGCTTTTATTTAATGCTAAGTTCAATATTCGATTCGTCTTCTATATTTGAATTTAATTTACTTGTTACTTTGCATTCCTATTGTTCACATGTCATTCATCGATGAAATCATTTAAAGTCCTTGAAACTTTAAAACATAAAAAAGAACTTAGATAACCTTACATTTCAATCACCTAAACAGTTACGATTTTTAGAATCCCACGTCGATTCGAATAGATAAAATCGTACATGTTTAGATCTTAAATCCACCAAAACTTTGGCATGCCCATAATTCAAAAACACGCCAAACACTTTCAAATTTAATTGAAGCAAGAGTTGATTTAAATAAATATATAAAACCTGAAGAAATTCCAGACTCCACGGCGAAGGATCTCCAAACATGCAACAATTGCTATCAAGGCTTGTCTATGGAGGAAAGGTGCCCCTTGAAAACCTAGAACTGATTGCATCCACGCAAGCCTTAGTATCACATTCACTACCTGCAAGTCATAGCAATGATTTAGAACATGTAGTACTGTAGTAGAAGTACCATTTCCCCTCCCCCACTTAGGACCCCTAGTACACAAGATTTCCGTCACTGCATATTCCGGTGTACGCGACCTTACTTCGTGTGTGGAGAAGTTGTTTCTGTCACTCAAATCCGAGGGACCTGAGTTACAATTGAACAATCTTATAACTGCACGTATGGTGTAGTTATTGCAGGAACACCTGTGTTAGTACTTACTATAGCTGCAAAGTACACTGTTTTGCTTGATATAAGAAGCTTATCCCTCAACCAGGGGTTTTTGGAATTGCGTCGCATGAGACCCCAATCAATAACAATGTCCCAGTATGTGTTTGCAACTGTAGCAACTCCTGAACTAGTTGCAGCCATGATCTGCCAAGTCATTCCCGGATTCAGATCATTTCCTGCCCTCATGACAACTGCAACAATTGTCGAAAAGTACTTGAGCCCATTCAGAGCATGCATTTTATCTTTCTCCTCAAACAACCGACGAAGGCACTGAAAATAGTGTAAGCACCCTCAGATTACATGGTATTATTAGAGATGTTAAACACAAGAAGATTCAGAAAAACAAAATGAAGAAACAACAAATTTTTTTGTCATTATTGCATACTTTTCAAAAGGGCAAAAAATCGCGTTAAGTACATGTGTGTTTGTGGATTGTGCAAAAACAAACGTACTTGAAGTAAGCGAGCCCAATAAGGAACAACTGCAACGATGATATAGAAGATTTGAAAGATTTTGCTTTCACGGCACACGTTTGATCTCCTCTTGAAGTCCCCCCAACCATAGTAGCAGACATAGAATTCTAAATTCCTGAAAGCCTGAACCTGAAGCAAAATGTATGTGAATATTAGTTGCTTTACCTGAAAGATTCAAGCTGAGTAAAGTGCAGAAGATTGCTACCAATATGTCATCACAAGCATAATGTCAAACCTGGCTAGTAAGCTCATCTGCCAAGAAGAAATCTGGGAGTGTAACCTACAGATACATTGAAATCAAGAATAAAAACCTTTTATGCACAGAAATTATTAGTCCTGTTAAGTAGATTTTACCTTGAAGAGAGGAGCACAAAGACAGTGCCATGCACATTTGATGAGGAAGAAGCGACTTGAGCGGTAGATGACGTTGAAGGGACAAAATATTACAAGAAGCACCACCTGAGATTAAAGATCAATAATAGTTTCAGCTTACGATTTATGTGGACAACAACATAAATATCATTCCAAGCCTGCTCGGGAGATGATGTTTTCTTGAATTTCATGTAGTTGAGTTTCCATATAAGCATTATTTTGGAAAAGAAACTGTGAAACATCCAATGACTACTGCATTATGTAGGAGGGGAAGAAATTGGATATATAAGCTTACAATGACAAGGCCTAAAGGGACCAATTCAGTAAATGCTTTGAAACTTTTTGTTCTTGGATTCATGTCCATGTCTAAGTTCGAGAGTACACAAGCTAATGTGAGCACTGCAAGACCTGAACCAAGTAGTAGGACTTCCCTGTAGCCCAATTCTGTCCCTTGCTTGAAGCCAAATACAAAAGCATAATTGACTCGGAAACGCCTCCAAAAGTATATGTTCCCAGAGTACATCAACATGTGTAGGATGATGAATCCGAACAAGCTGTAGAAATGGGGTCGCATATTACTTGAGTTATACTCTTTTTGGTTTAGAAAATGGGAAAAAAAATCAAGACTAAATTCTTACAAACAAGTAAACAACTTCATGACAACAGATTGTTGTGGATGCAAGATCTGAGATACCTGTAAAGTGGAAATATGTTTTCCATATATTGCACACGCCCTTCATGCTGAAGAATATCTCTTGCTTGTATAAGCACAATTATAGCCACTACAAGGGCTATTGAGCAGCCAGAGAATAAACCTGCGTGAGAAAAATGGTTCAAGAGGTTTATGTTTGTTCAATATTCAAAAAGCAACAGTAATGTTTCACCAATAAGTTAAGGATTGAAGGAAAGAAATTACTATGGAGTTAATCTGACATAGAGTGAGATACTTGAAACGCGTACTACGAACTTGGAAGAATTCAACAAAATAACAAGAAGACACATGATAAAAGAGATATCAACAGTGAATTGAACACTGATCCTAGTCCTGCTTGTTTTGATTCTGTAACAATGTCATAAGAGTTATACCACGTTTGCTACTAAAGAAAATTCAGGACGAAAAAAATGACAAATTTTGTGGCACAAGCCTTACCCAAGAAAAATGTTATTTTGTGCTTCTCTCTTTTAGCTTGTGGCCTTAATCTATTGATTCCTTTCCTACGATTTCCATTTGAGAAGTGCTTTATGAAAGTAGCCTCCACTCTTTCTATGAGCTTATTAACCTGAGGAAACAAAAGAAACACAGGATGGCCAAAAGTTAAACATGGAACTAATCCTGCTGAGTATCACAGAACAGATCTCATGAACTACAACAAACCTCATCGGAGCTGCCAAAGTAAGATTTATCTACCATCTCTAAGTAAGACTTTGATGCGCTCCGTGATGTGATCTGCAGTAATACATATTAGCAAAAATGAACCTCCCCGGGGGAGGTGGGGTTGTTGGGGTGGGTGGATTAAACAAAAACCTTTTAGTTTAGGTTAATTTTGAACAGAGAAAATTGCTGGACCTTGTCATACTTCTTCAGGATTTTAGAGAATGCCAATAGATTCAAGAAGCTGATGCATCCATTACCAGTAAGTTAGAAACTCTCTAACGAATAAAAACTTTCAAATTGCTAGTTTTCTATTGAAAGAATGAAGTAGTGTTACCAGTAACTTTTCACGAGTCGAAGCTTTTGGTAGAACTCAATAAAAGCCTGTCTAATTTGTTCTTCTGCTTTCCTCAGCTCCTCTTTACTGAATGACAAGTCGGATTGTGAACTCATGAAGACGCATTTCAAAGAGGATACAGGAGTTTCAGGTGCGACATTGAGCTTTATACGATCTAGAACATCTAAAGAAGCTGGCCTAAATCCTTGAATTTGTGCCTTCATTTTATCATCTTTTCCATGGTTACTGCTGTTTGGTTCATTTGCTGGTACTGTTCCATCTTCCAAATTTCTGTCACTGCTCATCTCAACTTCTTGAATTACCTCCAAATTTCCTTCACATTGAAAACAAATTTGGAAAATCTAAAGAGGGTGAAAGACTCTAAAAAAGAACCAAAAGATAATTTCTTCCCTATCCTTTTACTCATCGCCTTCTTCCCACAACCCCAAACCTTGCCAATCAAAATAAACATGAAGATAGACAATAAAAATTCCCCATTCATGGTCCCAACAGTACAGATGCACAACAGAAAACAGAGGAAATTGGCCACATATGGACATGTCAAAGTTGTAAATGATTCACCTAATTTGACGCTTATTCATCTTATAGTATACATGTGTTGCTCATTGTCGAGAAATCCAAAAGCATATAATCACCATACCAATTTTCAATTTTAAGCTTCCTTCATGGGTTTATTTTTTCTGAGAAAAGTATATCTAGTTTTGCTGTTAATCTTTGCATATACGATACAATTATTCCAAGCTTGAATTCAAGCTTGTAATATGAGCATATGGTCCCTCTTACCTGGATTTCTTGTATCGATGAATTGAGAGGATGATGGAGGAGCAGAGCCACCACCATTGGTTGCAAGATCTATCCCTTGGGTACCTCTTAATCCTTCCGCAACATTATCAACCTTAATCCGAAGAGCTATTAGAGCATCCATTTGTTTATTCAACTCCTCTGCCTCCTCCACTATATCCTTCACCCTAGCTTTATAAAACTTTAGAACTTTATTGAACTCATCATCTAGTCTCCTAAAGAACACAAGCTCATACTCTCCACCTTCCTCCGATGACCTCAAGAACATAGTCTGGTAGCACCCCTCGGAAGACCCTGAATCTTGACGTGCACTCACTAAAATTACTTCATCCTCCTTTGTTGGAGAGCCTTTGAGACAGTTGTATGTATTTGTTAGTCCACTAAAGGCTCTGTACAGTGACACCCTTCTCTTCAATGACCCTCTTGGAGTCGAGGCAATGGGTGATGATGAGTTCTTTGGCCTGAAACGTATGATATCTTTCAAGACAGTTTTAAGATAATTGTAGTTCATGTATGCTTCTTGCCACTCCTGCACCATCTGTGAAGCAAATTCCTTTCCAAACTTCATCCTTTCTTTACTGTAATCTATTCTCCTTCAGAATACTAAAAGATCTTTCATGAACATATAAAGATTACAATCAGTAAGATCTTTAATAGGGTTCAATTTTCAACTTTTGAACCTATTAATTATATGGCCACCACTAACGAGAGGGCCAGGAACAAAAGAACCCAAGAAAGGTGTCAAAATGACCGAAGCATCCGCTCTTATTTCGCATTGCACAAGCCCCACTACCTTTTTGATAACAAAGCTCTCGACCAATAGATAAATCCGAAATGAGTGATTCATACCGGTATTCTAATGGTGAATGACTGAATGAGATCAATGTATATAAAGAAGAACAAATAAACAAACCTTCTGTTTTGAAAAGTTTTGACTTTTTCATGAAAAAATAAAATTTCTCTCTTTTTTTTCTCATGGTGATGACCATTTTCATTTAAGAGTTCCACAAACAACATAGTGAGGCTTTACTGCTCTGCCTTGAATTAGAGTTAGGTTATTTCTCAGCTGTTTGCTAATCATGTTGGCCTAGTGTGATGTCATTGAACATTTATAGAATACCTACTCCCACAAACATATTACTACCTATGTAAACAAATACTGTTCTTCCAAGTAAATCAATAAATATTTAAGTGAGATTCACTTTGTCTATTTAGTGTTTTACTATTAGTTAGTGATATCATGTCATCAATGCTGACATAATATTATCGTTGAATTAAATGTTCTCTCTTTGAAAAGGATATGTTTGAATTAAAGGACAATCCGGTGCACGAGTCTCTCGATATGGATCTAGGGCGGTTAAAGGATGTTAGATCAACCGCTTTGATCTAAGGGAGACTTGGTAAAACTCCAAAGAAAATAAAGTTCTTGCAGCAAGATACTCGTGTTGTGAAATCTAAAGGTGTGGTGGCCTGCATTCAAGTGCCTTGGTGAGTATTTATTAGGTACGTAATGGTGCTAAAAGCTGGCAAGATTGTACATGATATTTGTATCCTTATCCCTCTTTTTTTTTTTTTTTTGGTAAAAATATTAAATTATTAATAAGGAAGATAAATTAAATCTGTGTTAGAGTATTTTAACAAAATAGTATTTTTATGTGAAAAATTCAATCGTCAATTAAATTTTTAAAAATATTTAGGCATATATATATTCTAATGCTATCTAACCATTGAATGAAGTGAAATCTAAAGACTCTCACGCGTGATGCTATCAATTGTCATAAGTAAAAGAGTATATTCTTAACCAACGCATAAGCAAGAGCTTCAATTGCAATCAACAATATATTCTTTTTTGTTGCATTAGTTTGTGGATAATATAGAAAGGTGTCGTGTAAAACTTCTACTTCATTCGATTGTGTAAATTTGAATGAAATAATAGTCAAGTAAGTTGAACTGTTGTATCATAAGAACGACTCATTGTTACTTTTTGTATTATATTTCTTCCATAAAATGGCACGAACCTTCTTAGAAAAACGACCTAATTTGTATTTCACGCATGCCGTTCACTTTATATTTCAAATTCTTATTTCCAAGAATATGTCGTTATCGTAGGACACTCGCATGATGCTATCCTAATTTTTTCATCATATCAAAGTTGCTTGAGTGAGTTTGATTATTAATTAACAAACAAGTAATAGCTACAATCGCAATGGTCATAATTAAAACGGGATCTCCTTGTTTAGAAGTTGTCGTCTTTCTTTCAACTTTGAATAGACAACGCTCACCCACACAAGCAAACAAAGGAACAGTCGATCAACATTTTGTGATTCGAGTAGGAATATTCTCAATCTTTTACACTAATATCTCTACGTTGTTGCCTTGAATTTTGTTTTAAAAAGCTTCCTACTCCTAAAAGACTGGGTGAGAATTGTAAATTGCAAGTTGGTAAGCAAACTAGTTTTTACAATTTCCACCCCCCCCCCCCCCCCAAAAAAAATCCTATTTTATCTTTTCTTGTTTCTTCATAAGTCAAAGTTAGGTGGCTTACTCTAATTAGTATAAGACCGGTTATTAACATGAACACTTCTCTGAGGTGGCCCACTTAATTCGATTGTGATTCCTACTCCACCCATCTCCGTGTCACCAACTAGGCAATTTAATTTCTACAAACTTACAAGGGGAAACTCTATGATTTTTCAGTATCGGTATAGCCGATTATTATTTTTTATGATAAGTTATAATTTTGAATGAAAAAGTTACAACTATTTAAAGGAAGATTATGATCGATCACAGATATCCATAATCGATCATGAACTCTTGGTATCAATCTTAGTATTTCATAATCGTTCATACCCTTTAAAGTTATATTTTATATCTCAAAAAATTATAATTTTTGGTACGATACCATCTGTGGTACTATAGCCTTTCCCAGATCGGAGTAGCTTGAATGTCACATTCGTCATCTTCAATATTGTTGTTAAATTAGCCTCAACTTGTAATGATCTTAATTCGAATTATATCTATACTACTTTAAAAAATATGTATTTTTACAAAACTTTTATTTTTCTCTTTTACCCTCTAACATTTCTTAATTATCTAAACTATCATAAATAAATATATTATAAAGACAATATAATACACCTTTTATTTATTATATTAATATCATTTATTACATATTTCTCATGTTCTGATTTCTCCATTAAATTATTAGTTTATGAAACAAGAGAGATGGAGGGACACAACTCCTAAAAGATTATTCATCTTCCTCTATATATATATTACTCTTAAAAGACTACTAAATCCACTATTCATCACCCCAAAAATCTATCCCCACCAACAACCACTCAACACCACTGAAAATCCACCCCCAAACCCCACAGAAAATTCATTCCCAAACCCCTTGCAATCCACTACCCACCACCCCGAAAACCCACTCCCCACCGAAAATCCACTCCTAATCCCCCAGCCCCAAGACCCCGCTGAAACTCACCCCCAACACCCTAAAACCTACCGTCAACATCTCCCCTGAAAATCACCAACTAATAACCATCCAAAATCACAAGAACAACGACAAGAGAGAGAGAGAGATGAAGAGACTTTTATACTCGAGTAAAAAAATCATGTACTTGTTGTTAACAAGACTCGAAGGTTGAACCTCATTAAAGGTGTGTTTCAACGCCTATGTTTGTTTTGTTTTTTAGATGTTTTCAAAAACATATTTTTTGAATGTTTTCATATTTTGGTCTTATTTTCAACATAGAGCAGTAAAAAGAAAAATAAAAACAATCCCCAAATGCCTTTTTGTTTCTTTTTTTGCTATAAAATGAAAACAAAAAAAAAAACAACCGGTTACCAATCCCTACCTAAATGTTTAACCAGCGCGATTTTTTATTACACTAATTACTAATTTTTTTTCTCAAAATTTGAAAGGAAGTACTCTGATTTTTTTTTTTTTTGGAGAAATTTAGGGTGTAATAGCATTTGTGGAAAAGTTACGAGAGCCCATTCATTTTTTCTTTATTTCTCATTTTGATCGATCGCATATCACAAATTCAAGTGAGACCCATTTTATATAAGAGGGGGTGCCCAAACTAATTTAGGACCCTAAGCGAAAATATTGTATGTGACCCTATAAGCATTATTTAGTAATAATAATAATAATAAATATTTATTAAAATATGTTTTATTTACTAATTACTTGTTTTGTCTTTTGAGATATAACATACTAATTCAAATTTTACAAATAAAAATTGTGTTAATCGAAGTCATATATGAGTATCAAATACAATGATACAAACTATTTGATTAAGATAAAAGAGAAACATAATTGAAAATTAATTTGACTAGTAAAATGATTTATTTAAAATGTATATAAAAATAGGAATTTATACAAGTTGCATAGTCCTAAAATAAATGAGTCATCTATAATATAAAATATGACAGATTTCAATAAATTAATTTGACAGTCTCAAATAAATTTATCCAACAACAACCAACATCTCTCTCAAAAACCATTCAAATTGAATTTTTTTCTCTCAAATTAGGAGTGCAACTCGGGCGGGTTGGACAATCAACCCTAAGTATATAATTTTCAACCCTAATCCTAACTCTAATCCCACCTCGGGTTGGGAAACTCAACCCGAGTACTGCTCGAATTTAATTCGGGCCAGCTCGGGTTAAATTCGGGTCGATGATTTCGCGTTGATTTCAAGTTATTTTACGATTTCAATTCGGGTAGAGCCTAAAATAAGCTTATTATTCTAAATCTAATACATATATTATATAATATTTACCTAAATTAACAACCAATAACTCCAACTAAGTTTTTAACAAGAGAGACTGAGAGAACGAGAAAGGCAAAGAGAACGATAGAACAAAAATGAAAAATCAGTGTTAATACTTTATATATATATAATTTATTTTTTTTTAATTTGTCGAGTTCAGGTTGAACTTGGATTCACGAAACCTTAACCCGAGCCAAACCCAAATTGAATTCGAGTTGGAGTTTTTTGATCCAATCCCAACCCAAATTTTAAAAACCCTTGTCCAACCCCTAATTTTTTCGGGTTAAAATTGGGTTACCCAACCCAAGTTGCACCCCTACTCCAAATCCATCAATTTTTACTTAAGTTGCATCGTGCCTTCATGTACAAATTATCCCTAATTGTTAGATATCCCATAGAAAAAGAGCTATTTTTAAATAAAAAAATTTAATAAGACAACTATAGTTTATTAATTTGAGATAGATAGTGTACTACTTTAACTCACTCTATTTTATAATCATCTTTTGCATTACAAACAAAGTTATTAAAAAATGACCTCAAATTTAACTCATATAAATATAAAATTATTATTTGCACCTATTATATGATAGAAAATTAATTTTAATAATAAAACTATAAAATAATAATATATATAATATAAATGACAGATGAAATAAAAAAATAAGTGAACTTTAGAGCCCTAAATTTTTTTAAAAAAATTCTATAAATTTTACAATAATATTAGTTGCACTTATTTTGAGGACCAAGTATATTAGATAAATAGTAAATTTTGTTTAAAATTAACACTAGCTATTAATTCAATAATAAAAATATATTAAGCAATTAAATTATATTCTAAAATTTTAATTATATTTATTTTATTTTGGGACTCCAAATTTTTCTTCCAGTTTGGGAGTCTTGGGAAATGGCCAAAATGGCCTAAAGGTTGCGCCGGTACCATATGTTAGTGGGTCTGTAAACTATGTTTTTGTACACCCAATTGTAAACTCAGAAATAAGTTTAAGAAAATCAATAAAATGTAGCATTGCTCTTAAAATAACTATAGTACGATCACTACTTCTAGCCAACATCATATGAGACTATTATTACTTTTCACGCATATGAAAAACAATATGCATATCCTTCAATCAATTTCACAAATCCCTTCTCTCTATGTCACACAGGGACTCGCACACCATGATCAACTCAACAGCAATAATTTGTAGTAGATAAAACTTGCATTTAACACACACCAACCCAAATGTCTGAGATTTATTATCACAAAGCAAACACACTTCCACACGACTTTAATATAGCCACATATTTTTTGTTGGACATGTTCAAAGGATTAAGAACACTCACAGAAGCAGGAGTAAAAGGAAATCACGCCTCTCCTTTATTTAGTAGCTTAATATGGCATGAATCCTGCATAGAAGGCACCAGAGCATTGCTTATTCATCGTCATAGTGCTTGCGGTAGTGGTGCTGATGCTTACGGTGTTGTTTCTTCTCCTCCTCATCATCATCACCGGTCTCTGCATCTCCCTGCCAATTTCATGTTCATATGATTAAACAAACACTGATACTGGCCATTACAAGAATGATAACTTAGATAGAAATCCAACAAGCTATTCCCAAACTATTTCTTATACACATTTCACTGATATGGTCATATGGAATGAAAATAGTTTGACAACACTGATGTAATAAAAACCACTCCAGTTTTAATAATAATCAGCCCATTCTGCAGAGCTCTCTATCGCCTAATGATAAAAAGATTACTCATGCAATGAACCATTGAGTACAACTGTCTAAGAGCATCTCCAACAATAGTAGCTATTTTAGCTACTTAAAAAGCAACTTTTTCTTTTTTAGCTACTCATTTTTTCAAAACACACTCCAACAAATTCTCTATATTTTTAACTACTACTTTTAAATATTATTTATCATCTCTTTTATATTATATTTTTTGGGAATAGTGAAAAGGAGAAAAAGAGACAATAGAAGAAATGAGAGGAAGAGAGAGAAAATAATATATATTATGTTTACATATTGCTACAGTGTAACAAAAATCTATTTTACAGCATATGAAGATAGTCTGTTGGAGTGCTGTTTTTGGCTTTGATTAGACAAAATTTGGCTATTTTGGGCATTTGAAGCATCGGTTGGAGATGCTCTAATTACGATGAAACCCCTGGTTTTATGGCAAGCAACAAGATTTAGCATAATGGAAAAGTAGGAAACAGTCAAGTGAACATAAATATATAGGTCATTCGTTGTTGTTTCTTGTTAGCTGGCTAGTTATCCCTATCAACATATGCACCTTGACGAATCTGGCGAGAGAAAACATGTAAGCCAATACACTAATGTGATTGGCCACTGACTTTCAAATCTTAACAATCACATTTAAGAGGAATTCCCAGTGACACCAAAAAACAAAAAAAGCAAGCCTAATGGGCAGACCAAATTCAGCATCAAAAACTTGGAGGATAGTGCGGCATCCTATCAATAAACCATTTGGTTGGGGATTTAAAGAAATGAGGCGGGTATGGATGTCATCAGCTTTAAGTCAACAATCAAGACAACCTGAATGTTAATATGTGCTGTGTCTTTGGAATATCATACTCCACTCCGACAGTTGCCAATCCAACCACAACATTATCAAGTACTTGCATCTTGGCCCTGAACTTAAAAAACAAGACTACTACAGAGCAATGAATCTAGTTTCACATGACCAGCCAAACTTCCAACCTCTGATTAACTACCAAACACTGCAAATTGTAGGTCTTATGAATGAGTTCAATTTCATCCTCTATTATCTTGGTTTCAAAATCCAACCATGGGTGTAATTATGATAAGAGAGCCAAATTGCATTTAGATCGAGTGCAGCCAAAAGAATCTTCGATGGTTGGGTAAGTATGTGCCCACATGAGCAAGTGCAAGTTTTAGTAACTGAACTGAAGAACACGAAATTGTGAGCTACAGAGCTAGCCTCCTCTTCAACTATGAAATGATTTCTGGATCTGTCCACTCCCCCATTCAGTTTATTTTGAACAAAATAGGGTTTTCGGACATGGATAAATCCTCATCATTCAAAAGGAATTCAATTATCTATTATTAGAGAGGAGAGCCCAATCGCCGGTCCACAAAACTTGACTGCTTGCACTGAATATAAATACATTACTACATCGAACAATGATATATGACCCATTTAATGGAATTAACCCAAGTTCAAATAAAAAGAACACTCGAGCACAAGACATTGGCAAACTAGGAGGCATCAGACTAGAAATCTAATCAGATAAAACAAACAAAAGCTATTGCAACAAAGTTAAACAATATGAAAAATAGATTGATGGCTTACATATTTCTTGCGACCATAGCCTTCATCATCATCACCACGCCTCTCATAGCTAGGCTTCCTGTACTCTTCCCCCTCCTCAGACCTTCCATAGCTCTGCCTCTCATGAGCTGGCCCCCCGTACCCCTCAGCTTCTTGGGTCTCAGAGCTCGGACGCCCATACTCTGTCCTCCCAGGCCTCCCACCGTACCCATACCCACCACCACCCTCCTCCCCATAACTGGTCTTCCGACCGTATTCCCTACTGGGCTCCTCGTACTCGCTCTTTCTTCCATACCCAGATCCATACTCTGAACTGTGTTCCTCCTTCCGTCCATAACCGGACCCACCATAACCAGATCCATACTCCGACTTGGGCTCCTCATATTCACTTTTCCTCCGATACCCAGATCCATACTCGGAACTGGGTTTCTCATACTCACTCCTCTCTCCATGGCCAGATCCATATTCTGAGGTTGGCCTCTCGTATTCCGGCTTCCGACCATACTCAGATCGATATTCTGATGTGGGCCTCACGTATTCCGGCTTCCGGCCATACTCAGATCCATATTCTGATGTGGGCCTCTCGTATTCCGGCTTCACACCATACCCAGATTCGTATTCAGATCCTCCAGATCCGAATCCAGCGCCACGACCAAACTCACCCTCTCCACCATACCCACCACCAGGCCGATTAATCCCAGGCTGAAACCCATAATTGGGCTGAGGCTTCTCATACCCATAACCACTGCCGCCGCCGCCGAATTCCTCAGATGGACGAGTCACACCAGTTGGGACTCCATACGGAGGAGAGGGTCGGGGCTTGGGACGGGCATAGCTCTTGTACTCGTTCTCGAGTGCTTCATCGCCGTAGGCACAAGGCTCGGCATAGGAGGAGTATTGAGGGCGATCATAGTCAAAGCCCTCGGAAGTGGATGAAGCGTTGGTATAGCAGGTTTCTTCGGAGGGTGGATGTGGGCGGCCGTAGGTCAAAACCATATCGTATCCTCCACCGTAAGGGGTTGGATCATACTCGTCGAAATCGTCAACATCTTCGGCGAATTGATGGCCTTTCGCGTAGTACGACATTGTTGCTGATTTTGGGTCTGATCTGTTGCGACTTGCGAGATCGAAATGACCCTCCACTCTTTGGACGACTTTGTTTATAAGGAAAAGGGACCATGATGGTGGATGAACCGAACGGTGCCGTGTTGCAGTTTAAATTCTTTTGGGGCTAATCTCATATTGGACACCTATGTTTCGATTTTTAATTTATACCCTCAAATATTAAAAATTTTAATTTATACTCTCAATATTATAAATTGGTATCAATACGGACCTCATTCAGACTACTTTCAATTATTCATCATAAATTAAAACAAATGAATTGCAAGTGCTTGAGACATAGTCTTATGTACAAATTTACATACTATTAACTTCATATATGAGTTGAACATTATAGAATTAACTTTTATCTATCTAACTAATAAAACTACAAAATAATTCGTAACTGAAAACACGGTGCAATTAAAAAAAATTGAACATTGAATTTGGACACAAAATAATTAAACACTGAAAATAAAAAACATTGAATCACTCGTTCACAAATTGCATCAATTGTAAGTGGTGCACACCACCCTAGCAACAACAAAGAAAGAAACTTATAAAAAGAAGGAAAAAAAAATAGGAGCAAAAACAACACATGGACCAAAATTTTTTTTAGAAAGCACGTATACTAAAATTAGAATTGGATGGAAAAATTGAATTGATAAAAATTAAGATTTCTTTTTCAAAATGCACTGTAATAAAGCAAAAAACAAATTAGATTGATAAAAATTAGAGATTAAAAAATAATTCATTACATTTCCATTGCGTACTAAAAAACTTGATATGCAGAGCTGAAGTTAAAACTCAAATGTTCAAACCAAGAATTAAATTCTCCATAAAACTCGTCTATTTAGTATTTCGAAAAATCCAAAACTCATCAAAAAGTAAGATAGTCCACTAAACAAACCAACAATTAAATAATTGAACAATAATCAAACATTAAGCCTAGTAATTTAAACCAACAATCAAAAAACAAGATAATTTAACATATCACATAACTTAAACTACCGAAATGTTGTTAATCAAACATTAAACCAACAATCGTTCATTAACAGCTGCATGAATTTCCCTCCTATCTATAAGGTAAGCTGTCTCTGTAATGTCCTCTGCCAATGCTGTCAAGTAGTCATAAAATTTGGGAATTTAACATGCCAAACATATGTTGCATGAAGATTCAATTCATAAGACACCTAAGATATCACATCTGCACTCAACCCGAACGTACTTTGTATTGGGCTTTCAACTAAGGGAGCTAAATTAGAAATTATACACCCGGAACTTACGGTTAATGGATCCTCAGTCTTCAAATTCCCAATAGTTTTGTCATTGGATTTAGGTATCTTCGACTTTCCCTTCTCAATATCCATATCCAAAATGTGTGGCGTAAAGAGATCCACATTTTCCATCTTCAGAAAGGCTTAGGATATCTAACTGCGATTCACATTGCTGCTTGGTGGGATTTTCACCGGGCAACACTGCAACACCATAGGCATCTTGGCACTGCAAAAACAAACTGTTAAAAGAATATGATCGCAGTAGATTTATGACAATAATAACAAAACCAAAATGAGAAACAGCCCATTTGCACCAAGAGAACTTCTTGATTCAATGTTAATGACACCAGGGGTTTAAACACATGATTCAAAGGTAAAGCGATGAATGGTTTCACATCTTAAAATGTTATGGCAGCAGGTCATGTTTTAGCAGTTTGTCACTTCATGGCCTTCAGGCACGCAATGCTGTTAATCAAACATTAAACCAACAATCAAAAAACAAGATAGTCCACAAAACATACTGCAAAATTTAAACTACCGCATAATAATTTAAACTAATTAAAGTTCAAACCAACAATTAAAGCTAATTGGACAATAAGTCTAGGAGTGTGTGGTCACCAAAGTCTTGACCAAGAAAACTATGTCAACCATGCTTAAAATCAGAATTCCTTGCAAGTCATATAATAATGAAATTATGATATTCCCAAAGTGATCATCCTTCTTGAGAAATCCTTGAATCTTGTCATTACTATCTAGTTTTTGGATACAAAAAGGATACAAAAAAGACAAATTACATTAGCATGGTAATGGTTTGACAAAGGAGGATCAATATTTAATGTAGACAAAAGTTGTGTGACCCCTAAACTGGCTAAGTATGTAGTATTCTCATGTGTTTTCTTCTAATGTGAACTTCAGTTCATGAATGAGTGATCTCATAACAATTTTTTGACCAAAAGTTCTCTTTAGATAACTCACCCAGATTGTGGATGTTTTAAACTAGTACTGCAAATGGAGGTCTTAGCTGCTGATTTGTTGTTCCACATTCCTTGTGCAACATTTCTCCATGTTTGCAATTTTCCATGAGTACAATATAGCACATCAAAATCAAAAACTACAATGAAATTCCAGCAGAGTGACAATCAAATTCCAACGCTTTTATATCAAATTCAACACATCAAGTGTCTATACATACACACATCCTCCTATTATCGTAACCAAAACTAAAAAATTTTGTCGCATGAACACCACCACATCAAACACCCAACCTTAAATCAATAATTGCAACGAACCTGGCGAATATAGGAAAAATCAATTGTTAATAACCAGGGCAAAAATAAATAATGCAGAAGAAAAAAAAACATAAGGTCAAGTGAAGAATTCTATTGAACAGGTGGTGGACATGCATATAGGAAAGGCAGAAGTGTGTGTGTGTGTGCTTGAGAGAGAGAAAGAGGGAGAGAGAGAGAGTAGGAGGCACTACAGATAAATGAAAATAGCCCTTGCTGCAACTACACAACCAAATGGAACATACACATACCTTTTGATTAGGAAAAAAAATCAATGGTGAGGCGTCCAATGACCCACAAATAGACAAAATCCAAATTCATAATGAAATAGAACAACAAAATCAAGCAAAAACACAAACCATAACATTGAACATTATGTCAAATGCAATTAATTGTCTTTCCGCAATTTCCAATTCAAACTAAATTATCTAAATCATAAAAAACAGTTATATAGGTTTTGATTAAGGCAGTGGTGCAATCCATTCCTACTTATGCTCTGGGTTGTTTTAAATTACCGGATAATTTTTGTGAGGAATTAGAGACACTAGCGGCCAGATTTTGGTGGGGACAAAGACAAGGGGAGAGGAAAATACATTGGGTTAGTTGGAGGAAGATGTGTATAAGAAAAGAGAAGGGTGGAATGGGTTTTAGAGATCTTAAGGCGTTTAATTTGGCGATGTTGGCGAAACAAGCTTGGAGAATAAATGTAGAGGTTAATTCACTTCTTCATCAAGTGCTTAAGGCAAGGTACTTCCCTTCGACACCATTCATGGAGGCAGAGATTGGGCATAGACCTTCTTTTACATGGAGACGTATATTAGGAGCAAGGAAAGTTATGGACCCAAGATCAAGATGGCGAATAGGTGATGGGTCCAAAGTTAATATATGGTCGAATAGATGGAAACCCACCCCTGTAAGTTTTAAGGTTGTATTCCTAGAAGGGGTTCTCATATTCCGACCAAGGTGGGGGAACTTATTAATGAACAAACACAGAGTTGGAATGAGCAGTTAGTGGATGAAATTTTCTTGCCCCATATGACATTAGTAATCAAAAGTATTCCACTTAGGAGATTTCCAATGAAGGATAGACTGATCTAGCACTATAATTCCAATGGGAGATTCTCGGTATGGAGTGCATATCATATCATTATGGATCAAAAGCTATTACACGTAGGTCCATCCAATTCATCTCCCTCCTCTAGCGCTGGACATTTGAATTGGAATTTCATTTGGAATCAGAAAATTCCAAATAAAATTAAGATCTTTGCTTGGCGGGTATGCTCCAACGCGCTACCAACAGGGGACAATCTTCGGAGAAGGAAAATTGAGGTAAATGGGTGTTGTGCAGTGTGTCAAGATAAAGATGAATCCTTATTACATTGTCTAAGAGATTGTACTTGGGCCAAGGCAGTATGGTGCTGCAGCCCGCTTAAGACAGTAAACCAACTTATGTCCCTTGACCCTGGGCAATGGTTGCATGAAGTTCATCAGGCCCTTAGAACAGATGAGTTTTCTTTGTTCCTAACTCAGTGTTGGTTTGTGTGGAGAAACCGGAATATTAGAATTTTTGAAAATATAGTTCAAGATCCCAGTGAAGTGCAGTTAAAGGCAGCTGAATATTGCAGTCTATTTAGGGATGCAGCAGTTCAGCCCCTTGCCGAGCAAACTCCCAACGTTAGGTGGTGTCCCCCAAGGGCAGGTACTTTCAAAGTTAATTTTGATGCCGCTGTATATGCAGATCAGAATGTCTTAGGCGTGGGGGTAGTCATACAAGATGATAGGGGCTACTTTGTAGGGGTCTTGTCCAAGAGGATTGAGTTGAGTTGTGACATTCGAAAAGCAGAAATTTTGGCAGCAAAGATAGCGATTCAATTTGCAAGGCAGCAAGAATTAGTCAAAGTCATTTTGGAAGGGGATTCGATAAGTGTTATAAATTCAATAAGGAATGGTGACAGATTTTGATCCTCTCGAAACCATCTTTAAAGATATTAGCAGCACAGCGAGGAGTTTTCAATTTTTTGAAGTGACCAAAGTCCCACACAATGGGAATAAAATAGCTCATGAGTTAGCTCGTTTTGTATTACCTTTAAATAGTAGTGTTGTATGGTTGGAACAAGCACCAGACTTTATTATGCCTCTCATTTTTGCTGATTTTCTTGAGTAATAAATTTTTTACCGATGATTCTCAAAAAAAAAAAAATGTACATAAAAGGCCAATGAGATTTCATGGAAACAATACTACAAACAATTTGTTTAGGCTTGTGCGATGTGTATGTGCTGGTGAGTGTGCGTGTGCATGTGCTGGTGTGTGTGTGTGTGTGCATGTGTGTCAGCCTGAATGTGATATGTATGGATAACAAAAATGAAAGTCAGTTTCTCATTACACAACCAAAAAGACACTTCCATTAATAAACAAATTAGTACACACTGTGTTATAAATTTACCATATGATTGGACAAATTAAGTGCAAAACAAGGAGGGATTTGGATGTCGATCCTGTCATTTCAAACTAAAAGCAATTTAACACAGCAGATTCCATAAGCAAAACCTGCAATAATTTGGCAACGAAAACACTAAGAAGCATCTAGCAAAGAAAAATTTAAGTGGTAATCCTGCAAAGTTCGGGAAGGGTTTTGGAAGTGCCCACCTTTAGAATTGCACATTAAGGAGAAAAATTAAACTAAGAAACAACTAATAAAAAATGGAAACCTACAATTCAAGAACAAAACAAAGCACAAATTAATGCATCCACTGTTTTTATTAACATACTCTACTTGTAAGTTCAATCCCCATTTCTAAGTTTAACTAAAATAGATTTCAAGTTGGAAGGAAGAACACCTACAAAGTTTTTTCCCTTCCATCCTCCTCCTCCTCCTCCTCCATCACCATGTTTCTCTCACACATTCTCTGTCACACACACACACACACCTACACCTTTTCCTTATTTACTCTCTCTGCACTTACACAGAAACACAAACACAAACATACCCACGGCCATTGGTCACCCAAATCAATAAATTCCAATTCATAAAAAACAAATTTAGAAAAAAAAAATTCCCATTTCATTCTTGGATGGGCTACTCTCAACATCAAATTAAGAAATTTCATATTCAAAAACATAACATTCAATCCAATACCACCAAAAAGAAAGCACATTCAATATGGGTCTTTTAACTTCTATATGCACTACCATGAAAATATACCTACATTTAACTTTGGGATCTAAAGTTTCCCAAAAGTTTCCATTTGTGGAAAAAAGCATTAAAAAAAGGAGCAAGAAGTTGCCAAAAATGATGAAAAAATAAATATATCCACCAAGTATACAATAAAAATTTCATTATTCAACCTCTAAAGACATTAATTTTTATTTCTTAGTGTACACAAAAACCTCATCTTTTATTTGTCGGTGTACCTGGGACCTTAAAATTAATTAAGACCCACATCTTTTGAAGCCAAAATTCAATGGAATTATATGGACAAAGTCAAACAATGATAAACTAACATAAAATTAAAAACCCTAATTTATTCAAATAGAGATAGACAATAAAAAGGGTAACAAAAAATACTATGAAACTTGAACAAAAGAAACAAAAGAAATCAACCTCATTTGAAAAATATGGGTAGAACTATAGATCACAAAGAAATCTGTAGTTTTTCCCTAATTCAATCAAAACCCTAATAACAACAACACTCGATCTCAAGCAATTAACAACAAATAACCCGAAAATATATTCAATCAAAACCCTAAAAAAAAATCTATTTCATGAAAAATTTCAATTTGAAAACCCTAACATTCAATTTATTACTAAATAATCATCAACTCAACAAATATTATTGCATGAAATTGACACCAAACATTCAATCAAAAACACTAAAAATTACAATCCTATTTAATGAAAAACCCCAATTGTATGCAAATGTGTGTGGTTGTATAAGAATCTATGTTGTCATGTGTTTGTGTTTGTGTTTGTGTGTGTGTGTTCAACTGGAGAGAGAGAGAGAGGTACCTGCACTTCATCGGGTGTTGGCTGATTGGCCAACACAAAATAACCCTAAAAACATCTCAATTGGAAAACCCTACTGTAAGGGGTAGAACCCTCCACTCAGGATTTCGGCTGACCTCCGCGCGTTCGGGAGTAGCCTTTACCCCTCTTCCTGAGCCGGAGCCCTGGCCTAGCCTAATGTGGGGAGGGCGCACCGTATCCCACATCGGAAGAGAGTCGTCTTCCCCCCTCGCATATAAGCCCTTGCACTCAAAGGAGGAGGTACCCACTAGGCACCTGATCAGGTACTAGTGGGTACCTCCTCCTTTGAGTGCAAGGGCTTATATGCGAGGGGGGAAGACGACTCTCTTCCGATGTGGGATACGGTGCGCCCTCCCCACATTAGGCTAGGCCAGGGCTCCGGCTCAGGAAGAGGGGTAAAGGCTACTCCCGAACGCGCGGAGGTCAGCCGAAATCCTGAGTGGAGGGTTCTACCCCTTACAAAAAGGCGCCTTTTTGTAAGGGGTAGAACCCTCCACTCAGGATTTCGGCTGACCTCCGCGCGTTCGGGAGTAGCCTTTACCCCTCCTCCTTTGAGTGCAAGGGCTTATATGCGAGGGGAGAAGACGACCCTCTTCCGATGTGGGATACGGTGCGCCCTCCCCACATTAGGCTAGGCCAGGGCTCCGGCTCAGGAAGAGGGGTAAAGGCTACTCCCGAACGCGCGGAGGTCAGCCGAAATCCTGAGTGGAGGGTTCTACCCCTTACACCTACAAACATCTATTTAATGAAAGTTGTATGTGACTGTGTGTGTGTGTGTGTGTGAGTTTCAGTGTGTGTGATAGTTCTTGAAAGGATTAGAGAATAGAGAAAATTATCATCGTAAAAATTCACCTCATTGCCGGAAGAAAAGGAATGCTCTTCTTGAAAGGATGTTGATTCATCCCAACCACATTGTCCACACTGCAAGTAGCCCCTAATTCACAAAAACCGAATACAAGACTGGAAAAAAATGATTAGTGCCATTTTTTTTAGAAATTTTAAAAAATCAAAAAGAAACATTAAGCAAGCCGGCCAAGTAGAACAAAGGCCTTACCATCAAAATTCGTCTAGAATGACCAAGTGGAATGAAGCACTTTCTAATTCGATATGCATCAATTGTCCCAAAAAAATCTGGGTATGAGACAAACCAATCCAAATGAAAAGGTGAAGAACAGAAGAGGTGTAGGTGTGTGTGTGTGTGTGTGTGTGTGAAAAAATAGAGGTGTGCGTGTGTATAGCTATGTTTTTTTTAGCAGGTGTGGTTATAATTTCTAGAAGAGTACTGCTTATGCTTACTATAGAATAGATAGTATATGTGTGCATGTGAGAAAAACGAACTTTGGGGCATTTGATCAAACAGCTTGTAGGCGCACATGATAATGCTATTCCGTGAGATCTCGAGAAACAAAGAGAGGCAGAGGCAAACAAAAAGGGAGGGTAGGAGTCAAGAGAAAAGAAGAGAGAGTGAGACGAAGAGTACCTTGTGTGGCGTCACCTTGGGGACTGGCTGGCGGTGGCTGGGTGTGGCACTGGGAGAGATATGAGAGAGAAGATGGTGTCCCTTCTCTTCCCCTTCTCCATCGTCAGTCGATCAATGCTTTGTGTGTGTGTGTGTGTGTGTGTGTGGTGGGTGGGTGTGAGAGAGTGTGTTATGGGTGTGTGTTGTGCGATGTGCGTGGCGTGGGTGCTGCAGAGAAGACAAAAAAAAAATAGAGAGAGAAGAGGGAGCCTGATTCGCTGCTCTCCATTGTGGTGGGTTGCCGGCCGGCTTGAGCGTGGTGGGTGGTTGTTCGAGCAAATAAAGAAGCGAGAGTGGAGAGAGAAGAAGGAAGATAGACATTAGAGAATGGGGGAGAGAAATCGGGCTACAGGCAAATGAGAGAGGAGAGAGGGAGTGAAAGTTGGGAACAGTGATTGGAAGCGACGGAATTGAGGGGGAAAATGTATTTGATATTAAATTTTTGAATCAGTCGTTGGTGGCCGTCGGATGAATGAAATGATTTGAGATCGTTAGATGTTTAAGTCGTCCTATTTTATATTATAGATTTTATTTTATTTTTGGTACATAAAATAGTGTTAAATTGATCACAAATAAAAATCTATAATGATGAACATATTTTATTTTTATGCCTCAAACACTTACACATCATATGCTTCAATTTATGACAAAAGAAATAAACGGTTGTTTAGGTCAAATCACATTACTATCGATTCATAAAATTAAGAGGATAATTTGAGAATCGAAATATCTTTCGAAATACAAAAGAGATTAGCCCATTGTTTTGACATTTTTTAATATAATAAGAGAGTTAGACATTTGAATTTTATTCATACATATTTTTTTTTTTATTTTTATTATATTACTCATTTCTATGTTTTTATTTTGTCAAATTTATATCACAAGTGGAATTATTTAATATTTAAGTAATTTATGGTTCAATATAATATTTATTTCGAATATTATTTTTGTTTATACAATACAGTGTACATATGTTGATTTTTTTTTCGAGGTCATATATTTTAAAATTTTTTGTAGATTTTTTTTTCAAAAAATAGTGGATAAATTTAATTTCAAATTATATAATTAAAGAAAGAGAAGTAAAGAAATTGATATTTAATATAGTGAAATCAATTTTTTTTATGTTGCATCATGTCTTTAATTTTAACTATTAATTTTAAAATGAATAATTTTTAATTTGTAATTAAAAATAATACAATTTATACATTCACATATTTTCATTGAATAAAAAATAAAGATAACACATCAAAAAAAAAATATTTTAACCCCCACTTTATGTCCCCATACAGAAATTTGGTTGAGCTATGTAGAGCTTGAATATAACAAATTATATGAGGCACAAAATTTAATCTTAATTTTTTTTAATATTGCGATTAGATGTGTCTAAATTAGTTTACGTGCATCTTAATTAATTTTTTTCGTTAATTGCTTATCATAAATGTTCCAAATTATTTCTCATAAATATCATTAAAATTTTATTAAAAACGAGATACAATTAAAATAATGTTAAAAACTTAATAAGTAATCAGAAAAAATAATTTAAGAAGTTAATTGAAATAGAAATCCAAGTTTCAGGTCAACTTTTTTTTGTTTATAAATGAAATAAAAAAAGAGAGAGGGGGGGGGGGCGGGAGGAAATTTCACAAATTACACATTAAAATATCAATTTTATTTTATATCACTCCGATAGATAACGGTTATCAATTTTTTTACAGAATAGAGTGACAAACTAGAAAATCTATCAAAGAAGAGAAAAAAATCTCAAAGAACTTCTCATCAAGTACTTAGTACAACTTTTATGTTATCTTTTTTGTAATTAAACAGAGAAAAAAATTAGATTAAAAAAAAAATTTGAAGTTCAAAAAAAATAAAGTCTAGGAATGAATATTTTTTTTTTTTTTGACATGGATATATATAATAGACAATTGTTTATTAATAATATAGATCACTCGTATCTATATTTATCGTTAAAAAAATTAACACTCATTATTTTTTAAAATAATATAAAATAAAATTAATATTTTAAGATAAAATACATAAATTTTATAAATAAGAATACAAAGTAAAACGAAATAATAGTTTTACGAAGGACTGAATCATTCCATAAACATCGTGAAATGGATTTAAGATTTACTTTATGTCTCCGCAATCGATCACATCGCCTTCCCTATTCCTCCCATAGCATCTACTGCAGAGGTGAAGATACAACAAGAGAGAAATAGAATGGCCATGGTGATAACGGTGGCACAGGACGGAAGTGGGGAGTATAGGACGGTGCAGGAGGCAATAGACGCCGTGCCTCTCTGTAACACCTGCCGGACGGTGATTCGTGTGTCGCCTGGGATATACAAGCAACCCGTGTACGTGCCCAAGACCAAGAACCTAATAACCCTAGCCGGATTGCGTCCGGAGGACACTATCCTCACCTGGAACAACACTGCCTCCCAAATCGATCATCACCAGGTACATTCGCTCTCAGTTGATATAATAATCGTGCTTTTTGACGTTGGAGAAAAGTTTAAAATTGAGGGGTTTTGTGGGTTTTTCAGGCGTCACGCGTTATTGGAACTGGGACGTTTGGTTGTGGGAGTACCATTGTGGAAGGAGAGGATTTTATAGCTGAGAACATCACTTTTGAGAACTCTGCACCTGAGGCAAGAGCCTCTTCAATTGCCAATACCCATTGAGATTTCAGTTGGATTTGAGTTGATTTGTTATGGGATTTTAACTTTTGTAGCTATTGGGTACTTGACAAATTGTAGTTCGAGGCTCTGTGTGTGTGTGATTCAAATACTTCTTCCATTCTCATTGCTTGGTTTGAAATTGCATGACCTGATCTCTCTCATGAAATTTTACTTTAGGGTTCAGGCCAAGCTGTGGCAATTAGAGTGACTGCAGATCGGTCCGCATTTTATAATTGCAGATTTCTTGGGTGGCAGGTACGCTCACTGCTATTAGTCAGTAGTAGAAAATATGATCTGTCTTTCAGTTCAGATATTGTATGAAATCTCCTATTGATTGAATTCTGCAGCTGCCACTTTAACATTGAGGAGGAACAAGGGAAATGAAACCACATAGTATTTGTAGAAGTCTGAAATATCTCATTCAACATGAAGTTTGAGATTTTTAAGCAGCATAAATGTCAAGATGTATTGTTGTTGCATAACCAAGTCTAGAAATTTGAATGTTTTATTGTCTCCTTAAATTGTAATGGATGTTCTTTCCTACGAGCTCATATATTATATGTAGAGATGTGGGTCTGTCCCAAGCAGAGATATGACTTCCCAAATAACCAAGGACAATAGCTTGCAAAGTACTGGCGTAATCTACAGTTTGGTTGATTAGTCTGAGCATTTTTTTTTTCAGAGAGGACTGGCAGAGTGATAAACTTTGCAACAGGAATCTTTTACTTTACAACTTATAAACCAGAGCATTTGATATTCAGAGGATGATAGAATGATAACCACATAATTGAGAAATTTTACCTTTAGCTTAAGCTTCTTTCGTCTGTAATTTCTTTGCAGGACACATTGTATTTGCATTATGGGAAACAATATTTGAAAGATTGCTATATTGAAGGAAGCGTGGACTTCATTTTTGGTAATAGCACTGCTCTTTTGGAGCACTGTCATATTCATTGCAAATCAGCTGGATTCATAACTGCCCAAAGTAGGAAATCTTCTCAAGAGACCACTGGCTATGTTTTCTTGAGGTTTGTGATTAACCACTTTTAGCTTCAAATTTCTATCTACCATGTCGTCGTCTTCTAAGTTTGACTTTGTTGATTAACTTTTGAAACTCTATACTACTATACTGTGTACTTTTTCCTTCTCAATTCATATTATTGACGTGAGATAATAATGAATTTAGTTACTTTCCCATTGCCATCGAATCTTTCTTTAGATGCTTCATTATTTTTCAAAATGAAGGATTGTGTTAATGATGTGTCCATATATCGAGAAGGAAATCTCACTTGTTTTGAAAAGAAGTTTTCTCCTTTTACTACAGTTGTCTTAATTTCATTTTCAAGGGAAGAATTAATGTCGATCCAGTATGTCTTCTTCTTCCTTTGTTTTCTATATTATACTTCACAAATGTTTTCGCATCTCGTGTTTGTCCATATGAAACCACTGTGGCAAAATAAATCTGTGTTGGGAATTTTTGTATATTTTGCATTGTGAGCAATCTGTTTGACTGCTTCAATTTGTTCATAGTTAATGGGTGGTCTTGTTGAGATTCATGTTAAAATGTTTCCTGAATTATTTGGCCTTATTCTTGTTCTTTCTTTTCTTTTCTTTTCTATTTCTAACTTTATTCAGATAAGAAATTTTTGTGTGCCAAAAGTTGTTATTTTGAACTTTTGAGTTATTCGATACTTTCTATATTCCTTGTTATCCAAGACCTATATGTTGGATAAAGTTGGAGAACTTTGCAATTCTATACTTATTCTGAGTTTCATTGTTGCCATTTTTACATGGGATTTAAACCAATAAATGCATCTATAATACTTCAGCTAAAATTTTGATATTAGCACCATGGGCACTACCAAAAACCGTCTTGACAATTCAAATAGATGGCAAATGTTGGTGCTTCATTCCTTGATTCGTTTGTGAATATGACTCTTTACTGTAAAGCACCATTTCATTGAAAACTTATGTTAAGAATTATACAAACACAATGATGAGTCATTGCCTTGATGCTGATGTAATGAGTTTAGGCAAGGTACAAGATTTCTGGTATGGGAAAGGATTCTAAGTACATTGCCCCATCTTAAGTACTATCCTAGTTCCTCCCTTCAGCGTGACAGTATCGGGCATGGTTTTGTAAATTTTGCTGTTGTTTTAATTCACCAATAACCTTTATAGTTTATTAAAGCAGATGTGTGATCACTGGCAATGGGGGAACACCATACGCATATCTTGGACGACCGTGGGGACCTTTTGGGAGGGTGGTTTTTGCATACACATGGATGGATGCATGTATCATACACGTTGGTTGGCATAATTGGGGCAAAGCTGAGAACGAGAGAAGCGCTTGCTTTTACGAGTACAGGTACTTGGTTTTCAGACTTAAAGAAGTTCTATAAATGTTGATAACTTTGTAAAATATGGTTTTAGATATCATACACGGTGCACCTATGCATGCATGCACGCAAATACACAATCATCGTTGTTGATAAAATTATTCAGCATTGATGAACAAGATAAGAAAGGATTTGTCCTCTATGGGCTTGGATGACACATGATATGATTAAGCAAGAAATTGAGTTGGAAAGGTGAACTCTATTATGTTTGAATTACAAAAATGATAATTATCCTTGTAAATTTTTATAAGCACTTCATAAAATGAATTGGATGAAATTGCAGACAGAAACTTTTGCGTTGTGAGCTTGAACTCCTTCCTCTGTTTTATCCTTGTGACGAGAGATATTGCATAGTTTTTCCTCCCTAAAACCCCAAATTCATGCGATTCTCCCATTTTTTTTGGCTTGGTTGGATGGTTGTAATGGAAAAAAATATGCAGGTGTTTTGGACCAGGTAGTTGCTCATCAAAACGAGTGAATTGGGCAAGAGAACTGATGGATGAAGAAGCAGAACAGTTCCTCATGCACAGTTTCATTGATCCGGATCCACAAAGGCCTTGGCTGGCACAGAGAATGGCCCTGAGGATACCACATTCTGCTTAGGAGGAACTATTATGAAGCTCGGGTACAGCAGTTTGCTTATGTACAAATAAACAGAGAAATGGGTTTCATGAATTAGCATCTCACGGTAGCTGAGAAAAAAAATTTCTTTGGAAGAGTCATTGCAAGTTTTAGTTCGTGTGACAAATGCTTGGTCATTTGGTTTTGCAAGAATGCCACTTTTAGAAGATCTTGAAATGTGACCGTTAAAAGATTTGAATTTTCATTGATTTGTGTCAAAAATCGAGTGTCTTTTCATTTGGTTTAAGTTTAAGTAAATGACTGTGTTGACTTGTTTTTACTCAAATTTAAATTTGAAAGGTATTAGTTTATTAAGATTTGTAAATTTTTGAAATTGATAGATAATGCTAAGGAATTCAAAGAGATTTAAAAGATAGAAGGATGCTTATAGTATTAAAAAAAATGCTATTTGAACTTTATTTTGGGTTTTTAATCCTTATTATTTTATCACGACTCAATAATTTATTAAAAAAATATTCTGGTGTTTTAAGGCAAAATGATTAAATAAATTTGGCCTAATTTTCGAGCAATATCATGTTTATTTAATTATTTATTAAATTTTGTATCTCAAATCAATATAAATGGTTAGATCAGTGGAGTTCACTAATTTTCACCAAACATTTAGTGCATAAGATTTTAACATATCATTTAAGATACAACATTTGATAAAATTGTAATTCCAAGGTGTTAGTATTGTAACCACAAGAATAGTTCAAATTGTAATACAGACGATATGTAACGTAGACGTCCTGAGTTTAAATTTTAGTAATTTTTTTGGGTCAGGACATGAGAAATTTATTCTTCATTAATAATCTAGTCCCCTCATGAATAGGCATACCTTTGACTAGACTGAATATGAGATTAGTCGAGATATGCGTAAATTGACCCTGACACTTTTGACCGTTAAACAAAAAAAAATGTCAGCATGTCACATAGTATCACAAATCAATAATCTGTAATGTAAACCAAAGTAAGCTTTAATAAAACTCATATGACAGTCTCAAATAGACTCATCTAAATGACCACTAACATCTCTCTCAAGAATCAATGATTAAAACAAGTTAAAGTAATTTTTTTTTTCAAATTAATCGATTTGGTTTATGTTGTAATGTATCTTTAGGCACAAGTTACCCCTAATAATATACTAAAATTGACAAGGTGAACGTCATTTGAATAATTATCTATAATCTACAATATAAAATAAAACAAACTTCAATAAGTTCATTCATAAGTTTCAAATAGACTAATCTAACGGTCACCAATATTCATCTCAAAAATCATTCACATTGAATTTTACCTTTCTCTCTTTACTTTTCACCCTATCTGTGGAATCTTTATTCATCACTTCTCTAAATTAACTAGTTGGTGTACATTGCATCGTACTTTCAGATACAAATTACCCTTACTCTTTCATACGCACTGAATCGAAGTCTTTGCTTTTGGAGAAAATATTGCATGTAAAAAGTCAAATAATAAGTTAACAAATAATCTATAATATAAAACATGACAAGTTTCAATAAGTCTATTTGATGATTTTAAATAAACTCATCCAACGACTAACAACATCGCTATCAAAACCATTTACATTGAATTTTATATTTTTCTTCTTACTCTTCGCTCTCTCTTTAGGATCTGCACTGCTCACTTCTCCAAATTAATTGATTAATTTACGTTATATCGTACATTTAAACACGAATTACTCCTAATTTAATTATATGGAAGAAAAAATAATAGTTATTAACGGATGAATAATTATTAGTTTGGGTGGGTTTATTTTCTTATTTGTATATATGTTTTTTTGTTGGTGATACCACTTGATATCAATAAATATTTTCTCCACCATGTGAAGCAGGTCATCAAGTCTGGCCAATTTTGCGTCGCCACGTCAGAGTAGCAAAGCGCGAAATGTAGGTATGGTTGTCAGAGTGAGTCTACTTATCTTCTTCTCCATCATTTTCCCTCTGCAAATCCCTCTCTTCAAATTCAAGAGACGGCTATGGGGGAGTTTGCAGTGGTTCCACCATGCTACAAGAACTCGTTAACACGCACTGGGGCGCATTTTTGCGGATGGGAGTGGAAGGGAAAGCCGGTCGGAAAATGGCAATGCCGTGATGAATCGAGACCACAGCCATTGACGATAAAGAGCCAGACGGCGAAACTTTCAACTTACTCTTCCTCTATTAGCACAGATTGCCCTCTATTCGAATCCCCCCAGGTCTCTCTCTCTCTCTCTTTGCGTGTGTTGGTGTGCGCACGTTTACTGTTGAGTTTGAATTGAACTGAAATGGAGTTGAATTTGTATGGGCAGGCGTCTTTCGATCAATATCTGGAGGATAAGCCCAGAGTCTTCAAAGCAATCTTTCCTGAAAAACAAGGAAGCCAACAATTGAATGAGGTAACTTTCACTTTTTCTTCCACACTATTTCGTTCTAATTGTGGTTTTACCCCAATTGTTCCAGTGGAAGGTGATAGGATTCGATCCCTTGGGCTAGCTTCTTAGTAACCCTAGTTCTTAGAAACCCTAGTCTTCAAAGCAATTATAGTTTGCACTATTATGGATTAAGGCCATCAAATTTAACACATTTTTACCAACCATGTCTTCGAAACCCTATTTATTCACTGTTCTTGGAGTCAATCAGCTACTTTGTATAACAGTTGGAGTTTGTTGGCCTGCACCTTAATATAGTAATCTTTTCGAATGATAGATTATAATCGAGTTTTTTTTCTTTTCTTTTTGGTAAACATGAACTTTGTTACACTGTTTGTAAGATTGTCCTATCCTTTCAAGCTAACTACCCCGAACAACTGCATTTCTTGCTTGTTCATCTTAATATTGTGTGAGCACTAGCAGCCCACATTTTCACCACAAGTCAGCAAAACGCACATGCTTTATCACCACAAGCATCGCTATTTCCTTTTGTTGTAAGAACCGGGATTTGATTAAAGGTCAGGGATTGACTTATATCAGAGTTGTTCTTTCTTAAGGGATCCTTCAGTGCATTCCCTCCATTCCTCTACGCCTTATTTTTCTTCATTCTCTGTGTGTGTGGGACTGAGTTTATTGTTTGGCCATACAAAGAAATTGTCAAAATACCTTTTAGGTACAAATCATACATTTCTGTCTACTGATAGATGCAATTGATTGAATAAATTCAAATTATATTAATTCTCAATTCATGATCAGGTATGTTTGAACAAAAAAGTAGGCCCTCTATTTAATCAAAAAAGCCACACATTATGAATCATTAGAAAGTAATCTTAGGTTCCCACAGTGAAAAAGTAAAATAAAAAAGTTAATCTGAAATTGAAAAATAAAGTAATTTGAGAATGTTACCCTTTTTTTCGAACCGTATTATATTACTGAAAATTATAACAGAAACATTTATTAGATTTAAGGATGTCAACCCAAACGTGGTCCTTCAGGAGGAAAACAGATATATAAATTCACTCTTAGACTACTTGTATTTTAAAATTTTAACTCCCAAGTTCTTCCTCTAAATGGGAACAAAGGTTTACAACCATTTTGGGCACTTATAAGTTTATAATTTTGTTCTTTTCCCCACATAAATTTTCTAGCTCGGCCTGCTGAAGTGGAAATCACAAATTGAGATGTCAGTAAGGTGTAATATGTTACTATTTTGCACCTTCCGAAAGTTATTTTTTTGCACTCTCACACAAAGGGGAAAAATTCATGCATTAATATGTTTAGGGCTATCAAAATCCGACACGACACGATTAACCGACACATATCAACACGAATTAAGCGAGTTTGGGTGAAATCTTAACTGGTTTGAGTGATAAACGGGTTGACACGCTAAACACGTTTAATAAACGGGTCATGTTTGGGTGAGACTTGTCAAACCGTTTATCACATGTTTACCCGTTTAAATAAAATTAATATAACAATAAATTAATAATTATTAAACGGATTAAACGAGTCGTATCATGTTACCCGTTTATTAAACAAGTCATGTTCGTATTTAGATTTTTTATCTGTTTATTAAACGTGTTGTGTACAGGTTTATATATTTTCCTCCTGTCACCTGTTTAACTCGACACGTTTGACACCCCTAGATATGTTGATAAGTTCATAATTGGATCATTATGTGCAACACCTCTATTAGATGGAGAATTGATTCTTGTGGCCTACTTTGAAGGCTACTCAGGTTGATCTATGTAAGATTGAGGAAACTAGTGTGAATTTTTTACGCTTGCTTAGAAACTTGACAAATGGTGCTCTTAAAGGCTCAATATTGTACTTCTGCACTTCTAATTTCTAAATGTATGGTATAATAGATACTCGAGGCATAACATTGTGTGGAGTTGTTGAAAGTGCTGTTGTATTGCATTTTTCTCTTTTGTTCTGATGCTTCATTGTCTAGTTTGGAAATAAGTGTTTCAATTGAGTGCTGCTTAGTCTCTGCCAAGGCCTATGCACATAACACCTTACCTGGTGACTCTTATCAGAGGAAAGAAATAGTACAATATTTGATCCACTGATTTGAAGAGTTGGGGCCCACCTACATGACAATGGTCAATTAAATTTGTACTTTGAGGCCTGAACTTGGAAAGGATCTTGTGAGACACAGCCACAGAGGATACATTCATCATTTGAGGAGTGTTTTTCACAACTTACATGGATATCCTTATCAATATGTTTTTCCTATGTTGCTTACCCCGCGCCCCCCCCCCCCCCCCCCGCGCAGCCAGAGGGGGGCTTAGATGGTAGAATACATGATACAATTGTATACGAAAAATGATAAAATTGCTAAATCTCGGACATCAGGTTCAGGTCTGTATGGAAGGGGTAACTTTAGTTAGGTGGAAGAGTCTCTCTCCCTCTCTCTGGGTTTCTGATGCCTGAAGTATCATATTCATGCAGGAAGAGTGGAAAATCTATATGCTACCTATAAAGTTCCTGTTTCTTACTGCCTGGCCAGTGATTGACTTGAGCTTGAGATGTAAATCAGAAGGGATAGATTACCCACCCGGAGTTCCTCGTGATATCTCAAAGGTTCTTGAGCTCGATATTGTAAGTCTACCAGTGAAAACAACTGCTCACACACAAAACTTGTGCTTGATTGATTTTTCAGTCCTAACTATTGTAACATCAACACAAGCATTTCTTATGCAGATAAGATGGGAGCTCCAAGGCCTAAATGACATCCTCAAGCCTTCTCAGTTTGATCTTGGTGTAAAAGGAGCTCTGTACCGTGATAGCCAGGGAACCGAAAGCCGGCTTAAAGGTCAGTTAGAGATTAGCATAAGCTTTGTTATCCCTCGAGTGCTTGCTTTGGTCCCTGAAGATGTTCGTCAAGATGTTGCAGAGTTGGTTAGACCATTATAAACCCTACACTTTGAAATAACTATTCTTCCTAGATGGAATGTTGCATAGGACATAGGAGGAACAAAAATTAGAGAATCTAAAACTTGTTCTAATTAATCTGTCTTCATTTGGAATTTTATATGTAGGTGCTAAGGAGATTGGTGGAGAACATGAAGGACAAAGTTAATGATAGCTTGCTTGCTGATTATAATGAATTCAAGGAGGAAAAATCAAACAATTTAGTATGAGCCAAGAGCTGAATCTGATTACAACTTTAGAAAGATTGATTTGTGGAAGACCTGATTGGGATAAACATATAAGGTCAGAGATGCAAGAGCAAATTCAAGCTACCACCAAATAGGCCTGAAAGAACACGGCATCCAAGCTCCCATTTACTATATTTTATCGTCATTCTCCACGAGTCAAACAAAAATTTCAAGTGGATGTTGCTTTTTGATGTATATAGTTTGTCATGAAAGCAGTTTCTGGTGTTTCCTGTGATTCCAAATCCATACTGTAGAAACCTGGGGATGGTTATATTATTCTTAGCAGAATGTGGAGGATCTCAGATTGATGGAATGTCCTTGGGTCGGTCTTGTCAAGGGCATAGATAATAGTTTGATGAAGACAGGTAACTGGGTCAATTTGATGAAGTAGGAGACAGATCAGAACCTGGAAAAATGTTGAAGAAGAGGAATAACTTCAGCAATAATGAAAGATAATAAGATCTGGGTGTAAGAATGTTTCCTTAGTTTGTGGATCATGTTAATCAAGGAATTACGAAATGTTCTTGAATATTGAGTTTGGCCAAAAAAAATTTATTATTATTGCTCTTCTTTTTGTTATGCCATATTGAAAAAACTGAGAATTTCCAGGAAGACAGGAAGATAAAGGTTACTTGGAAATGGAGGGATCAAACCCAGTGCTTTGGCATTCAAAACAAGTGTTCTTCCAATACCAATTGAGCTATACCCCCTTTTGTATTTGCAGGTTACAAAATGGAAAACATACAAATATAGGCTTTATCATATTTAGTTGGAAGAGTTTAGGTAAGAAGTTAGTGTGAGTTGCTCGTAGTCCCTTACTAGTCAAGGGGCTTTAATCTGTATACTTTCAATGTGCGGTTTAACTAAGAAAAGGAAAGAGAGCCAGCTAACCCTTATAGTGGTAAACCCAAAATGAGATCGGAGCAGAAAGACCATTTCCCAAACAATTAAAGAAAGGTCTAGTCGAAGGAGAGGCACTAATGGCAGAACGAGCCGAGCCTCTTCTTAAAAAAAAATGTTGCTTAGATTGAATGAAAATTAAAGTGGAGGCGGGCCATCTACTAGCATTGTGGTTTGGAAAAAATCGATTCTTTATTAATGACCCACCATTTCTTTGAACTTTATCAATGTGGATCGACTCATCAAGTTCCCATTGAAATAAAATCTACACAAAAAAAAACACTTGTCATTCGTTAGTTTTTAGATGGTCGGATTTGAAATATGACTTTCAAATTAAGTTTTGAATTAGTGGATGCTGCCAAAGGGAGTGACGATGTCATATGCAAAAAGGAAGAGACTCATAGAATGACAGAGGCAAATAGAATTTTTGCACATTTTCGTTAATCTATAAACAGAATCTATATAGACACATAGATTCATGAATCTATACATCTCGATAGGAAAAGAATCAAGAGAAAAAAAAAGAATCAAAATTAATCATATATTTCTCGAAACAAACAAAAAGGAAACAAAAAATGAAACATAAATTATGAATCAACTAAACCCTCTCGGAGACTTTCTTAAGAATAAAAAAGAGGAACCTCATGTAAATACCATGAAATAAGGTTTGATTCTATTCATAGAGATTCCATAAATATATCATTCCAAAAATAAAAAGTTCGAAACTATTGGAATTTTTTTTGGAACTTAAAAGATATAAACCGAGTGCCATTTGATACAAAATGCAAAAATAAAGAATGAGAATTGGAGATGCGGGGGATCGAACCCCGTACCTCTCGCATGCAAAGCGGGCCCATTTGAGCTACATCCCCATTTGGGGGCAGGCCTATCGGAACATATATCAATTATATTCTGTCACCATTTCATTACTCTTCCCCAGCTTCTTTTATTTCTTAAATTTCTCACAGTAACCTTTTATCATTTTTAGGAGCTGATCAAATAGCAAGGGACATATAAGTCGTTGGAATTTTTATTTTTTTTACTTAAAATGGATATGCCTATAGGCGATTTCATATATTTGTCAAAAAATATTGTCCCTTAATACCACATAACTATTTGTAGGAGACCTCATCGCACCTACGTCGAGGCTAAAGTTACGTGTTTTAGGCGTTATATAGTGAGTTTAATTTTACCGAACTGTCGTAGTCATGGAGACTTAAAACCAAACATTAAATGAAAAAATTTGAATTGTTACCCATTAGACCAACTAATCAGTAGTAAGTTGTTGGATTATGTCCCCTCTTTTTCCTTCCAAAAAGAGTGAAGTTAGAGGGGTGGCTGGCTGTTGAAAATTGCTCCCTTTCTTGAGAAAAATTTTTGTACTTTTAAGGTACCATCTGGCACAGATGATGTAAAATGTTGTACATTCACGTACCATTGCTACAATCCCCCATAAATCTCCATCTTTTTTTTATTGCTCAGGATGGTGATGACGAGCAAGATGCTCCTGCGCAATAGAAGTTACTATTTTGACTCCACCAAAACCCATAGAAGTTCAAAAAAAAAAAATCACCATCAGAAAATGTCACAAGTGAAATCGAAGCCAAGCTTCATCTAATGTTGGCAGAATCATCCCATTCCATTCACATGTTTCGATATAATCTATATTAACATTTGCAGTCTACCAAAATTCTGATCTCATTCTCATTCGATAATGAAACAACAAAAAATGACCACACACAAAAAAAAAACACAAAATAACAGAAATCTGAGTCATTATATGTGATTATCCACTCAACAGAACTTCAATAAACTAAGCACAACAAAAAAAGAGAAGCCAAAAACTCGTGACTTCACAGAGCAACACAAACCCAAGAAAAGAGTGTCTTGGCTATTTTGAAAGCTTGAAGTATAAAATTAAGATGATAGCAGCAAGAAGGACCACAATCACGGCTCCGATAATCCACTTGTTCCTGCTCATCCTTCTTGACATGGCAGTAAAAATTTTTTTACTCCTGCTCATGTTGTTATCCACTCCATGAAGCTGAAACAGGAAAGAGGAAAACAATCAGATTGATACACTGTGGATTTTAGCACAATAGCATATGATATGGCATGCCTTAAAACTAAAGTTGGCCATATTGAAGATAGACACAAAGAAGTTGAATTTGGTATCAAAAAAACAGTACACTTTTGTATCTGGTTTAGGACAGCATCACTGCAAGGAATATCAAATCAAATATACCGTGTTATCGGCATGTAACAGAGATTGTCGCTGTTGGTGCAGATCTTGAAGAAGTGAAACACCAAGGTCCTCTGTCTCCAGCATGGTCCTCCTACTTTCCCTTATTCTATCATTGGACTTGTTTAATCTTTCGGTCGACATTAATAATCTCTCTCTTTGATTGGTCGATACCTATTGCAGTTATTGGAGAATTTAGAATACATAATGATGGGAGATTCAAAATGATTAATTGACTTGGATTCTCTAGCACTTGGATCAGGCACAAAGAGCTTGTAAGGCAGCATTGTCAATAACCATTTCCAACAAGAAGAATACCGCAAAAAATTCAATTTTCAAGAAACTTTATCGTTTAATTAGAGCTCCTGCAAACATGTAAAACCTCCAATTTCTCTTTTGCAGGAATTATATTATTCCAAACATTTACCATTTTAGAAACACCCCGCTAAACCACAAAAAGGCCTTCAGTTAGCTGCTATGAGAAGCATCAGAATTACAAAACTATAATCTGTAAGATGTACCGTTAATGCATCATCCATTCCCGATTCCAATAACTCATCTCGTGCAGCCTGGTTTAAGTTAGTTGACGCAATTCGTTTAATTTCACTTTTCAAATTGTTCAGATCAGATTTATATTCCCTTAACTTAGCAATAAGCACAGCCTTCACATTTGGCTGCAAACTTCGAGCTTCAAGGTCCATTTTCCGGAGCTGGATAAATGATCAGCCAATATTAAATTGATCTCCAAGAAAAAGGAAAAAAAAACAATTTTGGCAGAAAGAACAAATCAATATGGTACCAAAGATTCAGCTTCATCCAGTTCAGCTTTTATTTCTGAAACATTTTGCTTCTTTTGCTCTGAATTTCAGTAAGACATATAACTTCACAATATCAATGTTCACAATTAACATAAAAACAAAAGCTTTACAATGTAATTTTTAAGAAGAAATTAGCAAACAATACAGAAGGGTTAGACTTCACCCAAAAGAATCAAATTTCAAAACCCCAGCACCCCAGTCATACTTGTGAAAAATAAAGAATGCAATGTAAGTGAAACAAGTGGTAAATCTGAAGTGAAGCCCCTGTGCTCCAATCACAATAAAAATAAAAATAAAAACTAACCCAAATGCAATAACAGCAAGATTTATAATGAATCAAGTGATGAGGAACCTAATAGAAGATAAATAGCCAGATCCTTATTAACTTCATCATCAAAGTATTGTTAGGAATTACAAAGTTCTTTGATTTATCAACAATAGGAGGGGCTTTGCTTCAGATTTGCTTACACTTTGAAGTCGAAAGAAGCAAAGAAAGTAACTTGGAACATGGAGTCTACCAGATAGCATTTGTGAAAAAGTTGAAGCCACCTCAAATATCATAATGCATAATATTACACACCATCATCCAGTTATTCCCAAAAGTGTAAGTTCAACACTAATGAAAAGTGGTGACGGAAAATATTACACCCACAAGCTTATGAGAAGATCAATGGTTTCAAATTTAGCCATCTTAAAAGCCCTCCACTTTGAGTGAGGTTTGACCAGTAAACTTCTCATTCTTGTAGAAAATTCATGGTGGATCTGATGAATCTTTAAATGATTCTCGGCATGAGCAAAAGAATTCCATTTCTTTTGCCTCTGATGTTTAAATCATTCTCGACATTAGCAAAAAATACCTTTCTTTACCTCCAACTCCCATCCCCACCCCACCCATCTCCACCGAAGAGGTAAAATAAATGTGTGGAAAATTCAAATTCCTATCCATATTTCAGAACTTGCTTCAACAAATCAACTTAACAAATTCAATAGTATTATTTTGAATGACCCTTTTTTTCTTTTTCAACTTAACAAATTCCTTTCCTTCTTTTACTTTTTCCAACTCTAGCAAGCTTAATCTACTAGGAGGTGAGCTACCCATTATCCCATTTATATAGAGTAATAAAAACCTCTTTTTACATCCTCGTGTGCAACCGAAGTCCAGAACTCCAAAATCAAACGCACAAGCATGTAAACCAATGAACACAGAAACATCACACACACACAAACATAGAAGATACGTAAGTACATGTACGTAAAGATGTGGTAAATTCAACCAGAAGCGAATTAAACGAGGATTTCGTCAGACCTCCATCGAGAAGATTAGCTGACGTGCACTTCTTAGACAAATTCGCCGAAAGCTCGCAGTATTGGCGTTCGTATCCCTCAAATACCTCACTCATCGTGTCGAAAGCTCCTCAAACAGACTCTGTCTAATTCATTGAAACCAAACGAAATAAAAAAATCCATTGACATTATCAGTCGATGTCTATGATTCACATAATCGTACGCATCAGCTACTCTGCAATCGTTAACAAAAAATCTATCGATTTTTCTAATGATCAAACGTTTCAATTTCACAACTATACTGACCGGGAAATCGAGGGTCGCCGGATTTTGAAGAGGTGGCCGAGAATTTCGCCGGCTACAGGCGGAGAATCTGGCCACCAGCGATAAATGAAAAAAGGTGGTGGCTTTTTTTGGGTCTACCAAAAAAGCGGTGTTTCAAAACGACAGTGCTCGTTGGGGTCACCTAAAGTGGTCGTTAATAATAGAGAGAAAATTATTTGGGCGAATTGCACTTTGGACCTTGAAGATTTTAAATATAATGATTTTCATCTAAAAAAATTTAAAAGAAATTTTAATTTTAATTCTTTTAATTATGACCTTAATTTGACTTTGTCAATTAAATTATTAAAATTTTTACATTATTTCCTCAATTATTTGAATTATTTCACAATGCTCTAAATGTGAATATCTCTATCTTTTTAAACGAAAATTGAGATCGCATCTAAATAAAGTGAAAGATATCACAAAGCTTAGGGATAAAATAAAATAGATTTCTGTTACAAATTGAAAGATATCACAAAGCTTAGGGATAAAATAAAATAGATTTCTGTCAAATTTGTAACGAGTAGTAATAATTGAGACGATTTGAAACTGACTCTGAACTCTGGTAATTCAAAAGTTTTTAAGTTCAATATTCTTATACCCTATAAAGGTTAGTCACTTTTGTTTCTCAAAAGATATATTTTAAATCTGCTCGGACTACGGTTACCAGTATCCTAACTCAAGAGAATAGTAAGAGCAAACATAGACATCCTATAGCGCAAAAAAAAAAAACACATCGTTGAAAATATAATGTGAAAAACATAATAGTTAAGGGGACAATGTAAAAAAAAGCCACAGTTGACGCGGTTAAAGTGTAATTTATCCTTAAAATTCTAATATTATGTTTATAAACACTAAATATTATTATAGGTGCCATGCAAAATAATAATAAAAGAAATATTATATTTCATGTCACTTGCACGTGAGCGACTTTTCACATCTTTAAATTTAGGGTCAAATGCCAAAAAAGACCCATTTAGTTAGGCTAATTTGTACCCGACCTCCTCATAGTTTAAACCGTTGCACTAAACCTCCTTGAACTTATGAGCAAAGGGTAAAAGTGGATGCCTGTCACAAAGTATCAAAATACACTCATTGTTACATTCAATTTTCAATTGAATGCCTTCTTTTGACTAATACATCTAGTGCGATGATGAGTGATTTTTCAGAGCAATGGCAGGGACCTCAAATTAGGGTAAATTATATCAATGATCCCTGAGATTTGTCATTTATTATATTTTCATACTTAAATTTTAATTTCATCAATTTCATCCTCCATGTTGATGCAGTGACTCATTAGTCCTTATCTCTAACTGTCGTCTAAATAATAGATGAAAAATTTCACGTGTCTTGCACATGAAAATATTAATAAGTGTTTTTGTCATTGTGATTTCAAAATATAGGACAAAACTAGAAATTAAAAATAATTCTATGGGGCACAAAATCGCCATTACTCGTAACACTCCCCTTTCAACACATTGCCGGTAATCCCCCAATTCTGACAATCACATACCTTCCCCCACTTGAATTGCAGCCCCAACTCTCTCTCTCCACGCTATTTTTCTTGCTCTATCTCAACCAGCGACCTCTCTCTCTCCAACTCTTCTTTGGTATGGCTCACCCCAACAACAACCAACCCATCAGTGATGACCACTCAATCCAAGTGATCTCTCTATCGCTTGCTCTCTCTCTCTCTCTATATCTCACATCTCCTTTTTCACACACACACAAACACTCGACACACACACACAACCCATCATAAAGAGAGTAACAGAGATCTCGCTCCACCTCCACCTCCACCTTCACTCATAAGCCAACCCAGTAAACCCACCTCTACCACCACAAATCTCGCTCCCCACCACCACCATACTAGACCCATCAATTCTCATGTCCCCAATGAAATTTTAGAAAACAAGACACAATTCAAAAGGGAGATCTATAGAGAAATTCACAATTAGAATTCAATTGAGCAATACCCTTCATCGATTCAAAACCCTTATTGCCACCACAACAGTCGTCGATCTTCTCCACACCGTCACCGACAAAGAATACGTCACTCTTGTACATCTCTTTCTCTCTGTTCTGTTGTGTTTGTGTTAGAGTTTAGATGTGTTGAGTTTGGGGGTGGAGACGCAGTAATAATGTGGGTTTGTGTTGTGCGTATTTGTGATTTTTTGTTGTGTTTGTGTTGGGTTTTGGGAGTGGAGACTCGGTTAGGAGAGAGAGAGAGAGAGAGAGAGAGAGAAAAGAAAAGAAGATGAAATTGGGTGTTTGAGTTCATGTTTAATATATACATATAAAGGATAATTGTGTTTGGATGTATAAATAGTTATAAAATATCAAAAATATCCCTCAAAAGTTGCGTGTGACATACATGTACATGATATTTTCCGTTTATTATTTGAACGACAATTAAGGGTAAGGACTAAAGAGAGTCAATGTGTTAATATGGAGGACAAATTAAAACCTTAGGGATGAAAGTTCAACAAGTGGCATATCTCAGGTGCAATTGACCCCCAATTATGGATCATAAATTAATAAGAATCATTAGATCAGTGTGTCCCATTAAAAAAAATGAATGTGGCTAACTCATCTATTGATCTATATTCATTTAAAAAATCATTTGGTATCTCAAATTTAGAATCGATAGTATTTCCCCATTATTTAAATTTCTGCTTGCAACATGTTGAACCCAAAAAATGAGGAGGCTGATAGCTATATTTTTGGTTCAACGGTCAAGATTGTTCGAGCCAGTTTATGCATATCACGTCTAATTCTTTCTTTGATTTGGTTAAAGGCAAGTCATCTATACAAGGATTAGAATATTTATGACGGATAATTTTTTTATAATATACCACTAAAAAATTGTCAAAATTTAAATACAAAACGTCTAAATTTATAACTCGTCTTCCTTACCATTTATAATAACTCAAGATTGCTGACAACTTTAATGTGCTTATAACCCAAAATAGGAGGATGAATGGGCATGAGCATGCATGATGTATCGTCGTATATATCCATTAGAAGAATGGACCAAAACCCAAATTAATTACGAATGATAAGCGTGTAACGTTAAAATGTAGAAAGGAGGGATTGTAGGAGGGACTGTACCATTACCAACAATCAAAATATTTTAAGGACAAAGAATAATGTTTTGAAGATATAAATTACAACTTCAAAACGTATGATTAATTTGTAAATAATCATGAAAATTCTAAATTTTAAAGGTCAAGTTATTAATCTTAAAGGTCAAGTTAAAACTCGCAAGTGAGAAGTTATAAAATTTATGATTGATTATTAATTATCTAAATCAATTATAATTTTACCTTTAAAAAGTATAACTCGACTTTTAAAAATAATAATTTCTGGATATGATATTGAATTGGTTTTTTTTTTTTTGTATAGTGCCATCACCAAATTATATATCTTACAATATTTGGAGCAAGCTACATAGTCTTAAATGATCATTCTTGTGTACAAATGTGACCAACGACATTTTTCGAACGTTCTTTGAGCTCGTTGTTGTGAATGAAATTTCATTATTGATGATTTCAGTAAAAATTTGAGTTTTTCTTAATTTGGTATATATTTAGGAAATTTTTGAGTTATTTTTATTAAAATTTAAATTTAAGTTTAAAAAACAGTAAGAGTTAAAGACCATTTACGTATCTCATAAATTCGGACTTCCCCTTTAAGACTATCGTGAGCTGCTGAATTCTGATCATCATCCTATAAAATTCAAAAAATAATATTAAATAATAATCAGTATTCTACAAATCATAAAATTATGAAAAATAAGATATTTTGGTGACATGCATGAAATAAAAATACGTAAAAATATGTATAACAATCCATAATAATATTGATTTCTACAAGGAAGTTTACTTTATGTCTTCGTCACCTCTTAGGGCCCTTGGGTTTTGCTAGATTCTATTTTTTTTTTTTTTGGGGGATAGGGAATAGTGATTGGGTAAAATAAATCATGGGCTTACATTTCCCTGTTTTGTAAGTGTTTTTTTGACATTACAAATAAAATTGTATGCATATAGAGTTATTTAAATGGAAATTTAGGGCCGGTCTTTATACGTGGATTTGTTTGGTGATAAATCTATTAAAGTAACTTGTTTGAGCATACGTTCATTTTGATATTTATTGTCTAAAATACTCTCAATAGTTATATTTAATTACAACAGTAACATATAATCGGTACTAATAACTCAATCATGATTAGCTACCAAATTAATTACCTTTCAAGCATTGCTAGTTCAAAGAACATCACCAAAATCAATAGATTCGTCGTATGGGTAAAGTCAACCAAAATACACCCCAAATTAATCTAAAAACAACAACACAAACAATTTGAAAGCTTTGAATCATAAACAAATCCAAGTGACTCCATCTTTGCTTCTCCATCTTCATTAAGTCTTGGCAAGGCCTATGTAACAGTGTTCTAATTGCTCATTCACTTGCCAATTGCAGAAAAATAATGGCAATAAACTAGATTCTTTTGTAGCGTTTGCTGACGTATAAAGTGGGTGGCGGATATTTATGTAAGCTCTTCGCATTTTACATGCTACTTTGACTTTGTATTATAAGCACTCACTCGAGCCTCCAACGGAGTTTTTAAAGATGAAGAGCAACTCTAACAGTCTAGGTTGTCTAGCTATGGGGTCTGACATATTTTTTGAGAAAAGATTAAAAACGGATCTGTCTCTACATAAGTTTTGCACTTAACTGCTTATTAATAAAATTAAAAATAGACTTATCCCCAAATATATTTTTTTGACGGATTAAACTCATTATAAGTCTCTCAAAGAAGACTCATCCCAATTTTCACTTATTTAAATCCACCTAAGAGTGGTATTACAAAAGCTCCAATCAACTCGAGGGAATAATACAAGTGGTAACAGAGAAAAATTGTAAACTTAGACATTCGGAATTCGAATCTTAGCAACCCATTGGGGGGTCACGCCATAAAGGATTAATCTCTCATAAATACTCTAGTGCCGACGTGAATGGTCTGTCTTTGACCGAATTAGAGAGAAAATTAGTCGATGTGTGTTTAAATTAACTTGAATATCTCCACACCCCTAACCGTTAAAATAAGAAGGAGAAGAAGCCCCAATCGGATTGGTGGACAACTAGTTTACGGACATACCACTAAATCATAATAGTTTTAGGGGCATGATAGTAAAATGGCCACCAAACAAATCTACATCATATGAATTTATTTATGCATGGGGCTCACACCTTTCATATATGTTCACTAAACACATGATTTGCTAGAAATATGTCATTTCCAAATGGCTCGATTAGATTGCACCTTATGTTAGGGTTGGAGAGAGTGAAGAGTCCAACGATGTAAGTCTAATACAAATGTATAGAATCTTAATAGTACTTGTCCCGTGCGATATACAGAATTTTAAATATTTTTATATCGTCACCTCTAATTTCACCCCACCCTCTTTACCACTCTTACCTCAATTCCATCCTAATATTATTAGAAAGATATTTAATATTTATAAAAATTTAAAAAGTGAAATAATTGATAAAAATAGTGAAAATTTTAAATGTGAAATATTTATCCAAAAAATTATAAGTGATTACATAAGTTAAATGGAAGAATGCAATTGGAATCTATGTATTACTATTAAATAATTCAAAATAAGGAGAAAATAGAATTTTGGTAGAAAAAGTTTCTCAAATATTCTCTCTTTAATCGATTTTTATAGTTTATAGTATTAATCAAAAGATCGTCTTATTCAAAATCCTAATTATGACATCTTCAAAATATCTATATTTATAGTTGTTGTCGTAGGGACGTGGTTTGTTAATACGCTAATTTGGCCATTAATTAGTAGACAAAATAATATATTTTACTATTAAATCCCAAACAACTTGATTAGGGGTCAGTAAACAAAGATTTGAAATCATTTCTTTAAATTGCTCTCCATATTTATATTCATTGTCTCTATGGTAGCTTTATCAATGAATGAATAGAATTAGATATTGTTGAGAACGCTTCTAGATATGGTCTAAGACGAAATACTCTAGAGAGGCATTTTGTTCTTGGAGATAATTTCATTTGATTGAGTCATTGATATAAAGAAAAAAGAAGGTTGAGAAAAAAAGCTTTTCTTTGAATCCACCCAATAAAAAATCCTTCAATTTTCAACAGAGACAGAAGAAAATTTTTCACAACTGTTTTTTCAATACCTACAACTTCCAATTAACAATAGGTTTCGCTTAAACACAAAAGACAAAGAGTAAAATTCTAAAAGTTTAAGTTTACGGTTTGATTGAAACTTGATTCTCACAGTTTTAAGTCCTGTTTGATTTGCTTTTTAGTAACTATTTTACGTTTTTGGGAAACAAGTTTTTAGGAAAAAAAGTTGTTTGATCGGTATTTTTTTATTTTTTGAAAACTGAGAACAAAAACTGGATAGATTTTAGAGAATAAGTTAAAATTATTTTGTGTGTTTTTGGAAACAAACTTTCAGAATTTAGAAAACGCCACCACCACCATACTTCCTCCGCCCTTCCACCAACACCAACACCAACACCACCAACACCACCACCACCACCCCCACATTCCCACGGTCATCCACCGTCACACTTCTACCAACCTTCCACCAATACTATTACAACCACCACAATCCCGCTACTACCACCACCACGTCCTCCACACCACTCCTACCACCACATTTTTGTTTCTATTATTTTTTGAGTTATTGTCTAAGCAAGTTTTATAATTTTTTATTTCATAGAATTATTTTTTGAATCATATAAACAAACAAGTTTTACAACACAAAAAATACCAAAAATAATTTTTTAAACTCTTCCCAAAAAATAATTTTCGAATTCTGTTTTTGAGACACAAAACAAATAAATATTATCCCTAACTCTAATGTTGCCATTCTGGCCCTGCCACCCCCTTTGTGCTGCTGTGTTGGTTTCATGTTGGATGGTGCTCTCACTCCCTCTGCTCATTCAAGTTCACCAATTTATTTCTTAATTCGAAGGCCATTTGTCAATACGAATGCTTCACATAACCAACGAATGTCAGGTACTTGTGGCCGAATTGCAAGAAACAAAAAAAAACACTGGACTTGAATGTGTACATTACATATTTATTCTTTTGTTCGATCTAGCCAGCCATTATATACGCCATGATGAGTAGACCTTTGGATTGTTGCAGTGTCTCCATGTGGAAGAAGAAGAATGGGTATTGACGTCTTCCAGATTGCTGCTAGATTAGACACCTCCAGGTTGGTTTCCACTTGCCCAGTTAAGCTGAAACACATATAAACAAATTTGTCTTTAATTGTCTATTATGTGTTTGATTTATTTCCGCTGAGAACAACTGCGAATCCACGTGTCTGGGCTTGCTCGCAAGAGCACAGCTCAATCAACTGTGCGTGCTGACGCGCGCGAGAGAGAGTATGCTTCTGGTTAATAACTAAGGGATCAAATGAAAAAAACCAGCACAACGAACACAAGAGGAGGGGCATTGTCAAACATTTGGAACTTTCCGTCTCTTCTTTTGTTAACCGTTTATAATTTCCCCACTAAATCTTTTGTGTCTCTTTCTCTGTCATTTCTTCATCTTCTCCTACTTCAATTTTTTTTTTTTAAAGTTTTCTAAATTTAGATTTTTTTCTCGATATTCTTTTTAGTTTCTCTCAATTATAGATTACCCACTAAGGCATCCATCAAATGTAATGAGTTATTATACATAATGGGTTCCAATGGAATTCATGACGACTGATTGACCATTGAGAAAAGAAAAAATGTATCGTTCAGTTTAAATTCCTTATAATTTTAATTGTTAGATGTCAAAAACTAGTTGAGATTAGAGAGGCAGCCTGAGTTGAGTAGATTTCATCTGATTGGGAATCTTGCAATGTTTTTTGTTTATTGTTAAGCAATACATATGACATACAAAGGCTACATGCTGAATGAAAGTATCCAAGTTTGGATAGAACAAATCTCTAACTTGCTATAATACATGATGAACCTAAAATTGTCTTCCCTATGGCTATCCCAGAGGAACTTGTCCCAGTAATAACATGGTGAATAAAGGGTGGGCAGGGAGAGACTACCATGTCCGAGAAAATTAGATATGTCGTAGCCCAAAGATCAAGAGACCAAGAGTAGAATGCCAAGACCCCTCATATTGAAAGGTCAAGATGGGTGGGTTGAGGTGACGCGAGGTTGATATTGAAATGTCAATTTTATGCACCTATTTCTCGGTTTGTGCATGTCATCATTGTACACGTTAATCTCTAATTTTATCGAATGTCCCCGAAAGAACTCAAGTTTGTGTACTTAGTCTCGCATTGTTAAGAGATAAAACTTTACAAAGCAAATTATTTATTAACTGCCTTAATCTTCAGGTTGAATTTTAGGACTGTGAGTCTACCGATAAAATCTTCAATATCTTGATAGTGAGGCTGAGCTGTTTCAAGATGAGTGTTGTACAAAGCCAAGATACCTCTTTGTTTGCTCCAAAAGAAAATATTTTTGTTTGTCACATAGCATGCAAGTGAAAACGAATTTTATTTCCTATCAGAAAATCATCAACACCGCGTCGAATGTGTTATCTCGACTTGATGTTGATGATAAGCCCTTCTTTATTTTTGTTTCTAAAACAAAGATATTATGTATAATTATATATTAATAAAGGAAACATTGATGTTTATAATAGAAAAAGGAATTTAGTAAAAGATTAATACTAAATCGAATAAATTATTGTACCTGTTAACAACAGCTTGAGTGGCTTGGACATACTTATTGTCCTGGGCTTTGAAGTAATCGTTTCTGCTGATATTCATCAGCAACGACAAAAGGCAATTGCTTGAAAAATCACATTGTGTGGTTGATTTCCCAATGTAATGTTATTTATCTTTTTGGACCTATGATAGACACTGTAGATTTTCTGTAAGTTTCCATTAGCCCTGCAATTTTATGAAAAGGTTATCAAAGGATTTTTATCTACAAGAAGTTTCTGGTCATTTAAAGGTTCCTCAGGTGCATCTCAAGCATTCATAGCCATGATTCTTGTTTTCAACTTAGCAAATCTCTAGCACCTAAATGAAGGGATAGAAGAGATTATGGCAGATCATGTAGTTCACCCACAAATGATCTCAAATTGGATTTAGATCATGTAGTTCACCAACAGATGATCGCAAATTGGATTTTCTGATACCACGGATCTTTTTGAGGATTTTACTTTTTTCGTTTCGTAATGTATATTTCTAGTTTTGTATCATACCACGAAAAGGGTACAATTAGTCATTGTCAGGACAATGATAACTGATAACTTCTATGTTTGTCCCCTTTGAAGCTTAAAACTTTTCATTATTAATGTCATCAAGCACTGAAGATATGAATAAGATATCTTATATCAGCATAGTTTTAATTAGAAAACAATTTGAAATCAAGAAGAAGGCGTATGGACCAAGTCAAGCTTGCAATTTGCTATTAAAAAATAAGCCAAATCTTAAATTAATCACATAGAAGAGGAAGCAAGAAACTGTACTCTTTAGCTAGGTGACCGAATCAAAGCATCTCTAAGTTGCATCCCATATATTAACATTAAATTGAATATTTTACAAATCGCTCTGTAAGCAAAGAGAAACCTCCATCTGGTTTGATATGATATCAAGCCAAATTTTTTAAAAAGATTTGTAAGATATGAACACATAATAAAGGAGAACACTTGTTCAGCTGTCCTCTTTCAGTTGACAGAATCTTCCCTTCTCTATATGTACCTATATATATACCACATATCAGCCCAACAAAAGCTCAGGAAGAACCTTCCTCCTCCTCATAACCATTCACTAGTATCACCAAGGCAAGAGAGAGAGAGAGATGGCTAGGAAAAGAAAGGCTGCTGAAGAGGTGGATGAGCAAAATTCTGGCGAAGGAAACATGGCTTGGGATGAGATGGTGAAGGAAGCAGCAGCTGCTGCCGCACTAGGCGGAACGAGGCAGGCTCGGAAGAGATTTGTGGGGGTTAGACAAAGACCATCAGGCAGATGGGTGGCTGAAATAAAAGATACAATTCAAAAGATAAGGGTGTGGTTGGGCACCTTCGACACGGCCGAGGAAGCTGCAAGGGCCTATGATGAGGCTGCTTGCTTGCTTCGTGGTTCCAACACTCGCACAAACTTCTGGCCTTGTTCTCCGTCACCTAACTCAACTCCAGCTCTTCCCTCAAAAATTACTAATCTCCTTCTTCGTAGGCTTCAAGCCAGAAATAACGCTTTAGCTTCTTCATCTACCTCTTCTGTGCCCATTAATCAACAAGAAAACCAAGAACAAGAGTATAAAGATGAAGAAACTGATTTTTCAGATGCCCATTTCACTGATTTCCTCAATGATCCTGAAGAATTTAACCCGGAAAACAATATGATCACTAGTACTACAGCAAGTACTAGTGACTATACCACCACAAGTTTTGAATCATGTTTAACTGAAAAAGATAATTGTGAGGTGGGAGACATCGATTTGGACTATAACTGGAGTGATGTAGCTAACTCTTCTGGTGGTGAGGCTATTGGAGGAAGGGACAGAGAAGAAGATGGTGAAGAGGAGATCACTGATATGGGGGTTGTTGATCTCCAATTTGTTGATGAAGTTGGATCATGTTACTGTTCTCCTTTTGAGATTGCTGAAGAGATAGCACAAGAGCATATTGAGCAGGAAGGTTATGGGGATGAGCCATCGATGCTAAGCGAGGCTATGAGGAGGATGAAATATGAACGTAAGTTCTCGGCTTCTCTTTATGCCTTCAATGGAATACCTGAGTGCTTGAGGCTGAGGCTAGGATCAGGTAGTGTCCAGCAAAGAGGACGGTCTGATCAATTGGCATATCTCCGAAATGCATGCAAGAAGAACCAAGAGGAGGAGAAGAAAGAAGATATGGAGGTGATCAAGAGGAAGCAGGACGAAAACCAGGAAACAATGGTGGACACGGGGACTAACGACGGTGAATTGTCAATATGGAGCACCCTTGATCTCCCACCCATATGCTTCGTTATTTAGCTGGTAGAGGTTCTTTGAGCTTAACAATTTCATTCTCTAGTCATGGATAACCAAAATTAGTTTGTACTAGTGCATTTCTACACAAGGGTATGTCGAGACAGGTTCAAATCAGCCTCTCTATAATGGGTTAAGGCAACCTACCACTTATCTCTCTCTCCGTCCTCGGTCCGTTTTAGGTTTTGTCAATCTTTTTCTTAGGAGTATCATCTTCCTACTGAAGACCTGCCATGTAACTTTTGTTTCTAGTGTTTACTTCTTGGGATATTGAACATGGCACATGAGTCTTGATCATATAATAAACATCACAGAAAAATGTGAGGATTAAAATCAAAGAGGAAATTATTTGTAAGCAGAAAAATTCAAATTTCTTCAGGATGACTTTTTGTCTACCAATTTATGTTATTATGCTTGGTTGAATTATTATTATTATTATTATTTTTGAAGATCAGAGGTGTCCTCATAGCTTTGCAGTCCGCCGTTGAACCGTTAAATCGCAGGTTCGAACTTCATTTGGTTGTCAATTATCTTTATACTCTTATTATCAACCTTCTAGACACCACTATCTTGGGATCATTAGCAGTCTTTGACAGATTGAAGGATTCTTGAATGCATAGCCAGAATCCGAAAAGGAAATTATTTTCCAAACTGTTAAGAATAAGGTTACCAGCATCTGAAGAATATTGCGACTATTTTCGTTCAAAATGTTGGAATTCACTATTAATCAAATTGTCCGAATATATTAATTTCTCAAATTAGATTCCTATAACATTTGCTCGAACACTAATGAGAAAAACTGCTCTTTAAATTCAACTTGGGCGTAGCATTGATCGATGAATGTAGTTATTGGTGTCGAGGCAGTACACAAGACTTCTGCTTATTACAAAATTTGAGAGATAAGTCATAAATAATCTTACCTCGATTTTTCAGAAACGAATCCCGGGACAACTAAGGCCCCATTATCGTAATGGAATGTTGAGCTTCTATCACGTTTTCTTCAGGTTTATTGGGTTTATTACACTCTTTTAAGACAAATGCATGATCCAAGGTTATATACTACCATCCAAAGATGAAAACCAAATATATTAGCATACTCAGACAACTAAAAACACATACAAGCATCCAACAATGAAAATGGATCCAGGGTTCGATTCCCTTCTAATTTCATAAGAATTGAAAAATGAGTTATTATCATTGACACCCCACTAGATAGATATATCTTCAATAAAACCTCTCTCTATATAGGTATATTTTGAATTTTTTACATGTTAAAACTTAACTTGATTCAAATTAATTAAAATTTATTTTCTATATATTAAAATTCAAGTTCATTAAAAATTATATTTTTTCCGTATTAAAATTTGATTCAAGAGGATTAAAATTAATACATAAAAAATAAATTTTAATCAGCTTAAATCAAATTTTAATTAGTTTGAATTTTAATACGTAAAAAAATATAAATTTTAATCAACTTAAATCAAATTTTAATCAATGCAAGCATCTCAGGTTGAGCTCGAGTTTTAGTACATAAAAAAAAGTTAATAAGCTCAAATTTTAATACATAAAAAAAATAAAATTTAAACAGTTCAAATGAAATTTTAATCAAATTTTATAAAGAAAGATTATTTAGAGTTTATGTAAGAATAATTTTGATATTTTAAATAATTTTTTTTTGTTAGAAATGATTGTTTAACGATAAGGAATGTTAATAATGTTTAAATATAAATTAAAAGCAGTGTCAACGATATTTTAGATAATAGAAGGGATCCCGTTGAAGATACACCTAATTCGAGAGAGTCGATGATAATTACCCTTGAAAAATCCTCAAACTCTCTTTGGAATGATAGGGTCTTTACAAATCAGTAGATTCAAAAACTAAGTTTTCAAAATTCAAAATCAACTAAATCGACTAATGTGTACAAATCCTTACCACTATTCAAATAGAATTGGAGAATCTTCTAAATCGACTGTACATAATTCAAGATCAAGATTGAGCTCGGCTTAAGTCTACCTGTCAAGTTCAACCCCATTAATTTCAGCAGCGTCCCATAATTATGGTAAACAGTATATATGTATGTATATAAGTCCTTTAATTAAGGAGTTAATATGATTTAAACTGCAGCATCAAACTCGATTCACAAAGAGAGAGATTCATAAAATCCTTCAAATTAATGAAACAGAAATTACACGTTAAAACGGAAGCAGGTCGTGGCAGGAAGCCCATACAGCAAAAATATTGGCTTGGCACGACACTTATCAGCTAAAAAGGAAAGTTGAAGAGCGTAAGACCGAGAACAGGAGCACTAGGATATGTACAGCACAAGTTTTACTTTACTAGCATTGGCTGAGATTCAGAGACTGAGAAGGACGGTCATTTCATGAGGAACGTGCCGTTAGAGGACCCGCAATTGAGCAAGAAAGGCAGCGCAAAGATCCAGGAAGATAAACTGCGGCCCCTGGACCCTCTGTAGATCGAGCAGGTACTTATCCTCGCGAGTTTTGTAAAGCTGTAATCATGAAGTGATAAGATTTCCACGAAAAAACTATTTGGCAACTCAACTCAAAACAACAGGTAAGGTTAATGAGCACCGAACAATGACATTGTCCAACACTATAAATTCTAAGATATACAGGATTGAGGCATGATGAGATGAAATACAATTCATATCTACAGAACAATTCTTTTGTGACCATCCAGTCATCAAACCCGCCCTTGTCCATCTTATGAATGCCATCCATGAACAATATTGAGTTGGTCAGACACAGCTCCAAACCTTATTGCAATCACTACTCCCAAGTCTCTCATATCATTTTACGTGTAATACCAAGTAGCCAACCCAACCCCCACTCCAAAAAGGCATACCTGCTTGGCCTTGAAAGGAAGTTCTCCAAATCCTGTCTTCTCTAAAGAAAAAAATAAAAGATAAACCTGAAAACACACCATTATTATATATGAACTAGCAAAATCTTGCCCATCAAACATTATATCCATCAAGTGCAATGAATTCCACCTTTAACCAGATTGAAGAATTAACTAAAATTTCACCAAAATTGCAACTGTAACAGAAAGCAATGGTAGCAAGAATAATCACCTGCACCTCAAACTTGACAACATTGGGTGTTCTTGTAACACCATCGTTCTCTATGATAGTGGATTCATCCCCAAAGTAATGATTACTGCTCATAGAATTGTTGGCCATGCCCTTGTGATGACCAGGAATACCAGGTATCCACCTGCATTTCATGTTGTAGTGCCCTATTTTTTTCCAACAAACATTCAGTTCTTGCAGAGCTTTGAGAACTTCAGTCATAATCTCACGAGGATGGGCTCGGGACTGTTAGGCAAAAAGAGCCAATGATATGTCAATTACAGCCAAGGATTATGACCTTCTTGGTGGATGATGCGAACAAACAGTTTAATCTGCCACAGTTGCACATATGGCACACACAAATTGAGACTCACATAATTGCCTAGACCTTCTATACTAATGATGGATTTAACCAGCTTATCAAACATTAAGGCTGACAAAATCCACCCAAAGCAGCATCATATGGAAGCATTGGGCTTTCTCGTGAGCCATGGGAGTATGTTAAAAGTTTCTGCTATTTTCCCAACATATGGCAGGCAGGTGCAGGTCTATAGCAGGCAAGTTACCACACCCACCACCGTCACAAATAACAAGAAATAGGCAAAAGACATACCTGAAGTCCAAGAGCCCATTTCCTCTCAACTGGAAACTGGGGTCTCGACCCCAATCCTTGATAATCCATATATCCCGGTAGGCGTTGCCCTACAGGTGAAGGGACAGCCTCATTTGATGTGATATGATTGAATCCATACTCCTAGAAAATATGCATCAAGAAAGTTTTTTAGCTTACAAAAATATGCATATAAAAATCTACAATTTATAACAATCCACATGATACAAGTTAAAAAATAGCATATCAGTCATGCATACACATTGTGCGTGCAAGATCCTGCACAATATAAAAAACGAGAACAGATCTCTCCCTTGGTGAACTTCGAGTGAGCCGGTTGAGTGACCAAACACGCTGCTTGGAACAGCCTGCGAGGTCCGGTAGTAACCTGGAACGGCAATGGGAGACCCTGGGAACGGAAGAACGATCTAGTAAGGCTGAAATAGGTTCCTGGAACAAAGAAGAATAAGTTAGAAGGGCGCCGTCTGTGGGAAACGACTAGTTTTCCTAGTTTTTTCTCTATAAAGAACAGTGACCATGGTGAACACTCGACAGAAAGGGAAAGGACCCCACCAAAGGAGTCTCGAGTTACAAGCTCCCTGTCATCACGGAGGAAGGGATCACACCAATACGAATAAAAGTGCCTCTACTCAGTCAAGAGGGGTTACCCCTCAAACCAGTATGGGAATCAGGTCAGGGGGATCAGCCCCCTTGGCTCGTCAGCTGACGGAGGTGATTGAAGAAAAATTCGGCGATAGATTACGTCAGCTGGAAAAGGACAATGTAAACGTCCTAAGCCGGCTCGACGAGTTTGCCGCCTTTGGTGGAGGGTCGAGGGATTCATTCCTTTCCCGTGGGCTTCCCGCCCGGGAGGCAGAAACGAAGGATCTAAGAAACCACCTAAACAACAAAGCAGAAAGCTCTAGGGCCCCAAAGCGACCCAGAGCCGGCGAGCATCACCATGACAACCATTCAAGGAAAGCAAGGCCATTGGCCCTGGACGACCTCCGGCGAGGTTTGTCTAGACGGAGGAAGGGAGATGAATCCGAGGAGGACTCGACCCAATCCACCCGACGCCCAGGAAATGAGGGGCTTACCGATGAACTCAAGGACTTCAGAAGGCGTCCCGTCAGGGAAGAAATTGACCTCAGAGCCCGGTTAGACTCCAGGAGAGAGGGTAAGGCTGTCCAGGATGAGGCCGAGGATGAAGTCATACAAACACCCTTTACGAGGGAGATCAATGAGATGGAGGTCTCAAGAAAGTTTGTCGTGCCGTGGTTCAAAACTTATGACGGGCGGTCCGATCCCGAAGCCCATGTCAGGCAATACAAGCAAATGATGTCCCTCTATCATTTGGACCAACGGTTTCTCTGCCGAGTGTTTCCTATGAGCTTGGGAGACTCTTCGATGAAGTGGTTCGAGGCACTTCCCCCCAACAGTATTGGATCCTGGAAGGAATTGACTAAGCAGTTCCTGACTCGATTCATTACGGGGAGTAAGCGCCCCAAAGACATTGGATCATTGCTGACCCTCAGACGGAGGGAATCCGAGACTCTTCGCCAGTACGCCATCCGATACTGGGAAGAGGTTAATGAGATAGAAGGTTGCTCGGAGGTCATGGCAGCAGCATCTTTTCGGCTCGGCTTGGCAAGGGACACGGACCTGTACCGATCCCTGACCAAAAAGACTCCCTCGGACATGGGGGAACTAATGGCCCGGATAAACAAGTACTCGAGGGTTGAGGACGAGATGGGAAGCAGCAAAGGCCGAGCCCTCCAATCTAAAAGAAAAGAGAAGGAGCGGGAAGATATTCCCCGAAAGGGATTGCTACCCCCTCCAGGGGGTTCGTCCAGAGGAGTTCACACTGTTTTCAAGGAACCCATCTTCAAGTTGCTCCATAAAATCAAACACGAGCCGTTCTTCAAATGGCCGCCCAGGATGCAGAGCGACCCCTCCACCCGTGATCAAAAGGTTAGGTGTTCCTATCACCGGGATTTCGGGCATCGCACCGAAAGCTGCAGGGTGTTCAAATCGTTCTTGGAAAGCTTGGTCCGAGACGGACATTTGAAAGAGTACATAGAACCCAGGCCAGAAGAGAGACGAGCCCTTGCCCCGACCGAGGAACCGGACAACATCATAGATGTCATCCATATATGTCCCCTGGATCGCCCCACGTCCAAGGAACTCGAGTCCGACCTCAAGAGGGTAGCTTTTACGAGGAAGGTAGCCGAGGGTGATGTAGGGCCACCAAGCAAAAGGGCCAGGACGGGTGAGCTTGGCATTACATTCTCCGACGCGGATTTGACAAGCGTAGTGACTCCCCATAACGACGCCCTTGTCTTGACCCTAAAGATAAGGAAATTCGATGTCAAAAGAATTTTGATAGACTCTGGAAGCTCCTCGGAGGTGATGTACTTCGAAACTTTGAAACAGATGGGTCTTGGCCCCAAAGACCTCACCAAAGTCAGGACACCCCTCATCGGGTTCAACGGCTCATTCGCCTTGCCCGTGGGGAAAATCACATTGCCAGTTGCCACTGGTCCCTTTATCATCGACACCGAGTTTGTAGTGATCGATACGGACTCTCCCTACAACGTGATTATGGGGCGAACATGACTGTATGCGTTAGGAGCGGTGCACTCCACTTTTCATCAGAAATTAAAATTCGCCACGCCAGAAGGTATCATGGAGATCCGGGGGGACCAAGCGTCCGCGAAAAACTGTTTTTATTCAGCCGTTCGAGCCGGGGCGTCCAGCCAGGAGAAGGGGCGAGCACCGGAAGAGATTATGGAAAAATAGCAATTACAGTCCGGGCGTCCAGGAATGGATGACCCCCGGATAGACCCAACTGAGCGGTCAGTGGAAGACCTCCGGAAGGTGCCCTTGATAGAAGGAGAAGAAGAGAGGTATTTCCTAGTTGGAACCTCGATGCCCACAGCCGAACAAGAGGAGATGATCAAGTTCCTAAGGGGGAATACAGACGTGTTCGCGTGGAACGAGATGGAAATGACGGGGGTAGACCCCGAGATAATCACACACAGGCTGCATGTCGACCCGTCGCACAAGCCAGTCAAACAGAGGCCATGAGGCATGGCCCCGCATCACACCAGCGTGGTCAACGAGGAAATCGACAAACTCCTGAAGGCCGACGTCATTCGAGAGATACAATTCCCAAATGACTATCTAATACGGTGTGCGCAAAGAAGAAAGGGGGGAAATGGCGTGTCTGCGTAGACTTTACAGATCTGAACAAGGCATGCCCCAAGGATGACTACCCCCTGCCAAAGGTGGACTAGCTGGTAGATGCCACAGCTGGATATGAACGAATGGACTTCCTGAATGCCCGAGCAGGATATCATCAGATCCCTCTCTATGCCCCGGATCAAGAAAAGACGGCGTTTATCACTCCGAAGGGAGTTTACTGTTACAAAGTGATGCCGTTTGGACTAAAGAACGCTGGGGCAACATACCAAAGACTGATGAATCGGATGTTCAAAAAGCAGATCGGCAACACCATGGAGGTCTACATAGACGTTATGCTGGTGAAGAACAAACGGAGTTGTGATCATCTGACAGATTTGGCGGATACCTTCTGCACCCTCAAGGAGTATGGGCTGAAGCTGAATGCGGCGAAGTGCGTTTTCGGAGTGGAATCAGGTAAATTCCTCGGATACCTGGTTAGTCAACGAGGAATCGAAGCCAACCCGGATCAGATTCAAGCGATCCTGGACATCCGGCGCCCTTCTAACTTGTTCTTCTTTGTTCCAGGAACCTATTTCAGCCTTACTGGATCGTTCTTCCGTTCCCAGGGTCTCCCATTGCCGTTCCAAGTTACTACCGGACCTTGCAGGCTGTTCCAAGCAGCGTGTTTGGTCACTCAACCGGCTCACTCGAAGTTCACCAAGGGAGAGATCTGTTCTCGTTTTTTATATTGTGCAGGATCTTGCACGCACACACATAATAGGACATACCATCTAATCAAATGTACTGACCAGATATATCAAGCCTAACATACCGAAAATCCATCATTTTCCTTGCACACTTTGAAATAAGGTTCTTTTCAAGGAGAAACAATTGGACATATGCGGGACAACTTGTTCCTCATTTTATTAATAGAAGATTAACAATAAGTTAATAAACAACAAATATTGACGCATACGAAAATATACCATGGACTCCTGAAATTCAGCTCCAAGATAGCCACTGGAAGCACGAAACCGGTTGTCTAATAACAAATAATATGCAACAGTGCCCTAGGGTACAGGCAAGAAATTAGTAATCATGGTATGTTATTACGATAAGTAGAAGATACTTATTACAAAACTATAAGTTGAAAATCACAAATAGCTACCTCATTTTGAACCCGACTGCGGAGAGAATCAATAACATTGTTCTTGTCAAACCCCATATTAACCACCTCTTGAAGAATTTCTTCATCAATCTGCAATCCGAGAACCACATTTATTAAGCACACGCATAAACATTGCATGTTGCATCAGTAATTCTGACCCACAGAATCCCATGATCATAGACAACTAATCCAAGCACATCATCAAGGCAAGAACATAAAACCACAATGTCGTACAAAACACAAAGAAACATGGCAATGACTAATATCATTCAATCATATTTATATTTGCAAGGAAAGAGAAGCACCAAAATAAAAGCTTCTATATGTGACATCACATTTCGTTATTCTGTCAAATTGAATTTTTTCTTATTACATGAGGCCAGAAGCACCAAGCATAGAAATATTAAAGGCAACAGATAATTAAAAAGGAAAAAAGAAAATCAATCCAAACCACCCATGACTAACAGCCAAAATCGTGATTGTTATGAAGTGACACTCTTCTAATTTGTCCAAGCAGGGAAGCAAACACTCACAGTAAGGTGTCTTGATTCAACAACAGTACAGTCGCCCTACATAGGACCCTCCAGATCAGCACAGACAAATCATATGAACCAATAGGCCCGCGTCACTCCTTATCAATACATTGCATACAGCATCCCTCCATACCAGTTTAGATTTATAATATGAACCAATAAACCTGATATTTATACTGATCATTGGAAGGCATGAATCACAAGGTCACTCTACACAGCACCCCTCCAGATAAGCAAGACGGGGAAATAGGCACGCATCTCTCCCCATTCACATATTGAACACAGCACCACCACCCCTCCCCCACAAAAAAAAATAAAAAATCACTTTAGATAATAATATGACACAATAAACCGATGCCTATAGTACTTATCTTGTTAATGAAGAATACAACATAATTCTGTCAGAAAGCTTGAATGACATGGGTAAAAAACATCAGGTTGATACAGCAGACAAGTATCCGCAAACCTTTTTAGCTTGTTGCACTGTATCTGGTGGTGGAACGGCTAAATAGCGTGGAAGATGAGCTTGAAACCATGGGTGCACACGAATCTCTGGGATAGTCATCCGTTTCATAGGATCCACCACAAGCATCCTTGGGATCAAATCTCTCGCACCAGTTGATAAATGGCTGGGAAGGGTATATATCCCGCCCTACAGGACAAATTGGCATAGCTTCAGGATTAAGCACTTGCAGTAATCTGCTATAATAGTGAAACACTTGCTAGCACGGCGATGTCCAAGAATCTTTTCTTTTAAGAAGTAAAGATGGAATCTTAGAAAATCAAAAAAGGTAAAGAACTAACATTGACAAGGAGAATAGCTGGACACGATATACAACCATAGAACCACAAATACCATAAAATGAGTGCCACCTAAAAAACCACATGGTGACTATTATGAAGAATGATATCTTTTGACTGTTAATTATTGTCAGACCAGGGGTGCTAAAAGGGAGGGATGTCAAATTAAGGTCATCTACATCATATTTCATTATTGATTCTTCTCTGAGAAGGCTCTCTATGGAAGTTAATAGCCATTGAGAGACTTGGGTTCCACACCAAATGTCAACATATCATATTAAGATCACAGAAGACTTCTAATAGATGAAACCCATAGTTAAGATTCATAACAATTTTTTTTTTGTTTTTTTTTTTTGGGTTTGGGGGGGCCGGGGGAGATGAGAGAGAAAATGGGAAACTCCAAAGCTTACACAAACTCTCTCTGGACTGGCAGACTCATACAAAAGTCTAGAGCCTTTTTATGCATATATGCTAGTTTATTCTAACATCCCAGGACTATGGAGAAAGGAGAGCATTTCTTATTGGTGTTATATGTGCGAAATGAGTAGGCAATAAATTACATTCTCCACCACGGTCCACTAACTAGTGAGCTATGCACTAGTTTTTCATCTCTCAAAAGAAAAACCGATATCACTTCCACACACTAATTCCACTTTCTGGGTAACAACAATTTGATTTGGAGTCAATGTCCAAAAACTTTTAAATCAGTTCTGCAAAGATTTGTTATCAACAAAATTAAGTCCTTATTTGCCATAAAACATCAATTTCCAAATAAGTCATGCGAAACACAATTTTCTGGCTAATTAAATCCATGGTAAATTGCATCAATGGTCCCTGAAGTTTATCATTAGTTGAGCTTTAGTCCTTAAAGTTTTAATTTTGCCATTTAGTCTTCAAAGTTCACGTATTGGACCAATATGGTCCCTCACACTAATTGCCGTTTAAATTGGTTACGAAAACCGTCACTTGTGACCGGGGGCGGAGCCAGGAATTTTGCTCAAGGTGGGCACTTTAATTATGCACTCTAATTTTTTTCTTTTTAACCAATCACACTATATAACATATTTATATTTATTATATTATTTTTGATATATGAAGTCCATTTAACATAAAAAATTCCAAAAAAAAAAACATATATTGCCAGGGGCGGAGCCATGAATATCTATGATTGAGGCAAAATATAAATGGTATAAAAAAATATTAAGCCAAAATTAATAAAAAAAAATTTAGTTCGAGAATAAAAAAAAGTAAGAATCAACACTAAATTATTGTGAAATAGTAAATTCAATTTTTATTTAGCCAAAACAAAATCTTAACAAAAAGACACAAAATAATTTTTTTAATACATTTTAACCTAATTATATATTTCAATAAAATATAAAAAATTTTAAAATCTCTAAAATTTTTTGTATATGAATTAAATGTAAATTAATTTTTATATTTTATTAGGTTATAGACTACTATTACTAAAAAAAATGGTAAATGAAAACTAAAAATCATTCTTAAAAAGTATCAAACATTGTGTTAGATAAAGAAAAATATTGTATTTTTGTCAATATACAAATAAAACATTGACTCAATCCAAAACTAACATTTATTTTAGAGGGTTAGTGGTCCACTAATTTATTAAAAAAAAAAAAACTAGAACCATTATTAAAATTTTCAAAAATTTAGGGGGTAAATATAATGTATACAATAATTTTATAGGTTGGTGCAAGGAAAGACAAAATAACTCAAGGAACTGAGCTTCTCGTGTGTTGAGCTTTTCTCTGTTTCTTCTCTTTTTCTTGTGGCTGGGCAGTGGGCAGCTGGAAGTGAGTGATACAGAGAGAAAAAAAAAAAAGGAAAGATAAGATAAGTTTTAGTCAAGTGGGCCAAAAATTTTGTTTTTTAATGATTGGGCAAAAAATTTTATTTTAAATATTGGGCTAAAAGTTTTATTTTTTAATAGGTTTGAGTGGATTGTAATAGGTTAAATATTTGATTTTTTAATAAGTTTGAATAGATAATAGTGAGTTCAATTTTTTTTTGTTTTAAATGGACTTAATTGTTTAATTATTTTGAGTAAATAATGTGGGCCTAATTTAAATGAGGGGGCACACATAATATATATGTATAAATATATAATACATATATCTAACTAATTTTAAAAAAAAAAATTCGGGGGGGGGGGGGGGGGGGCACGTGCCCACCCTGGCCCCTACCTCCCTCCGCCCATGCTTGTGACATGTGAGACATATGACCATTATTAAGGATAATTAAGTCATTAACTAACACTCCTACATCCAAACATCATTATTCTTCTTTTGAACCCCTTTAAACATAAACTCAAACACCCTTCTTCTTCCTCACCTTTTTTCTCTTACAACAAAGCGCATACACACCCCAAACCCACACTCCCCGTGCCTGCATGAACACAAACACACTTCTGGCCCCCCTTCTCTAACATACATACATACACACACACAATTTTTTTCTATGCACAAAATACACTCCTACACATCCACACCCGCACTCAAAGTCTCCCTCTCTCCCCCCTCCAAATTTTCTTTCTGGGCACAAAATGTATACCCAGACACACACCTACCATTTCTTTCTCTCTCTCTCCTCATTTTTTCTTTTCTCTACATAAAAAACACAACCAAAGGCAATCCTCTCTTCAAAATTTTCCTTCTCTGCACATAACACACCCCCACAAACTCTATCTCTCTCTCACCTTTTCCAAAATTTCCTTTCTCCACTCATCACAATCCTTACTTTCTCTGCCATAGGTTTGATCGCACCTCAATCACCAAATAACCACCACCCCAAATACTATCACAACCCTAATTAAACCAGTACCACGACCATCGATATCACGCGCGAAAATCAAAAGTGTAATCAAAAAAGTATGAAGAAACAGAGAAAAGGAGTGGAAGTGGCATCAGGTGGGGAAAGCGTGGTGGTGTTGGTGGAGGGATAAACAAAGAAAGGAGGGGGTTAGTGTTGCAGGCGTGGTGGTGATGCTGATGACAGCGCCACGAAATGGTAATGTTGGGCCACCGGTGGGAGAAAAAGAAAGAGAGAAAGAGAGAAAAATAATAAGACATATGACCATTATTAAGGACAATTAAGTCATTAACTAACACTCCTACATCCAAACATCATTATTCTTCTTTTGAACCCCTTTAAACATAAACTCAAACACCCTTCTTCTTCCTCACCTTTTTTTTCTCCTTTTTTCTCTTACAACAAAGCGCATACACACCCCAAACCCACACTCCCCGTGCTTGCATGAACACAAACACACTTCTGGCCCCCCTTCTCTAACATACATACATACACACACAAAATTTTTTTCTATGCACAAAATACACTCCTACACATCCACACCCGCACTCAAAGTCTCCCTCTCTTCCCCCTCCAATTTTTCTTTCTGGGCACAAAATGTATACCCAGACACACACCTACCATTGCTTTCTCTCTCTCTCCTCATTTTTTCTTTTCTCTACATAAAAAACACAACCAAAGGCAGTCCTCTCTTCAAAATTTTCCTTCTCTACACATAATACACCCCCACAAACTCTATCTCTCTCTCACCTTTTCCAAAATTTCCTTTCTCTACCCATCACAATCCTTACTTTCTCTGCCACAGGTTTGATCGCACCTTAATCACCAAATAACCACCACCCCAAATACTATCACAACCCTAATTAAACTAGTACCACGACCATCGATATCACGCACGAAAATCAAAAGTGTAATCGAAAAAGTATGAAGAAACAGAGAAAAGGAGTGGAAGTGGCATCAGGTGGGGAAGGCGTGGTGGTGTTGGTGGAGAGATAAACAAAGAAAGGAGGGGGTTAGTGTTGCAGGCGTGGTGGTGATGCTGATGACGGCGCCACGAAAATGGTAATGTTGGGCCATAGGTGGGAGAAAAAGAGAGAGAGAGAGAGAAAAATAATAAGACATATGACCATTATTAAGGACAATTAAGTCATTAACTAACACTCCTACATCCAAACATCATTATTCTTCTTTTGAACCCCTTTAAACATAAACTCAAACACCCTTCTTCTTCCTCACCTTTTTTTTCTCCTTTTTTCTCTTACAACAAAGCGCATACACACCCCAAACCCACACTCCCCGTGCTTGCATGAACACAAACACACTTCTGGCCCCCCTTCTCTAACATACATACATACACACACAAAATTTTTTTCTATGCACAAAATACACTCCTACACATCCACACCCGCACTCAAAGTCTCCCTCTCTCCCCCCTCCAATTTTTCTTTCTGGGCACAAAATGTATACCCAGACACACACCTACCATTTCTTTCTCTCTCTCTCCTCATTTTTTCTTTTCTCTACATAAAAAACACAACCAAAGGCAATCCTCTCTTCAAAATTTTCCTTTTCTGCACATAACACACCCCCACAAACTCTATCTCTCTTTCACCTTTTCCAAAATTTCCTTTCTCCACCCATCACAATCCTTACTTTCTCTGCCACAGGTTTGATCGCACCTCAATCACCAAATAACCACCACCCTAAATACTATCACAACCCTAATTAAACCAGTACCACGACCATCGATATCACGCGCGAAAATCAAAAGTGTAATCGAAAAAGTATGAAGAAACAGAGAAAAGGAGTGGAAGTGGCATCAGGTGGGGAAGGCGTAGTGGTGTTGGTGGAGGGATAAACAAAGAAAGGAGGGGGTTAGTGTTGTAGGCGTGGGGGTGAGGCTGATGACGGCGCCACGAAATGGTAATGTTGGGCCACCGGTGGGAGAAAAAGAAAGAGAGAGAGAGAGAAAAATAATGAGAGAAAGGAAGAGAAATCCTTTGTGAGAGAGAATTAGCCATGGAGTTGGGTAATCTTGGTGGCAAGTGGCATCAGCATTCTTACGGAGAAAGGGTATGTACTTTGACCCGAAAGAGATGATCCGAAATGGAATTCTTTGGTGCCATTTGTTTTTATTATATTTTTTATATATGATATTACATTTATATGCCATTTGTTTTGCAAACATGAAGACATAAATGCCCCTCGATTGTACCATGCGCATGGCACATGTTATTTTCTGTCATTAATTAAAACAACAGTTAGTGCGAAGGACCACATTGGTCCAATCCATGAACTTTGAAAACTAAATTGACGAGATTAAAATTTTAAGGCCTAAAGCCCTAAACTTCAACTAATAGCAAACTTCAAGGACCATTGGTGCAATTTACCCTAAATCCATTTGTTTGCAATTTTAATAAAATTGGGGGAAACAAACCAAACAAAATATGGTCATTCAATAGATTTTTTAGCGTCCATCATAGCAAAAGGAGGGAGTCAAGTCAGATAAGAAGTAAGCCAGCAAGGTCATGTTTAACACTCCAATGGACGCCTATCTGATAAAACAAAGAAGATTGATTTAAAACAAAACAACAAATAAATCCATGGTACAAGACCTCTCAAGAAGTATCAAAACATGGCATAACAAGAATTCACTAAATGTCGCAGCACCATGTTCTGCAATCGAAAACCATAAAATGCAGGCTAACCCAGCATGGTGGATCTAAATGTACCTTAATCTTCTTAAAGAGGTTAGGAATGTTTTCATCGTCAAAAGGAAGGGTACCACAGAGAAGAGCATACAAGATAACACCACAGCTCCACACATCTACCTCAGGCCCAGAGTACAATCTCCCAGAAATAACCTACAAAAATGGAAGGCAACACAACGGGGCACAATCATCAACTGAAAATTATACAAACAGCGTTAAATCAAGAAATCTCCCGACTTGGCTCTAAATTAAACTATTTCTGGTCTCCTATAAAATCATCTGCCACCGAGTCCATACCTCTGGGGCAGCATAGTTTGGGCTTCCACAACTTGTCTTCAGAAAATGACCATCACGCATGACATTGCTCAAACCAAAATCAGCAATTTTGACATTCCATTTGGAATCCAAAAGCAGGTTCTCAGGCTTAAGATCTCTATGAACCACCATGTTCCGATGGCAGTATTCCACGCCAGAAATTATCTGCTTTCAAAGTTTTGATCAATCATGGACATCTAAAAATGCTAAAAAACATCAATATACCCTCCTCAAAAGAAGGAAGCACTAGTAGAAATATCACAGGCTAGTAAAAAAATTGAACCTGCTGAAAAAACATGCGAGCTTCATCCTCCTGTAACCTACCCTTCTCCACAATGTAATCAAACAGCTCCCCTGACTTCACATACTCCATGACCACATATATATCTGCCGGTGTCTCAATCACCTCATAAAGCCGTATAATGTGTGGATGCATAAACAACCTCAGTATTTTGATTTCTCTTCTAACTGCAAAAGTCAACCGCATATATCCCATATGGTTAGCCAAATCTAATACCAAGGCAGGTACATAAAGCATAAAAACTGTGGGCCATGGGGAAAACATAGTCAAGTCCCTATGCATTAAAAACCAGATATTTGATCTTCTCCAGACAACTTCAAAATATGTGAAGCAACACTGAACTTTTGAAACAGTAAACTAATCAGGAAACTTTGTTTCAGAGAATGGAGGGAGATACATGTTTAATCAATGATATTTCAAAGTTAGAGGACTTCATGGGATCCTTTCTAGCAGTTCCTTTTTTGTTTTATTTTTTCATGCAGAACTTTAATTTGAAAAAGGTGTTGCTAACTCATGAAATCTATCACATAAAAAACCAATTTGGATGTTCACAAATAGGTCTTTTCTGGAAATAATTTCAATAAGAAGAAAAAAAAGACACTTACATGCTTCAACAACAATATGGTTCCAATTTTAACTCTATGATCTAATTCTAATTGACAAATGCACAGAATTCCTAGAACAGATGTCCTTTTCTGAAGTAAAAAATGGAGGCCCATGCCAACAAAAACAACACAGATAAGGTCCCCAAAATATTTCGGTTAAAGTTTTAGAATGACATAATTCAATTGTAAATTTAATAACAGCTACAGTATCATCATTAAGGCATAAGGTCCACCACCTTTTTCTTCCATTTCCATGTTCTTAATCTTGCGACGGTTAAGAATCTTGATAGCAACTTTGTGGCCTGTCAATGAATGTTCAGCAATCTTCACCTTACCAAATGAACCAATGCCAAGAGTTTTCCCAAGCTTGTAGTTCCGTAGAAACATATCCACACTAGTGGTTCCTTGGCCTGTTGATCCATCCATTTTCTTGTCCTGTGATGATGATCTAAAAATCAGGAAAAAAAAATGAAGAGAATCAACTTGTCATGAGGTTGTATGATAAACACCATTTAATAAGCTACTTCAGTATTTTTAACTGAATTAAACACAGAAGTTAGACAGTTTAGGAAATGTAACAATGGACTTGTTCATTTAAACGAGTCTTCACCCACGCAGACAAATTGTCCGCAAAGAAACTTTCTAAATTGACCAAATTCATTTCACCCAATTTCACAGGAAAACTGATTTTGATTCAGGAAAATAGGGAATAAACCAAGCAAAAATAAGTCAAATTCTTTGAGGAAATACACGACCAAACAATTCAAATACAACCGCTAAATTTTTTTTACCATAACCCTAATTCCAGAAAGCCACTATCGATTACATCGTCTAAAGCTTAAATCCCTAAATCGTAGCAATTTCTCGAGCACAGGATTCTCAAATTGAGAGATTCGCAATAAACCTCCCTAACACAGATCTGAGCTTCGAAAATATAGAACATCACGATCGATAATTTCAACTCATGCATTCATTCTATCGATTGCTCACACGCACACATGTATATGTATAAAGAGAGAGATTTATAGATGAGAAATTAACTCAGATTAAATAAAGCACCGAGAAATCACAAGTTTCAGAGCTGCAGGAATGCGAAATTGATAGAACAGATTGTGTGAGAACACTAATTTAAGTATGCATATCGGGGGGAGAGAGAGAGAGAGAGAGAGAATTGTGAACCCTTCGCCAGTGGGGGTGAAGCAGAAGCCGAAGACGGGAAGCCGAGTACTCTTCCGTTAATTTCTCTCTCGCATTCGCAGACCTTCTAATAAAATAATGGATAATATCATAAAGGACCCCTCAAGTATGACACCTATTTTAAAATATCCCATATACTTTCACTTATCTCATTTTGGCCCGTCAAAGCAGACGATATTTTGGGATTTAAGAATTATATGCCTACCATTTGAAATATGAATATACAATTTGATTGACCTGATAATAGTTTATTCTCATACCTAAAATCTCAATTAATATGGAGACATTAGATTTTTTGACACAAAGGTACTTGAGAATTTAGGTGTTTCTATGCTAAATTATAAAGTAGATGCCTAATTTCTATTTGAGCCCTTATACTTCAATTGCAATAATCACACAATAAAAAAAAATTGAGATAAAAAAAAATAAAATAATCCCTTATATCTCTATTTTATCTAATTATAAGATAAAAAAAATACAAAATAAGAATTTGAGAGATCTAAGAGACAGCGAGAGAAAATCTAAAGTATATAAGAGAAATATTTTTTATTGAATAAATATATTCTTATGGTCCAATTAGGTGAGGTTTTTTTTTTTTTCAAAATAAACTAATATGTTGAGATAAAATAACTGAATTAAAACTCAGATAAATTTCAAAGATTTAATTGTCATAATTTGAACTTCAGAGATCAAATAAAAATTAAGAATATATTTTAAGGGTACAAAATGAAAACACCCTATGTTTCTATTTTTGCCCCTAATAATAAGAATTGATTCTGAAGTAGAAATAAAAATTATATGTCAAAGAATAAATTGAGGTAATTAAAAAATTATGATATTTTATAAAACTGTGATTACATTTTAAGGATCATCTATATTATTTATCCTAAAATAATCAATACTTGCCTCAACTTCAGTTACATTAAATGTCTTGACCAAAAAAAAAAAAAAAAGTTACATTAAATGCATATTAAGCCTATTATCGTAACTTGGATGTTAAGCGTTTTGAGTCCTAAAAACATGTTCTTTCTGCATTGTGAGTAATTGAGTAAAATTGTGTATATTTGACCATCCTAAATTTTAAAGTAGAAGGAGCCTCGTCTATTGGGTTATCTCTTTTTTCAATAAACTAAGAAGATTATTTATTGTTAATTTTATGTTTAGTCAATCAAATTCCTAAACTAGGATTTGTTCCAATCAATATCGTGTAATAATGTGAAATCTATTTAACTATAGTGGATTTTCATGTGATGAAAATTAGTTGAAAATCGAAGTCATTAAATCGGTTTTTTTTACCCGAATTAGACAGAAACTTTCAACCCAAGTATTGGCCTATGTGTAAATTCATAGTCTCAGATTATACAATTTGGGTTTAAATCCCAAGTTAAGCCATTCGAAGTAAAAATGGGATTTACCTCTTAATTCAAATTAAATTCTTATTCAACTTAGGTTAAATCCACATTTACAAATTCGGTTCAAGTATTGTTGAAATATAAATCGGGTGAATTTTTTTTGCCAAAACCCCACCCGCATATGAAAAATATTTTCTTAAATACAGAATAATTTGAATCGGGCTTCATTATGTAGTTCTCGCATTATGGATAGCACCCGACAAGGAACACTCTCGGCTAACTAGGATAACTCCTTGGTCTCCTTCCTTAGCATGAGCTCAGAACTTTCATGCTGACTTCCAGACTCCAGTGACACATTTTTCCAGAAAACCATCTGCCTGACGAGTGAAAGAGTCACAGACCACCAGATTTATACAGGAAGTTGTTACGATCCAAATATAGTTATGAGTTCTAACTTTTTCGAAAGTTTTAGGACTACTATATATGAACATAGTGCTATTACGTTAAATACTAGTAAATTAATGAAACTGTCAAAGAGAAAAGACTATCGTTGAGCTAGTGTCGATATATTGAATTGCTATGGACGTTGGTTTTCAGCGAGGTAGAATGTTACGGTTAAATAATTATGAGAGCTCTAACCGCTCTCCCCCCAACAAATCTTGTGGCTTTTAAAACAACGGTTCATTTCATAAGATAAACAATTTTCACAATTGCTGTGATTTTCATCTTTAATTTCTGCCTCATCGTAGTTTCAAACTTATTTCCCACACTTTTCACTGTAGAAAGCGTGTTTCGAAAACAAATTTTAAAACTTCGGCTTTGAAAACCATAGTTTTAAACCCCGCTTCTATAAAAATTACGCTAAATTGAAAAAAAAATTTGAACGTACAGTAAAAGGGGAAAAAGCTTCTCGCCTTTGGTCCTTTTTCTTAGCTCATCTTGAATGCGATGGCTGACAGTGCCTCACACTTACATGCCATCTACGACCTAGTTGGTCCGTCTAAGCTTATCCTCTAGCACCATATAACCAAACTTGACATATTTGTCTTGCTTGCCATAATTAAGTTTCAAAAACTACGGTATTTGGCTAAATACTGAAATTTACTCAGTGAGCATCGTCTTTCTTTCTGGAGTTCTGCCCCTAGCTTAAACTCCCTAACCCTTGGCGAGGAATCAGATCATTCAACTCGAGAATTTCCAAAACAACGAATGGCTAAATCATTCAACCTACTCAACAATTTTATTTTACTGGAAAAAAAAAAAGCAAACTCTGCTAAGCACCGCACAAATATGTATGGCCTGCGTGGCAATGGAAAAGCATTACTCAAATACAAATCATGTAATTCTATACAGTGGGTCTGTAAATCACGCAACTGGATAAAAAGTGATAGCAATATACCAAAGGAAGAACTGCAAATGAAGTACATGCTCAATAATCAGGGATGGAAGCAAAGCTATAGCCTGCAGCACCCCTCCATGAATAATACGCAATTCGAGTCTCATAAAACCCTGCAGTTGGATTGAATCAATATGTAAAGTGAACAATTGCTCAAATCAAATATAGGGCAAACACCATTACAGCATATAAATTACATAGAACAACTTCATATTCACGATATAGAAAATCGAGTCTAACAATAGCCAAACTCAAGCACTACACACAAAGGAAAAGGGGTTGTTAAAACTTGTATCTGAAAAACAATATACATACAAAACCTGACAGGACATCTGCTATACCAACCAGAACTGTATCATCATTTACCTTATTTCAGGACCTTAACCAAAACAACTACCACATAGAAAACAGGCAAATCAAGGTGCAACTCCAGCTCTAGAGCCTTAATTTGGCAATCCATAAGGTCCAACTCCAGCTGTTGCGCGTAAAGAAACTTAAAAAAAAAACTTTTTGACCTACTTCACAAGTTTTTCTGAGTTAAAAATTTTCGAGGCCTAGCGTAATTATTCTGCTATTGAGATAAATTCAGCAATGTGCACTTAAGCTGATAATCAGTATTTTGGATACAAAGGTTGAAGGTCCCATATTAGTAAGTAGCCTCCAACTCCCGCTCTTGCACAGTGTTCTGTCTATTTTTAATATGTCCCAAACATATGCTGCATACAGACTGAACAAAGACAACTTGGAATTTTATTCCTTGATCACTTGAGGATGTTTGAATGTTCCAATTTTCATTGCATGTTTCGATGTTTTGTTCCAATCCATCATTCCATCCTATATATGAAATTCCGTAAAATGATGACACCACCACATACGGAGCACTGAAGAAAAGCTTTTTTCAACAATCAATTGGACCATAGAAAAAAAAAGGTTTAACATAGGATTCAATGCATTGATGTCCCATCTAACAAACGTTCATCATTGAACACCGCCCAAAGACAAAATTAAACCACACACAGTTAAGGTCTTCATGTTTAATGGCTTGAAAAAAGACTTGTTCGTAAACACCAGACATAACTTAAAAATGTAGTAAGGAATATATTTCAAACATCTTATCAATAAATTCAAAATGACCTCACATAAACCTATGCATAGTGTGTAAACAACTTAGCATATATAGAAGCTATAGCTGTTTAATAGTACTCCAAACAAAACCAAATGGAATCAAGGTGTTAAAAAAGTCTAATTGACGCAAAAAATAATATACGATGTTGTTTCATTGAACATCCTCTCCCTCCCCTTTCTTTCCAACCCTCCCACAGAAGAGAGAAAAAAAAAGAATGAGAGAGAGAGAGAGAGAACGACAAAGAAAGGAGAGTATATACCCTCTACAAATATTCTCAAATGGAACTTAAAAGTAATCTCAATCGACCAAGTACTCAATTTCTCCACCCTATCCTGATAGGATGTTTACTTACCAATGGAAAAGGAGGATTTTCATTATGAGAATCTCAGTAACATGGCCCTTAAAAGCTTTATCATTAAAACACAGCTTTCGACTCTCTCTTTCTAGTGGAAAAAAATTACTCCCCCTATCAAAATTCTTAAAAGTATTCTTTCCTATGTTCCCGTTATATCATTCCTCTCATTTCTACTAATGTTCTTCCACTTAAAAAGCTCGAATGCTTTATTTCTATTGTCAGCGTCACTTGATAACCACTCATTTGTATCAAACTCTCTCTCTAAATCCTCAACTAGAGTTCCAAATGAATTAGATTAGGGCACGGTAAGTGCAATCACATTCCGTTGGATCTAAAAGCCCCTTAAACATAATAAATACCGAAAGAGTATTGGAAAAATGTTGAAACAAATCACACTGTTTAGATACATACAAGAATTTCATTCAAAACATGATCAACAAAGAGGTTAAGAAGCAGATTACCAAATTAAATATGCTCAAAGAGGCGAAGAAACGAAATTCATAACTATTTAGGTCAATCAAGCAAATTCACACGCCAAAGAAGTACTGGTATGAAAGTTCCAGCTCAAATTTTTTAGCAGGGGCAAATAGTAGGCTTGATATAATATATACCAATTATCAATATTTAGCAACAAAAACCAAGAATGTTTTCGACATACCTGGGAGGAAAGTAAGGAATCCGAGCCCCAGCAGGCCGTACGCTTGTGACCGATCTCCTGTCATGTGACCTGTGAAGATGAATATCGAAAGGAGGAGAAGGAAACATCCGAGAAAGAGCAGGAAAATTGCAAGCGCAATGGATTTCCACGGGACTTTATTCAGGGATCTTGGTGTATAGTCAAATCTAGGATCGTATCGTCTTCCACCATTACCGTCATAATCATCGTCTTCATCAGCGGGAAGACGATTGTAAGGAATGTTCCGCCTAGATGCCATGGATTTCAATTCCAAAGCTATTTTGTTCGCACTGATTTCTAGTAATTGATCAGATTCTACGAAAACTCATCTAATAGAGATCAAGATCAACGAAGCACGCACGAATGAGACCCGAATTCTGTTGGGCCAAAATGTCAGGCCATAGGCCTGCTTAACTTAACGAATCAGACCATTGGGCCTAATGGTTCAGGCTTTACCATGAATCATTACATGACGGGCTGATCCAACCCATGATTTGATAGACCGACAGGTTAACGGGCCACCGCCTGGACCACTGGAGAGATCCACCGCTCCAAGAATAATGGGTAACTTGTCCATTTCAAAGGACCATCCGCTCTGGGAAGTGGGAGCAATAAAGTTCTTGGTGTTGAGACAAAATGCTCCATGTTTGGCTGTTTTTTTTTATAAAAATTTTTCGGACTTGCGCGAAAAAGTTCCGAGTTGACTATCATAACTTGACCATGGCCTTTGAGAAATAAGGGTAACCGACTTTTATTGTCCGTTTGATAAAAAAATGAAAAGAAGAGAGGATGAAAAGTAGAAAAAATATACTTTTTATTATTTAAATATAAAAAATAAAAATAATAAATTTTCTTTCCTTTGTGTTTGGTTGGATGGATGAAAAATAAAAATAACTATTTTTTTTTGTGCTGGCTAAGATTAAGGGTGACAATCGAGTGAAGTCATGTCGTGTCAGATTCGTATAAAATCATTACGAGTTTGTGTCGAATATTAGTCAAACCTAACTTAACTCATTTAACTAATTATGTTGACCTGTTTATTTTCGTATAGAGTTCGAGTCGTGTCATCGTATTGAGTTTAAAATTTTTACCCTTAGTTAAGATGGAAAAAAATATTTTTTTTTTAATTTAAAATTTTAATTTTTAAAATTTTTAATTTTTTTAAATTTTTTTTAAAATATATATACATATATTTACCATTGTATTTTTATATGAAATTAATGTATACATAAGATATATAAACAAATAAGATACATCTCAACACAAATAATTAACTTTTCATCAACTTTTTTTTCGATTTTGGAGAGATTGATTTTGGTGAGTTGAAAGGAAAGTTAATCCATATATTTTTCCATCTTTGTTACTTTTCTTCCTTACCAAACATGATATTTTTTTGTTCCTCTAACTTTTTATCCTTCCAACTTTTTATCTTTCTACTTTTTCATCGTACCAAACAAAGCATTAAAAATGTGGAGCAGGGATGATAGTGGATTGGGGCGACGACGGGGCGAGGGTGGGGGAATTGTATTCATTCCTGTGCCTCCTTCAAAAATATTCGCTCATTCTCGATTCACTCCCATTAGAGGAGGAAATTTTAATCCCCATTTCTAACCCCACGGGTAAATTTTGATCTCCGTTCCCGTCTTTGTTCTCGATCATAACAATTAATTTATATAATTTTAAGAAAAATTATAAAAAAAATTATAAAACCTCACAAATTGATTTACAAGAAAAATAAAAACTCATTATATATAACAAATGAATCAAACATTTTTTTTTGGGGTTAATCTTATTTTGCACCTCGAAAGATTGTTCGAATCTCAATTTGCACCCTCAAAGATTAAAAATCTCAATTTAAACCCTTAAAGATAGAAATTTGTATCAATGTGCACCTCCAAAGATCAAAAATCTCAATTTACACCCTCAAAGATAGAATTTTATATCAATGTGCACCCCAAAGATAAAAAATCTCAATTTGCACCCTCAAAGATAGAAATTTGTATCAATGTGCACCTAAAAACTAAATTAATAAATTATACCTAGATCCCCTCATACTTGTCACTTAATCATTTAGACCTCTTCACATTTAGAATATTACTCCTACATCTTATGACATTTGTGCACGTATAACACGTAACTCATTTTCATTGATATCTATTAATATAACCGTTAAAAAATATAATTTTATCGTAATAAAAAATTATAATTTCATATTACCCTTTATTTTATGGGTTTAATATATTCTAAAGTTCAAAATCTAGTTTACCATTTGAATGTCTAATAAAATGTAAATATTTATATAATATTTTTCATATTACTTTTTATATAAATATCTACATTTTATTAGACATTCAAATGGTAAGCTTGATTTTTAACTTTAGAGTATATCGAATCCACAAAATAAAAGGTAATATGAAATTATAATTTTTTATTAGGATAAAATCATATTTTTTAATTATTATATTAACAGATATCAACGAAAAGTGGTTATGTGTTACACATGCACAAATGTCATGAGATGTAAGGAGAATATTCTAAATGTGAAGGAGTTCAAATGAGTAAGTGACAAACATGAGGGGATCTAGGTATAATTTATCAATTTAATTTTAGGTGCACACTGATACAAATTTCTATCTTTGAGGGTGCAAATTGAGATTTTTTATCTTTGGGGATGCACATTGATACAAATTTCTATCTTTGAGGGTGTAAATTGAGATTTTTGATCTTTGGGGGTGCAAATTGAGATTTGAACAATTTTTTAGGGTGCAAAATGAGATTAACCCTTCTTTTTTTTGTCAGAATGAATCAAACATTAAAACTCATAAAAATAAAATGTATAATAAATGTGTGTTTTACTTAATTATTTTATTTGTTAAAATATAGAATATATGTTTATTTTTATATATTACGGATTTAGCGGGACGAAAATAAGTTTTAGTTCATTCTTACCTCTATCCCCGCACGAAATTTATACGAATATTTCCATATATGTCTGACGTCTAACACATATAATTCATTCCTAATCTAAACATTATAAATTTGGATAAACATTCATTTTTTTTTTTAACCACTACTATTTCTAAATTTGAGAAATATCATATAAATATTGTGGAATTAATTATGTCATTTGTAGTTATAATTTGCACACCAAAAAATTATAACTTAACTTTAAAAATTATAATTTTTGATCTCTTCGTCGCTACGTTTTTTAAATCACTATAATTACAAAAGATACAAGATAATGCCTTAATTTAGTTGTAGCAAGAAAATAGATTAATAGACACCTATAATGCAATGAGTAATATTTTTTGAGACATAATTTATTTATAATTAAATAATAACTTTTAATATTAACTCAACCGTTATAATGAGGTGGCATCGATACATTTGCCGCACAAATATGTAGGAGTAGGACAGCAGCGCTGGAACCAAATTTAATGGGGGTAGGCACGTGTCGCTTCCTTGTTATGGGGAAGTTAAAGCATGTTTAAAAGAGGCCACGTGTGAGCCTCGTGATAGTTTGTTTTATCAACAACTTGATTGGTTTTTGTGCCAATAATTCCATTATTATATTCCTAGTATATGAAATCTATGTAACCAATACATTAAAATAAAAATTAAATAATCAATTCATATATTCGATGTTCATAAAAAATAATACAAAATCGTTGTAAGGAATAAGATACACACGATATAACAAAGTATTTGAACTCTGTTATCTATTACGTTTATTTGACTGTAATCTTAAGAAGAAGAACTGTGATCCCATAATAGTATAAGTAAGTAAGAGAGAGAGGGAGAGAGAGCAGCTGAAATTATGGTCAAATGTAATTCTTACATGTCCTTTGGGTGTTCCTCTGTTTGGATTTTAAGCTAAGACAATATCATAACACTTCTTCAAATTACTAATTGCAAATGTTTCCTCTATATTTTTAAAATTATTCTAACCCCCCCTGTAGTTTTGAGTCTTTATTTCATGTCATTGACATCATATATCTATTAGGAGAAAAGGGGAGAGGGAGCATATCGGTTGTTATTCTTCTTTGTTTTCGGTAAGTAATTTGTTATTTTTTTTTTACCCCTTGAATTCTGTTAATTCTAACTAAATTGTAAAATATTATTTTATTTAATTTTAAATGGTAATTAAATTATTTTTTAACAAAAAATCTCCAAATAATGGCTCATTGTTATTTATGAAACATTAATATTATGCACAGTGTTCATGCACCAAATGGATGAGATCCGTTAGATGGCAGTAGGCCCCACCAATCTAAAGGCTCGCAACCATTTGTTGTATAAATTTGATGTAAAATTTTGGTGCAAATAGTATTTTTATTATTATTATTGTGATTGTAAATTTTTCGAACATTAAAAAAAGAAAAAGAAAAAAATGTAGGTAGGTAAGGTAATTGCAAGGAAGCCATGAGTAAAAGCCAGCCAAAGAAAATGACAATGCCAATGCCAATGCTCTCTCTCTCTCCGTCCAACGGTGGCGAGCCAAATATAGAACTGTGAATGCAACAAACGATTAAACCAACCCATGTACTAACTAATAAAAGCCATAAAAGATAGAGAGCTCAAGAACACCCTCTCTCCTTCCTCTCATTTCAAACTGTAAATAAATAGTTTTATCAATTTAGAAAAAGAAGCTGCAAAAGAGAAGCTTCGGAATTGCATTCGGATCCGACACCCCCTCCACTTTGTCTTTGTCTTTGTCTTTGTCTTTGTGTGTGTTGTTGCTGCCTCTCTCTCTCTCTCTCTCTGGTTCAATCGTTGGTGTGGTTCAGAGAGAGGGAGACGATCATATAATAGCACCACGGCTCTTTATCTTCTTCAATCCTTCAGGTTTCTCTTTCCTCTCTCTCTCTCTCTCTCTCTGTATATATATATCACGCTTGTACAATGCATTTGCATTGCTTAGAATATAATTTTTTTTCCCTATGATTCGAAAATTTGTATTGGGATTTCAAATTGTTGGTATTTTTCATTCCCCCCTCCCCCCCCCCCCCCAAAAAAAAAAATAAATGTCTACATTTTGAGGATGATGGACTTTAGTTGTCGATGGCTTTAATTTTGTTCTCTTCTTCCTTTGGATTTCTATGCTATCCTTTTCACATTACTCTATTTTTTTTTCTCTTTTTCTTGATAAAGACTGTTAATTTTGATTCTTCTGTGTGGTTAAAGATGTGGCCCCTTTTTGGGTCAACCTATTGTGCTAATGCTTTAAATCCAAATCTTCCACTTCTCTCCTACATATTGGTTGATCTTATTGAGAGGAATTACTGGCACAGATCATATGATGATCTCTTATGGTTGCTTGATTGAACTAGTATCTTAGCTTGGTAACACTAAACGTGAGAAATGGAGGGCTTGCTATTATTTTTGATGCATTTTTAGTGAATGAAACTGCTTTATTTTGAAGTTATTGGATGCATTCTGATATATTTTAAGCGTCTGGTAAGTCATTTGCTTGCAGTACAAAATTGAGGTTGGCATCTTGAATGAGGACAGTATTTTTTTCCTGTTGAGATTTGTAAAAACTAAGGAAACATAATGGGTGCCTGTGTATCAACGCCATCTAAGACAATTACGTCAAGGAGGAAGTATCGTCACCGGTTAAGAAAATACCGAGGAAAGCTTCCCCATTCTTTCCCTGATGGACCCATGAAAAGGATTAGTGATGCAGGTGCTCGTGTGACAGATTTTGCTGTTAGTGAGTTTGTTCATACAACTACCACCTGCAGAAGATCTGAGGTTTCAAATTCAACATTTCACCTCACTGAGTTGCAATGGCACCATAGTCAAATTGATGCTAATGGTATACTTTTTTTCCCTTCTGAAATTTTATGCTTAAGAAACAGTCTGTCTAGGAATGACAAGAGTTGTACCTCATTGGATGATCGTAACAACCTGAACTGTTGTTGCTCGAAGGACAGGTTTTGGATGAATGAAAGAAGCAACAACTGGTTATACACTATCACTTTTGCAGTTTTTACTTTGTCCCCCCCACCACAAAACAAAAAAGGAATCACCTAGTTTACTACTGAATTTTTATTTTTGTATGATTAAAATTAGTGAAAATTTTGCCTGACATATCCACAAAAAAAAAAAAAAAGGGAGAAAGCAAAGGTGTACCTTAACAACTTGAAAATGACACATAAAATTCATTTGCTTGCAGTAATTTCCCAAGAGGAAGCATGGTTTGACACACTCAGTATATTGGATTCTGACTCAGATGATGAGTTCAGCAGTGTGCATGGAGGTAAGGAACATTGTCTTTTCAGTTTTTCGAATGGACGTATGCTTCTGTATGGAGCTTCAAATATAGTGCATCAATAATTTGTGGTTGTGATACTATATGTAACTGCTTATTCGTCAATTTTTGTTTGTACTCTTATTTCGCTCACAGACTGTTTTCCTAACATTTCAAGTGGACAAGTGCTTCAGTACGAAACTTCATCATGCTTTGTGGATAGCAAATGTAAGTATAAAGAGTATCACGAAAGATATTTGAAAATAGATAGCAGTAAAACAGAGTTCTTAAACAAAGATGGATTCAACGATCCAAATGGATTTGCACTTATGAGTACCCAGGGCTATGGGCTTTCTTTGGGAAAGGGAGAAGAGTATTGCTCCAAGAGGAAGAAAAAATTGGACCGTTCTTATCTAAGCTTCAACGGTGTAAAAGAGGATGAACATGATAACATTCTGAAATCTGGATTACCTCGGTTGGTTCCTTCTGTAAGTTTCAATGATCAGATTATTAATGCTTCAAGTTTAGGTCCCCAACCTCAAAGAAAGAAATCAGCAGTTATAAGGCTTTCTTTCAAGAGGAAATCAGTAGATGGAGAAGAAACCAATGAATTCTGTAAGTATATGCTGTATTCATTTCTTTGTGGGTATTAATTTATTGGAAAGAATGAGTCCAAATTTGAAGATCCTTATTTTGTAGTTTTTTGATCTAGTTATTTCTGTGCGAAATTCCAAGAAAAATTTTACATCTATAATGTCACTTATGTATACATCCTTGAAAGTATTCAAATTTAAAATCCTTTATTCAACAATTTGCGATGATAAAGAACAAGCTGTTTAGTGTTGTTATTTGAATTCATGTGACTGAAAACATATTTACTTTCAAATAGGACTGATAACTATATGGCATTGAATCGAAAGTTATTTGTGTAGGTGCATCAACAAAATATTTTTACCGTCCAAGAGCAGGACTCTTAATTCCATGTTGCACAGAAGAGAAGCCAATCCCAAGTAGTTGGTCTGATATTGAACCCTCAAGATTTAAACTCCGCGGTGATAACTATTTTAAGTATGCCATTAACTTCCTTATGTTGATGATTGACTATATATGCAGAAGTCTGCAGTATGCATTTATACATAGGTCTCCTATAGATGTCTAATATCCTGAGGATTCAATATGCAGAGATAAGAAGAAATTCCCTGCTCCAAATTATTGTCCTTATACTGCAATTGGTGTTGATTTATTTGTTTGCCCGAGAAAGGTTAATCACATTGCTCAACACCTTGAGCTTCCTTCTGTAAAAGCAGATGGGAAAGTGCCTCCACTCCTGATTGTCAATATTCAGGTACTTTTTCATTTTTTCCCCCCACGATATTTTCTCATTATGTTTATTAGTTTTCATGTGCATGCTAGGGTGTTGTGACTCATAGTTTAAGGCATCGGCCAATAACAATGAGATTTGGCCGAGTCATATCCGGACATCTCCTTCCGGAATGACTCCTTCCATCCCGGGACTGATACACGGTCCAAGTAAACCACGAGTCTCACTTGACTGGTGAGTTACTTGTGGTTGACTTGGAGACGTCCTGGATGACTTGGCTGAGTCATTCGAGTCATCATCATTGAATTGAAGCGTATTGCCCAATATCACTTCCCAACTCTTCAATATGGTTCAAAGTCGTGGTATGGTTTGGTCACAAGTGAATATCAAAACGCAACTTTTATCATATCTTATGAAAGCAGTGGCTTTTGTGCATATCTCATTGTTTTATTGTTTGTCTCATGGCAGTTGCCTACTTATCCTACTCCGATGTTCCTTGGTGATAGTGATGGGGAGGGTTTGAGCCTCGTACTGTATTTCAAACTTTCTGAGAATTTTGAGAAAGACACCTCTCCCCAATTTCAGGATAGCATTAAGGTACATACTTCAAATTGTCCCTTTTAGAAACAGTTGACTAGATTGCTTATATTGTGGCTCAGCTTGGTTTTTCTTATTCTGTCTCAAAGAACAAATTGTTATTCTGATGAATATGTTTTAAGGTTTCATGTTGAATAGTTTTTGCAGGGAATCCTCCACATTTTGCTTGATTGTCATGTATCTCATTGGTCCTTTAGGTTATGCTCTGCCTCCACCATTATAATTGGTCCGAGTCAGATGATATTCTCTGGATTGGCCTTTTTCTTTTACTGGATTGGTCTAGGCTGTTCTAGAAATGCAATTATGGTACCAGTTAGGGCCTTTGTATCTTTGTTCCTTGCATGCTCTTGTTGTGTGCCTATGGGATGCAAATTTGATAGTACTTATGAGACACTATCGTTGTGTTTTGTTAATTCCAAAGAAAATTTTGGGAAAAAATTGTTATCTCAAGTGTTTGGTAGACTGTCGCTCTGGATGAAACAAGTCAGATGGCATACTTCATATTTTGGATGCTTGGGCTACCTTGGTAGCGAAAAAAGTGGATTTAGGATGAGAATGTCCACAATCTTCGTGGAAACTTTTGTGGGTTTGAAATCCCTAACAAAATTAATGCTTAATAAAATTTCAATTGATGGTGTTTTGGATTCCTTGGTCCATGATGATACTGGCTCTAGGATTCGTGGTATCTTTTGCAGTGGGGAACTTGAGTCTTCGAAAATATGATTGTGAGCAGTGAATACCATTGGAGTTTTTTTTTTCGTTTTCAATAAGTTTTAGTCCTTTTCATTATTGAGATTAGAGGAACTATATAGTGATTTGATCCAGCGGTCAGAGTGAGAATTTAAGGATCTTTGTGTAGACAAGAATCATGGTTCATTTGCTTGTGGATGCTGATGCAATTCTATGAGGAGGGCTTCTTAAAGAGTAGAATTTATTGGGACCTTCAACTTCACTTATCAGATAGTAGTCAATGTTGAACTTTCCTTGAGGGAGTCTACCTCAAGTTGGGTCTGGGTGATTTTTGCATAGGGTTACTTGTGAGAACATAATAGTCTACCTCATTGCTTATGAATCTCACTCGTCTGCGGATCACCTTTCAGTTAGGACAAGTCGAGGAGTGCTGAATTCCCACTTGAAGTGCTTGTCTTGTTATGGTATCCTATTAAGGGCTTTTTCCTTTAGCAAGACCATGCCAATGTTACTCTTGCGTAAAGAGCACTGCCACCAGTTTAGGTTGACTTCCTGTGTTGAATTTACTATTGTGGTAGGCGCTCACCTTTGTGACTTAGGGTTTTCTGTAATTGGCAGGACATGCAGAAGCAGAGGTACATGTTCTATGGCTTTATGCTCAGGGCAGATTAAGAGTTCTGTGATTGTATTTTTTATGTAATTTTGTTCCTTTAGTATGCTCCATGAGACCTATTGAATGAGAGGGCTTTCACAATTTCTGTTGTAATGGTCTCTGATATGGATAGCCAAGAATGGGAGTTCGGTACTCCTTGTACAAGATCCTTGTGTTTTTCCGATTGCAGTATGATGCCGCATGCCCTTTGATCTTGACATGTGGTAGCTTATCGGCTATTTCATTCTACAGAATAGGAACTGTGATTCTTTCTATAGTTAAATAGTAGAACACTTGATCACTTGTTTCCCAGTTGGCATAACATTTCAGTTGGTTGAAAACTTCGTGCTACAGAGATTGATTGAGGATGATACGGAGAAGGTTAAAGGATTCACGAAAGACTCCACAGTTCCTTTCAGAGAAAGGCTAAAGATAATGGTTGGGGTAGTTAACCTAGATGATTTCGTCTCGAGTTCTACTGAAAAAAAGCTTTTGCATGCTTATAATGAAAAGCCAGTCCTTTCACGCCCTCAACACAGTTTTTATCAGGTGAAATATCTTGCCTTGTTTCTACTTTGTAGTTGACAACATAAAACTGATGATGTATATGCACTTGATTTCCATTACTCAATTGCTTTTGTACCCTGTGAATTTTCTATTACCAAAATGAGGGTTGTGAGGGCACCACTTTGTTAAATGGCTAGAGTACCCTGTGTCCATGAGAAACCAGTAGGTATGGGGAGTGCAATGAGGAGGTAGACTAATCCAAAAGATAGAAAAGATGTAATGACGTATTTATGTATGTGATCGTATGGTCTCCCAGTTCATATGACCAAAAACGATGGTCAGTCATATTTATTGGTTCTTAGCAAAGTCATATTTCTTGGCAAATTGATTACCTGAACTTCTGTCTGATCAATCCAGAATATACTAGACTGTTAACACAAGATCGTGATGTACCACGATCATGCTTGTATGTGTAGAATAGAATCTGTTGTGATCTTCCTCTCCTGTCTGATCCAGGGTCCCAATTACTTTGAGATTGACCTTGACATCCATCGGTTCAGCTACATAGCCAGGAAGGGATTAGAAGCATTCCGGGATCGTCTGAAAACTGGAATACTGGATTTGGGTTTAACAATTCAGGTACAGCTTCTGCCCTATTACATCCACATCACTGTTGGGAACTCGGGGGTTTTGAATTTATTTGACGCCACCTAATTTTGATAGAGGGAGACAGAGATATAGGAAAACTGGTTGGATCATGTGATGATCAGTGCCTTAATGAGACATGTTTGCTGTAAGAGCTTATGCCCTGCTAACCTTGATTGGCTCCAGCAAGTTTCATTCTCTCTCTCTATCTCTTCTCTTCCCATAATAGGTTCATGAACTTTCAGTTGCAGTCTACCTAGTTAAGGCTGGTTGGGACTCCCTGATGCTATTGCAGCCATGCTAACTCTTTTTTGGTTAGATAGACCCAACTTCCCTCGCCAAAGCTAGGCTCCAAAACGCTACCCATCCACCTCCCTCCACCACAAAAAAAGGGACTCAAACACTCAACCTAACCTTAGCGTAAGCCCTGGCAGGCCGAGCATATAGAGTCAATAATTTTATATGAGGAACATCTGGACTGAAGGGCCGGTTGTTAGCTATGCTGGTTCTTTTCGACAATGTTTCCATAGAACAGTCTGGTTCTCTCCATCATATCCAAAGTGTAGATTTCATTGAGCCCTCTATCTTTTTTATATTCAATGTTATTGTTAGAAAGTTGTCAGCAGTATAACAAAGTATAATTCTTCATTACATCTATGTGGATTTCGACCATTGGGAGCCAAAATTTGCCGCCTTTGCACTTCTACCCTAATTTTTCTAAACTCTCTATATATCTTACACTGTTGGGAACTACAAACAGGCACAGAAGCCAGAAGACCTGCCGGAGAAAGTTCTCTGCTGCGTGCGACTGAACAAGATCGACTTTGTTAATCATGGCCAAATCCCTACACTTGTGACTCTTCCTGATGACTAATTCCAATGGTGGAATGCAGGGTCTGACTTCTATAGTTTCCGACATCTACCTGAGGGTAGAATCTAAATATCTACTGTGTATAAATGGGAATTCCCTGCAATTCCAGCATTATACAAACACAATGAAGAAAACATATTTTTTTTCTAAAACAGCATAAGTATATATGCTCTTTGATGTTGACTCAACAATGTTATCAATAAAATGTTGTATTATTATATGTTGTTAGTATAACGTCTAGCCTTTTGACAGATTGGGTGTAAATTGTCATACATGAAAGTGATGTCTTTGTTGTCCTCGTCGTGAATCATGATTCATATGATTTTTTTTTTATTGGTTAAACGGTTGAGTGTGTTAACGCTAAGTTACGCACACCTTGACTAAGGGTCAAAGACAGATCATCCACGTTAGGACTAAAATATTCATAAAAAATAAATTTCTCATAATTCGACTTTAAAAAATTGTTAAGTTTCAAACTTAGAACGTTTAGATTTATGCATTAAAAGTTTTTAAGATGTTTATTATTTCCCTTGTATTACGAGTTTTAGAGAAGTGAGTGATAGAGAGTATTATTGACATTTTGAGGGAGTTGATTCTCGAAAAATTCATAAAAAATGGGTTCCGGTGTGGGGATAGGTATAACTTTGTCCTTATTAATTGTAAATTTCATGTTTGATTTGCACAAAAATAGGAGGGTGAGATTAATGTCACTTTGTCTGAAATACCCTTTACATGTGTATAGGGTAATAGAAGTGGTGCCGGTGGCAAAGTTGGTAGATGGGCTTTGTTTTGCTGTGAAAAGGGTATTGGGCCTTTTACCTCAACCCAACTTTCCTATTTATCCCTTCGTATGGGGTATTTCTAACCCATTATCTGCAACACGATTTGCGGAAAATACTCTTTTTCGTATGCTGACATATCTAAATACAGTAATACTAGATAGATTTAAAAAGTAAACTTAAAAATTAGATTTAATAATCTCAACTATTGAATAGGTAATGGATCCCAATAAATACTGGGATCCACAGTAAAATCAATGGTTGAGATTATCAAGTCTATTTTTTAAGTACATGTAACATTGCTCATCTAAATATTCTTAGACCCCACCCACAGTAACGAAAGTCTCGTTTATGTATTAATTATACCTGATTCATATATGAGACGAACCTGATGACACCATTTATTAGACACAAATTACTAAGTAAATCGAATATGAGTAAAGTATTTTTTGACACACATCTACTGAGATCCAATACAAACCTGCGTCACCCGATACCACATTACCCTTCTAACGATAAAATTTTCAGTTATGGTTATATGTCTCAAAATCTTCCATCTTATATTGTAGGGTTTCCCAGTAATGTGAAACTAATAAATTTTGTTGGGGGCAATATGTAATTTTGTGATTTTGGATATTGTTGGGTTTGGGGTCAAGGTGGAACCAACCATAGTTGAGGGGATAATATAAAAGGATTGGCGAGAGAGAGAGAGAGAGAGAGAGAGAGAGAGAGAGAGATTACGAACTCTTACTTGGGAGAATGTTCTAATTAGTTCGTCAGGTGCTGCGTAAGTAGAACAACATTTCTTGCTTTGGAAATTTGCTTTGGAAACAGAAAAAAATATTCTTTACTTTGAACAAGAAATGTTAAAAGAAAACTTTTTCCCTGAAAGTCAAAAATATATAAAAAAATAAATAAAAAGGAATTTATGACTAGAAAGAATTATATTTGCCAAGCATTTCCAACAACAACAGAGGAGCTTTGGACACCACCAAAAATGAAATTGTTCCAATAGGGCACTTTTCTTTTCTTTTTCATCAGACCTTAAGAGCTAATTAGTTCTTCAAACGCAGGATCAAAATTTCATTTTGAAAACAGTAGAAATATCTGAAGCGTTTCTGTTTCAAAAAAAACCAAAATAAATTAATGATGAAATCAAAATTTTAATATTTCTAGATATTTCATAATATTTTAAAGTATTTTGTAATATTTGAATGCATTTGTACTTTTTTAATTTTTTTATTATATTTTCAAAATCGGTTGAAACGTTGCTGAAACATGTCAAAGGTTTCCATTTCCTAAGTGGCCAAAGCAAATTTTTTTTTTTTATCTTTGCTACAAACCATTTGAAAGCAGCTCTGTTTTGCCCCATACATATATCAATTCATCATTCGAAATCGTCTCAAATTATTAGTCACTTTTGCTAATGATCCCATTTTCTTATTTCTACGCATATTATGTTGCACAATTTTTTTTTCCCAGAAATTACATTGCAAAAATATTTTTGGGAAGGTATTTTGCACAATTTTTTGTACCTTCTTTTTCCTTCCCTTTTTTTTAGGTACAGAGCAGAGCAAAAACCTGACAACCTTTGAGCTCCCTATGAGTTTGAAGGACATTAAGAGGGCAATAAAAAGATCACAGCCACAAAGCCCCTGCAAACATTCCCTCTCTGTGGGTTTGGAGACTGTAGCACTTTCAGTTCCTTTGCATCTCACTAGTCTGCATAAACAAAAACAGAATTATTAACAACTGAATTCGGGCATTAGTCCCAAAACAGGGAAGGGAACGAAGAAAAAGAAAAAGAAACGACACCACAGAAACCTAGTTTAACAATAGTATAAGACAGAATTTCAGAAGAGAGTTTCTTGTACCTCCATAGAAACGGGATCTATGAGCAGCTTGTTGGCTAAGACTTTCTTGTCTTCCCTCAATTCTATGTGATGGTAATTGCAATGGTCCTGAGAATCGAACTCTTTTGGGTTGATCATTATAATCCTGACATATTTCAATCAGGAAATGGGGTTCAACAACGTAATCAAACTGATTTTCTCAACCAAAAATAAAATAATATAAAACGAAAAGGTTAGTTTCCTACTTTGGATCAAACCAGAAACATTTTGTAATAATATTGGAGTGCACACTACAGTATTTTGCAGCAATTAGGATTATGTTTCTGAATGGGAGACTCACTGGCATAACCACAAAGAGGAAGATAACTGTCCCATTTTCCATCCTAGCAGACTATTCGTGGAATCTATGAGAAGATAACTTACCACTGATAATTCTTGGGAGTCGTATAAATTAGAGGAATCAAAAGAATCTGGTCGATAGGGATGACTTTGTTGCCTGCGCATTGCACGTTTTGCAATCTCATCATTGCCTCTTGAATCATTGTAGAACCCGCTTGAAACATCTTCATTTTCTTGCCCTTCTGAGTCCAAAGTATCCTGTGCCTGTAGTACACTGGATGGCTCTAATGCACCAAATTTGTGACTCCTTGAAGTGGTCTGAGTGAATAATCTTGTTGATGCAGCACCCTGTTTTTGCCTCTTTGCCCATGCAAAGCCACTTGATGGTGTAATTTGTATTGGGACTGAGCGTACGCTGTCCACTTGAGATACCTCTGTCCCTTGAGAAGCCTCTGACACTGTATCATATGATGACTTCAGTGATCCCCTATATACAGTGGCTCCTTTTCCTTTAGGATAATGTGCATTGGAACCTTTATGTCTATAAGTGACCTGAATATTAGCCTCCACCTCCTTCATAGATGAAAGTAGGTAAACAAGTGTGAAAAGGCTTTACACTATAGCTGTTAAGAATGGAGAGTGGGTGGAGACAAGCACATGCACACACACACACACACACAGAGATAGAGATAGAGTGACCTCTGTTGGTACCACTTTACAGAAAGTGCTTGGTTCTTGCAAAGGTTTGCGGACTCTTCTAGGATTTCTCGAAACTCCAGATTCCCGGACTGTAGTGCCAACTTTTTTCCTGGAATTCAAGTGGTACTTCAATTGAAATATTCAATGTAATAGCTATAGAATTTGTACGACTCATGAAGATATTATCTACCACTGCTTTTACCGAAAGTAGCCTAATTCATGCGTTTTTTTCGCAATGATTTCTTGATTCCTTGACTAAATTTTACCCATCCTGCTTCACAAATTAGACAGTTTCTTTGTTCAAACTTGATGGCATAACTCACACACTCAATTCCAGGGTTGGAACCAGATTAGAACAAAAGCATGGTATGAAAGTTAACTAGGAATTAACAAAAGGAACTATAGTTAAACAAGAGCAAGTGAATTTGTTCCACAAGTATGGCAAAGGTATATAGCAAAACTGATAGAAATTGTAGGAGCACTTAAATATGTATGATGTAATTGAATTGACTGCCTGCACCCATAAGGATCCATAGGCAGGTTCAACCTCAAAGTTCAACTTCATACTTGATTCCTGAACGCTGAAATTCTTATTGCAAATGTGTAGGTGTGTTGTGCAGAAACCTAGCAGTCCTCAAGTACTATATTCCCCATAGCCTTTCCATGAATATGGATTAAGATGTCTCACCTTCGTGCTTCCTCACGGAACTTTGCATCAATCTCTTTGTTGGGTGGGTACTTTGGTAAGCTCGATGGATCACATGCATAAGGCTTCGTTGTGAAATACTGGGAAAATGTATAAAACACATTCAATAAGAAAGCTAACTGTAACTAACAAAATGATATTTCTAGAGCTTTCATAAGCGAGTGGCACGATGGAATATGAGGATGTTTAGGGTGGTATCAACCAAGTCCAACAAAAAGATGGTATCAACTAAGTCCAACAAAAAGATGGTATCAACTAAGTCCAACAAAAACAGAGAGTAAATATTAATCGAGAAATTTTTGGGAAAGTAATCTGTCAACAATGAATTACAAAAGTGAAATAGTTTATTAGAACATTGGATTTTACATGACTGCAATAGTTTGCTGAATTGATATTATCCTCAAAACAACAATTATTCGTTCCCACTTGTCCAAAATGATTACCTCAGAATCAAGGGCAGATGATGTAGTCCCACGATTGGAAGGATCGATGGCAAGAAAAGTTCCTATAAGGTTCACAGCAGTTTTTGGAAATTCTTTACACCTCTCTCGAAGAGTACTTTCATAAGGATGCTGGGGTTTGAACATTGTCGCAAGAGGAAGTTTAGACTTTTTCCAGTACTCATCAGGTGGAGAACCGCAAAGCTTGAAGATTTTGTGCAATTGTTCAACCTGCATATGCAAAAAACAAACAAACACACAAAGTGTTTATTACTAGTATAAAATGAAAATGAATTAATAGAAAAAAAAGAGACAAATATAAGTGGTAATCGATACGCTTGTCAAAATCCATAAATTGTAAAGAACTTAGCTTCAATAGTTGTAAAAAGTTATCATTTTTCCATAAGCAAAAAAGGATGCATGGTGTAGCATTTTACATTCTGCAGAATTCGCTCCATGGATTTTAGTCTTGAAATCCAAATAACATAGAGCTTGGCTGATGGAAAGGTAGAAATGTGTGATTATGCATGAAGCAAATTCTGCGAGAACATAAATGAGAAATTTCACTAACTCTACTTGTTACTTTATGAAGCCCCTTTTGAATGGATCATAAACACATTTAAGGGTGGAAAAGATGTCAAGGCAAAAATGCATGAGGCACTACAACCAAGGCCCACCCCAACCCAAACCATTTTCCCCAAAAAAGGATAAAAGAGAGAAGGCTACTACACCAACTATAATATATATTAGATGGTTCTATATCTTGCTTTCCTAAATAAATCTTTCCCTAGTATTGATGATGAGGATTAGGTTGGAAAAGGATAAATGATGATGATTTATTTAGATATTGTAAATTGATTTTATCTTTTAGTAGTAGAGCTTGGTTAGGAATCTTTGATTTCAGGGTTTTTGAGTTCCCTATATAAAGGGGCTGATTTTAAGTTATTGAATAATATGGAGAATTGTTTTTCCTTAAATTCTAATTTCTCATTCCCTTATTCCCTTCTCATCTCCTTTATTCTTCTCCTCTCATCCCAATTTCTCTTCCTCTTGACCTACATCAAGTATCACAACTATTACAATCTACATCAATTGACCAAGCAGTTTGTTTGGAAATAGTGTCCTTTCGGGGACATCCAACAATACTGGAATGATATCAAAGAAAAGGTGAAGAAATTAGTAGTTGATTTTGAGAAGGAACTAACCTCAGTTCTCCCTTTGAGTATTGGCCTCCCAATGAAAAGCTCAGCAAATACACAGCCCACACTCCACAAATCCACAGACGCCCCATAATTAGTTGACCCCAATAAAAGTTCAGGAGGACGATACCACAAAGTTACTACGCGACTGGTCAATGATTGCTTGTTCCTTACACTAAGGAAATTTGCTAGACCAAAATCTGCAATCTTCAAAATGCCTTCATTATTCACCAAAATATTGGATGCTTTAATGTCTCGATGCATTACTCCTCGTGAATGGCAGTGCCCAAGCCCACATAGTAGCTGCCGCATATAGCACTTAATCTACACACCAGAAACAAGGTCAATCTAATGTTCTATAACCAGAAGAAGCACCAGAGGTAATTTTACAACCTGCGCATCACTGAACTTGATGTCAGGACTTGATAATAATCCCGAGAGATCATGTTCCATGTACTCGAAAACAAGATATAGGCTACATGATAATCGTGAAGTAATTATCCCTTCCAGTTTCATAATATTTGGATGGTCAAGCCGGCGTAGAATTGTTATTTCTCGTGCCATAAACCTGACGCTTTCTGGTTGGAAATTGTCAAACCGCACCTTCTTTAGGGCAACCATCCTACTCGTTTCAACATCTCGAGCACGATAGACACTGCTGTACGTACCTTGTCCAATCTACATAGAAAGGAACAAATCAAAAAGAATTTTGTTCAGAAATACTAGAGAGTATTCATAAGCTCATTACATGACAATATCACCACTACAAGCTGTTTGGTAAAGAAAGTGAAACTAAACGCATAATAATTCAGCATGCATTAAAATCCATCATAATTACCATTTACACCACCACCAACATCATCATAACACAGCATATCCCCACACAATTTTCTACCAGTTGACGGTTTCCTTGTAAGATCAACCAACCTCAGAATTCAGAAAGTAATTTCCTGAAAGAGCAAAGTTCTAAATTCTCTTCTCAAAAAACCCTATGTTCAAATGTGAGCCACAAAACTAAAAATAATTCCCATTGCTCAATCTTATACCGGCTTCACCGCTGTTGTTCAAGTAAGAATAAATTCTATCCAAAACAACAAATTTCAGCCTAAACAATATAAGAACAATGACATAAACACTTGATGGATGTTGATCTATGTGAGATGACCAACCTAGGACAAGTTAATCAAGAATTAAGAAAAAGTTAAAAGTATAAAACCAAATGTGCAAACTTGGGACTTTGGCTACCTTTTCCAATCTCTCGAATATGTCGGACCTCAGGGGCAGCCATCCCTCAATGGCTTCTCCGGCAACAGCACTGAGCCACGCCGGCCACCCTGCAGCAACATGTTCTCCTTCCGTCAACCTTCCAAACCTGAAGCTAAAAGCAGCCCTTTTCTCAGAGTTCCCCTTCTTTGACGACTTTGATTTCCCCAAATCACGAACCCTAGGAACTGATTCCTCCTTCTCTTTATCCTTTTCAGATTCTTCCTTTATCTTCTCCAAATGCACAAACCCACCTTTAATTTGCAACGAGGAATCCAAATTCCCTGCCCCATTGTCCCTTCCAGTCACCGAAAAATCGAAATCAGGCGACTCTGATCTCGCCTGTTTCGAGCTAACGCAACCCATCACCCCCAACACCCATCAAAAATCGATCAAAGTAGGGAAGACCCAGATCGACCCAGATGGGGAAAAGGGTGAAGGATTGGGGAATCCCCTGACATTAACTCATTGGGTTGGCGTTAACGCAGAGGGTTGATTGCCCATAATGAACAAAACATCCAGAGACGGCGGTTATTTTGGGACAAAAGTTGTAGGGAGAGTCAAAGATTATCCGTTTCTCTTTCATTTGTGTCTTGCGAGACATGCGGAGGAGAAAGGATTTAAAGGGAGAGAAACTGTTTGCGTCAAAGTGTCCGGAGGGAAAGAGAGAGAGATTTGTGGGTCCAAATTGCTTCATCTTTCTAGTTTGTCTAGTGTTTTGCAAAAGAAGCTATGTATGACAGACAAGACACTCACACACACACACACCTCCCTACGCAGAGAGAGAGAGAGAGAGATTACGAAGTTCAGTTTTAATTTCCGTTTGCTGATTTCGTGCAACAGAGAGAGAGGGAAGGGAAAAAAAAAGGGTTAATCTCATTTTATACTCTGAAAGATTATTTGAATCTTAGTTTATACTCTCAAAGATTAAAAATTTTAATTTATACCCTCAAAGATAGAAATCTGTATCAATGTGCACCTAAAACTAAATTGATAAATTATACCTAGATCCCCTTATGTTTGTCACTTAATCATTTGAACCCCTTCACATTTAGAATATTACCCCTACATCTCATAACGTTTGTACATGTGTAAACATAACCACTTTTCGTTGATATCTATTAATATAATCGTTAAAAAATATAATTTTATCCTAATAAAAAATTATAATTTCATATTACCCTTTATTTTGTGAATTCAATATACTCTAAAGTTCAAAATCAAGTTTACCATTTGAATGTCTAATATAATGTAAATATTTATAAAAAGGAAAATATGAAAAACATTATATAAATATCTACATTTTATTAGACATTCAAATGGTAAGTTTGATTTTGAACTTTAGAGTATATTGGACCCATAAAATAAGGGTAATATGAAATTATAATTTTTTATTAGGATAAAATTATATTTTTTAACGGTTATATTAATAGATATCAATGAAAATGAGTTACATGTTGTATGTGCATAAATGTCATGAGATGTAGGAGTAATATTCTAAATGTAAAGAGGTCCAAATGATTAAGTGACAAACATGAGGGGATCTAGGTATAATTTATCAATTTAGTTTTAGGTGCATAATGATACAAATTTCTATATTTGAGAGTGCAAATTGAGATTTTTTATTTTTGGGGTGCACATTGATATAAATTTATATCTTTGAGGGTGCAAATTAAAATTTTTGATCTTTGGGGGTGCACATTGATACAAATTTCTATCTTTGAGGGTATAAATTAAAATTTTTAATCTTTGGGGGTACATATTGAAATTTAAACTATCTTTCGGGATATAAAATGAGATTAACCAAAAAAAAAGGGGGGGGGGGGGGGGGGGGGGGAAGGTTGTGTGTGAAGTGGAGAAGGGGTCCAATGGTAGTTGTAGGCCAACTGCTCAACGACTGACCCGCAGGTCAGAAGGGAAAAGCAATAGAGTTTGTATGAGTGTAACTAAAGAAGACGGATAAGCATGTGGGCCCTTCAAATTGGTGGCCCTCATTTGACCCAAGTACCTGTATAATTGACACTTTCAACTACTACTCATACACTTTAAGTGTATGTTTTGTCGTTGATAAAAAAACTACTACTCATACTTTCATGCTGACCTATTTCTTCCCTTATTGGGCCTTGAAGCTCCTAAAAAGATGTATCTACAGTTCTTTGGCGAATTGCACTCTGCGCCTTAAAAACTTTTAAAATTTTTATTTTATACATTCAAATATTAAATTTTTTATATTGTACGCTCAATATATTAAAAATATTACAATATAATTATTTTCATTAATTTTTCCATCAGTGCTAATGAATTAGCTTTTGACAAAAAAAAATAAGAAAAACTAATTGAAGAATCACATTACGACATTTTTGATATATTGAAAGTGTAATATAAAAAATTTAATTTTTGAAAATGCAAAATAAAAATCTTAAAAAAAAATTCAGGATGCAAAGTGGAAAAAATCCAAGGTTCTTTAATATGTTGTCTCGTGTTTAAATTATGTTAGAATTCAGATCATATATAATTAATTTCACTTCAACTTATTTATTGAACAAATTTATTGAGTTAATTGGTTACCCTACTATCACATTTGTACAGAAGAATTTTGGTAATAGTTTGAAATAGCGACTTTCAATCTGGTGAACCTGCAACAATCATAGGGTCAGCAAAAAGGGTTAAGTGAACACTCAGTTTATTCCCTCCGAAACTTAAGTCAGTATAAGATTAAAAGCTTGAGTACAATGTATCATAAGTCGTGATTCAATATTGCGTACTTTTGTTCATTTTTTTTGAGAGATATTTATACTTAGGATAGTAATGAGTGCAAAAATTTCAAGTCTCATCTGAACATTCAATGTCTAACACTTTTACTCACGAATATCTGAATGTTCTCCACCCAAATCTTCACATATTTAATGTTAAGATGATATGACAAGTGTTCCAAGACATGTCGAGCACTTATGACTATTCCCGAGCACTCAAGTGCCTATAATCGATGCCTGACACCTACAACTAAGTGATCAATGCTCGAGGAAATAGTACCTCGGGGCACACTGATAATCAATGTCTAGTCATCGTGATTATAGGCTTAGGCTTTTAAAGATGCAGATGCTCATTAATGACGCTGTTATTATCACTCACATCGCCATAAAATGAGTGGTCAAGTCACAATGAATACATGTGTCAAATCGCGTACTCGGATCCTCCAAGTCTTCATCTATTGACTCCACTCCTCGACATCCTTTGGACTTCATAACGGCCATAATTTTATACGTGTTGATTTGAAGACTGCTGAGCCGCCTAGAGTCCCACAAACATTATTTTTCCTTGGGGATGAATCAAATTCAAAGTCCCCACCAACTTTTTTTTTTTTGAAGTCCCACCAACTTGAAACGACATTAATTGGGTAATTATAACAAACATTATGATAGCTTCAGTTCGCTTCTAACATCTTTAATTTTAGTTCCTTTTGGTACTTGTCTGTTTTGGTATATGGAAGAAAAAAAACACAAATATATGGCTACAAATGACAAGTCTACCTTACAAACTTGATAGGATCAAGCAAATTGTTTAGCTCTCCTGTTGCTATGAACCAACTACTCAATGATCATGGGGCCTCTCTCTCTCTCTCTCTCTCTCCACAGAAGAAAATGGTTGCATAAGACATGTTTTGTTCGAGAAATATGTAACCAATCTTTTAACAGAAATATCTGTTTGTCATAAGCAGGCTGCCACGTGCCAACCTATAGCCCAAGATGATAAGGAAAGGGAGTGAAAAATCAAGACAAGAAGCTTAATCAATCTAATACTGTGTTTAGTTTGATGGAAAGTTGGATGCATGAAAAATGGGACAAAAAGAAAGATCTTTCATTGTTTAGTTATAAAGAAAAATAGGAGGGTAAGTAAAATTAGAGGAAAAGTGTTTCACTCCCAAAAGCAAGAGAGAAATTGAAAACAAACTACTTTTTTGTACAAATTAACACTTTTGTCCTTAAATATACTTTAAAACGTTATGCCTTAATTCAAGAGTAAATTATACTTTACCCTCCTGAACTATTACCATTGTTTCACTTTACACTTTTGACTATCAAATTTCTCACATTACATCCTAAGGTATCAATTTTATTTCATATCACTTCAATTGATATTAACTATAGCCTCCCTCAAATATTAAAAATTGATGTGTTGATTCAATAATTTCAATAAAACCACATCATTAAATCAATAAATTATATTTAAATAACATTACTCTTACGGCTTTTACCATTCTAGTGTAATGCCTGTGAAATCGATCAAAAGGCTATAGTTTTGTTTAATTTTTTTTATTAAAGAAAAGGGACAACAAGATTCGAACTACCACCTTAAAATCCTGAAGCCGGGCTTGGCCTAGTTGCGCGGTGGCCCAGTTATAAGTCACATCTAGAAGTGATGGTTAATCTTCTTCACTTGAATCGATCTTAGTTATTGAAACAAAAAAAAAAAAAAAAGAACGGATTTAAGTCACGACTATGATGAACATTATTGCAGTCATCTGTCTTGCTAACCACATACCCAAAGGGTGTAAATTTGAACGAATCAATATGAACTGAATTTGAAACTAATCCACAAATTCAGTACTTTTGTACATATTTAAGTCAAAATCTTGGATTTTTGGGACTTAATCTGAATTGTTTCAAATTGAATAGCTTAATAATCAAATCTCAAATAGATCCAATTTCAACTCAAAAAACTGAATTCGAATTGTATAATCCATGCTAAAATAGATCAAATCACCCGTTCGCAACAAAATTGTAGTTGGCTCGATACATGTGGTTTGCATGTTGATTATACAAATTCAGAGTTTATGTTGCCATCACAAGTGATCATAAATAACTGGGATTTGTTTCTACACCATTAAGGGCAAAATAAAAAGATAGTTCTTTGTTTCTTTACCATCGACTTTAGCATGAAACTATTCCATTCTTTTCTCAACAACTTGGTCCAACTATGCAGCAAATTGGCAAAGTGAATCCCAACTAATGCATTTTGGTGTATCCCAGCTAATGTGTAAGCATGTAGGAATAGAGAAACAAATATGTTTTATGTGCAAGTGCAACTGCTGGACAAGTTTTCCCCCACATGCAATGCCCGTGCCAATCAAAAAATTATCAACATCACCAACTACATTATAAATGCCAGAAGGTGCAGCTACCTGCATTTCCTGCTAAGATTGAGGGGATATGGGAAGGCACATCTTTAGTGCCCTTTCCCTAGCAGCAACAGATGTGGTTCCAACCTCAAGGCATGAGTGATGTGGAGTCTGGACCAACTCTCTTCTCTCCATGTGTAGTTTAATCAATTTTGACCTTAGGAGTAGAAGGAGCTTTATTCATCCTAGCTTGTGAGCCTTTAGGTGGTTAAGAAATTCTAGGCTTTGGCTTAGTAAGATGCATGACTTGATTTTTGAGGCTTTGGATTGGTTATCAACATACCACCAATGTAGTTTTGTAGTCACACCCGGTGCACAAAGCAGTTTTGTTATCAACTGCAAATAAGCAAGCAACCTTAGCCGCAAAACCACATCTTTGATTTTTGTAAAAATGAAAGAAATAGGTTAAGCATATTTCTTGGGGTTGTTAGTTGCTGCTTCACACTAAGTCGTTTAAGTATCCAGCAATCCATCCAACAACATGATATACTTCATTTTCTAAATCTACATCTCATTGCTATTGAAACAAATTGTCAATCTAGTCGTTCAACTTAAAGACTTGAATCATTGCGGGATAGAGCTGTTGGGTCACTAGAAGGATTCAAAGATGGGCATTCTTAATGTGCGCAAGTTATCCAACCCAAGAAAGTAAATATGTAAAAAGGTACAGAAGAACTCACAGCTTAGTTTCAAAAAAATATGTTGATGAGACAGCCATGCCTTCCACATCATAAGTGCGGATGAGTCTCTGTCTCTTGCCAGGTGATTCAAGCCAACAGAACTCCAAATGGAAAGGCTTGTACTCTCGCACGCACTTTGCCACGTCACATGGGCATCCCATGTACATGCCCCCTGGCAATAAGGTAATCTGAAACCCGCCATCAAATGTGACCACGTTCTCAGATATGGTACCCGTCCAATGTACATTAGTCGTAACATCACGTCCTTTGGATGTACAAGTTATATCCTGCTTATTTGTGCGAATGTGAACAACCAGAGAGATGTCATAATACACCTGGTTCTAAGATTCAGAAGTATTTCTATTACAGCACACTTTAACATCGATGCAGCACAGGTAGCATGATTATTCAAGAATATTTTTAAGCTCTACATTATCAAGAAGAATGAAGCAACCTGAGTTTTTCATTTTTCAAAGATGGATTTATTGCAAAGAGTGTTCAAACCTGGATTAAGTGGCCCTCATCGTCAATCTCAATTACAGTGGTTGTATCAGCTTCATCAACTGTCGCTCCATAAACACCACTGCGCTTTGTAAGGGAATGGCCTGTCCATTTACCAAGATATGGTATAATCCTGTCTATATTGTCCTGGGTTCAAACAAGAAAATCAATATCAGAGACATAGTATTTTAAGGATAGGAAGGAATTTTAGTGGTGACAGGTGAGTGTTCAAATGAAGCAACAAAAAAAGAGAAATACTTTCCCATGTGGTCATTGAACTTACCTTAAAATTGTTAAGGGGCTGATAAACAAGCACTTTACCACTTCTTTCTTCAAGGAAGATAATAATCATCTCTAGAATCCCCTTTGGGTCCATAATATGGAATGCTCTTACTCGCACATCTCCCTTTAATGAATAAAGGCAATTCTCACATACAATAGAAGGCAGAGGAGAGGGAAGCTTTAGATTTCTGCATAGTGAAAAGAAAAGCGAGAGTAAGAAACATATAATGACAGCTAAAAAAATCGTAGTGAAAAAGAAAACAAGAGCTCACATAGATCAGTATAAATGTAAATATATGCCATCACTGACAACAGTACTATAATTTAATTTATAGAGAGAAGCACATTTTACATCAAGTTTTTCTTGTGAATATAAGAAAATTAACCTAATTTGCATTCCTTGTAACTATTAGCACAACATGCTTTATTGCCACGGTCATCAACACCACATTTGCTGACAATAATGATTAATAGTTACATGCCACTTGTAATCACACAGAATGTCAGGCCACACATGATTAAAAAGTCTCAATTTTTTCTCACCTTCCGTGAAGATTTTAAGCAATCTATATTAGTGATGAACCCATTCATCCTAATAGGTATTACTTCTTGACTGCCTCTATTTTTAGACCAAAAACCACTTCAAGGGCTAGTGGCTTATCATTGGCCCCATTCATGCTATTTCATGCATTTCTTATTAAGAAGAAGTTTCAGCAGCCCAAACACAAAACAGGCAGCTTGGAAACATTTCCATCAATAGAGGCAAAATTAATAGCTGAAGCTGAATTGTTAGTTCCAAGATTGAAAACTCATAAATTCATGCATCAATAGCAGTGTCTTTTAAAGAGAAAATGCACTCACCTGGGTGACTCTTCTCCAGTGTCATCTTCTCCCAGCACCCCTTGTCTTAACGCAGTTTCTAACATGCCAGCTGTCTGGTATCTTAATGAAAATGCCTTCTCTTTGGGAAAAAAACCAATCTGCAAGCTAAATTAGATGGATAGGCAATCAACATTGAAAATTAAACAAAAGTCATGCAATTTACTCTCCAAGCTATTTCTCCGTGAAAAACTATCATTTCAAGTATCAAAAGGGTTCACCTGTTGGTATTTGTCCACAGTAAACATGTTGGTTTCTTTGATTTTGTACTCTGCCCATTCAGGTTCACAATCATCTCCTGAAATTGAAAAGCTTGATGGAGGTTGTTTGATGTATAACCTAAAAATTTTAAGCACCAAGTTACTTGATTGTTTTTCGTTTGAACCGGACAGTAAGTTAGTTGACTGTCAGAGTGAGAAAAAGTCCAAAACATCAACAAACCAATGACTCTTGATAATCTGTTGAGGAAATGTTCTAAAACCTCAAAAAATGGCACGCCTTCTCCCTGTTTTTTCTGATAAGGAATAATAAATAGCACAAAAGGCAACAGGTGGCAGCACAATCCCATTACTCATGTTATGCAAGAGCAAGCAACAAACAAGAAGAAAATCAACTCCTCTACAGAAGTATCAAATCAAGACATAAGGAAGAGAAACTAAGAAAGCAAAGTTAAGAGGCCATGCCCTACACTTAGAAATTATCAGACCAAGCTTCAGTTTGCCCATTATTTAAGCATGAGCAGCCTCTATTCTAAAAGCTCTTTAACAAAATGTTGCCTTTGTAGAAGAGGAAGTGTAAAAGCAAGACTAGGGGCCTAACCCACCCCCATGTGATTTGGTGCGTTTAGAAAGAATGTAGCAGAAGTCTACGTGAGGGAGCAAAAATCCCAATTCACAAGTTGAGACATATGATGTTGTGTTTTCCATTATTATTATTATTACTAGATTCTGGTGCCTCAAGGAGTCTTATGGTAATGATACAACTGAGGTTTAGGTGATTTTCAACATGTGTGTAGATTGGGTAGTTCCCCTTGAATGTTAATAGCAGACCAAAAAAGATTAGAGCAGAGTTTGGGACATATATCAAAAATCTACAAATTTGGGGCATAATGTATGAAGTAAGGCAGCTAGTTAATGTCATTTGAAGCATGTAGGCACATTGTGCATGCCTAAATCCACCATGAGAATCCAATATAATAAAGTTATACAAATGATTTTGACATGAATCAACAATGTATATGAATGCAGCACAATTAATGGTAGCTACAATCATCATTGATAGTTAGAAAACTGAAACACCACCATCCCTCAAATGTCTATCAGTTTTTATTATAGACTGAATTCCTTAACGCCCCTTTCCCCAGGAAAAATTGTACCTTATAATTAGGGTTGTTAATCGGGCCAAGCTTTGCAAGTTTGAGCAAAGTCCGTCGAGACTTAAAAAATTGTTCGAGCTCGGCTTGTGTTGAGTCTTATATGAGCCGAATCTAAGCCGAGCCCGAGTAGCTTAGCTCAATTATCAACCCTACTTTTAATCAACTTCTTCAGTTCACAAGGGACACCCAAACACACTACTGATTAGCAAGTTTTTATTATAACCCCACTAACCCCTGGTCCTCATCACAAACTGAAAACTCTGATCATTGAAATCTTTTTTTTTCCCCCAGTAATTAAGTATTGAAATCTTAATATGTACAATAAAATCCAACGTCACAGCGTGAGTCTCACGATCTAAAATTAATTGCAGCACACAAGAAACACAAATACTTATGCGCACTACACATATTGGCGTACAATAGTGTGTGTGTGTTTATTATAAAGAGTTTCTGCAAAGGAAGCTTACGTTTGAATTAAACTGATGAGTTCATCATCCCCGTAAGAGCTCGCTGCAAGCCTCGTACTAATTGTATGTATCAAATTCCCTTTAGGATCAAATTGCTGTAAATATCAACCAGAAACAAAAATTAAACCATAAAAAAGTTTACATGATTCACACACACACACACACACATGTATATATATATATATATATATATATATATATATAGAGAGAGAGAGAGAGAGAGAGAGAGAGAGGTTGATACAGACGTGGAAAGAACCAAGCCAATTGCCCAAATTGAGGTCGATGAAACGTTGAAGGCTGTCGATGCTCATGGATTCTTGTTTTGCTATCCCATCTTGCACTGTAGGACTGGTCGATGACGATGTTGCCTCGGTTGATAGGGTTCTGGGGGTCCGAAATGGGTAAATGGGTAGAGTGGATGGTATTGTACACAAGAGATTTGGAGGGAGTTTTCGGATTTGGTTTGAATTGAGCGAATTGTATGGGGTAGAAGGCACTGAGATAGAGCAGAGAGTCGCCATTTGAGTGAACTCCCTGAAATGTGAAGCTCGGTGCGCGAGGTCCTCCCGTACGTTAATATCTTATCACTCCTTCACAAAAACCAGGATAATATTTTTGAGTAATTATATTATAATTTATCACTTATTTAACGGCAAAAACGGTACCACGTCACTTAAAATAAAAAACTTGATATGAAATATTAGTTAGTAAATTGGGATGAAAACTTATATATATATATCAAATTATTATTAGATAATTATATCATATAATAATATTACGTCACTAATGAGACATGGTAAAATCTATCTAATATTATAATTTAGAAATTAAAATTTTAATTTATAAAATCATAACAACAGTTAAAATTGATTCAATGTTTATCTATTTTCTGTAAAACCTGTTAGACAATTCAATCAACACACTCTCTAAACGAATTTAGCCTATTTTTAAGAAAAGACTTAAAATATTAAGTGGTATAAATTTTGTGTTACTAAAATAATTTAATTCATTAAATACTTAAAGGTATTCAGTTTTAAGTTTTAAAAAATGTTATCAAACAACGCCTAATCACGATAATGTCGTTGTTGATCTAATTAATATTAATTATTAAATTGATAATAAATTTTAATAAATATTAAAATCCAAAATTAAATAAAGGGGATTATTGATAAGGTGAATCAATAAAGGCCTTTTCTCACTTTACATTCTAAAAGATATTTTGATTCTCATTTTGTATTTTGAAAAATGAATTTTTTTACATTGCACGTTGAATGTCATAAATTAGTTCCAATATGACCTTTATACTAACATTCATTTTAAATTTCGTTAAAAATTGATACAATTACAATTCACGTGTGTTGTTCTTAGACAAAAATTTAAATTCATCATTCATATCATTGGTTGATATTTGCATCAATTTTTAATAAAATTTGAAATAAATATTAGTCCGAGTGTCATATTAGAACCAACTTATAACGTTCAAAATATAATATTGAAAAAATAAATTTTCAAGACATAATGTGAAAATTAAGATATTTTTTGAGTCACAAAATACGAAAAAGCCCATCAATAAATCATGAAAATATTTTAAGTCCAAGTAATATTTATTTTGGGCGACTGATAATCACGAATTCGTGATCATCAACAATCACTATCCGGTGCAAATTGAAAATTAACATTGAACTATAAAAGCGAAAAGAAAAGAACAATACTGCGTAGACTTAAAAAATAAATTTAAAAACTAGACTACGCAGTCGTCTTGTTCTCCAATAAACCTGAGTTTAGGGTTTAACTCGTCTTATTCTCCAAGAAACCTGAGTTTAGGGATTAACCAGTGCTCATAAACCCTGGCAGTATCACCATTATTAGAACGCAAAAACCTCACACCGAATTAAGATTTCACAAGGAGAAGAAAAGCATGAGTTTCTTCAAAGCAGACTCTCTCAACACAATGAAATCAATGAAGAACTTATAGAAATATGTGAACATATGCAGAAACTTCTCGATTTCATCATCTTCTTCAATCCTCAACGCGAGGTCGTCCTCCCTTCTCTCAAATCAATCACTCCACCACCAATCTTCTCAAATCTCGATTCTTTTCCACACTTTTGTTCGCAATTTTGGCATAGATTCGTACAAGATCAAGCTACCCAAGAACTTGGGCATTCAAATCGTCCCCGAACAGAAGGCTTACGTCGTCGAACGACTCGGAAGGTACGTCAAAACCCTAGATCCCGGACTCCACTTTCTGTTACCAATCGTTTACAAAGTCCGATACGTTCACTTATTGAAAGAGCAAGCCATTCTAATAACAACTCATACCGCCATAACCAAGGATAATGTTCCCATCACCTTGGACGGTGTGCTTTACATCAAAATCATCGATCCGGTTAAGGTTTCATACGGCGTTGAAAACCCTATATACGCCGTTGTTCAGTTAGCACAAACCACCATGCGTAGTGAACTCGGGAAAATCACTCTCGATAAAGCTCTTGAGGAGAGAGAGACGCTGAATCTGTAACGGTCGTTATGGTACCGTAACAGCCTGTAACGGAGCATAACGGCTTGAAACAACCGAAGAGCGACTGTTGCAAACCAAGAAGTCAGGTGAATAACAAAGTATAAATCTGTGGACTTTTCAGTTCCGTTTTAGCACAATAATTAGATTGAACACCTACCAGAGGAGTCTCACTTCACGGATGACAATGACAATGTCCTTCAAGGTTTCGAGGTCCATCTAGGCTTTGTCAGAGTCGATGAATACTATGATTTACAGGCTTGGACTGATATTGGGACTTCCATTATTAATGGAGTTGTTGTGGACAAATAGAATTGCAAGAGTTTTGAGGAGATAGAGTAGTAGAGAAAGAGGTGGAAATTTAAAATAAAGTAAACAGAGAGGAGGAGTGGAAAAACTTGGGCGCCTGGGTATGGGTTCTTTGTTTTTTTTTCTCTATCAAACCATTGAAGCTATTACATTACTATTTTATTCAAACTCATTATTAATGGGCTAACTGTCTTTCGAGTAAATGGGTTAACAATATTCTTATTTTCTTCAAATTTTATAAATATTAACGACTTTGATCATTTTTGAAAGATTATATAATGATGCCATCAATACAAACATGTCTATATGATTTTAGTGATTATTAAATATTCATATTGACTTGATTTTAGAGTATTAAAAAAAAAATTCACATACCCTAATTTTTTTACGTAACACCATGACTCGTATCCGTTACGATGTTACCGTCGTGCGCTGAATAAGAACATTCTTGACGCCATTAACGACTGGCCTTTGAGAACTGACTGGGGTTTGGAGTGTCTTCGCTATGAAATCAAAGACATATCTCCTCCAAGAGGAGTAACGGCAGCCATGGAAATGCAAGCTAAAGCTGAGCGGAAAATGAGGGCGAAAGTGCTCGACTCCGAAGGCCGTCGACAGTCGGCGATTAACATCGCCGAGGGGAAAAAACTATCGGTGACCTTGGAGTCGGAGGCGGCGAAGATGGATCAAGTGAATAGAGCTAAAGGAGAGGCTGAGGCTATAATTACGAGTGCACAAGCCACGGCCAAAGGGATTCAAGAGGTGTCAAGAGCCATTGAAGAGAGTGGCGGTGTTGACGCTGTGAGTTTGAGGATTGCAGAGCAGTACATTGAGGCGTTTGATAAGATCTGCAAGGAAGGGACGTTGATGTTGCTTCCTGGCAACGGAGGTGATGCAGCCAGTATGATTGTTCAAGCGGCGGCGATATACAAGAAGGTTTCTAACAAGTTTGATGAGTCTCCATCTTCTTCTTATAGGTAATTGTCTGATTTTGAGCTACTTGATGTTGTCATGCAGCTACTTTGCTTATCTCATAAAATCTATGCATACTTCTGAATTGTGTTAGAGCTATATTAAGGAAATAATAACCCGAGCCAACGCACAACTCAAAAATAATACGATCAGATAATACCAGTAATAAATTGATCAGATAACACCAGTAATAAATTGATCAAATTAAAATTAGACACATATAATATAATTAATAATAGATAGAAAATAAGTATTTAATTTTTTTTTAATTTTTTAAATAGTATTATACTCATATGAATTTTTGTAGAATTAAATAATTTTTTATTGACACAAGCTAAATATGCATTGAAAGTGACACGATACAAAACGATACAATTGACACCCCTCGTATCTATTAAATTGGTAGTGGATCTCAACTAATAGTTGAGTCCACTGTCAAATTAGATTTAAATAGGATTGTTCCATTGATAATTGGGTGATTTAATGTGGGTGATGTATTGTTCCTTTGTTCTAACTAGCAATGCACAACGTGCGTTGCATGTAAATAGTTTTCGTATAAAAAATATTAGGTATATATATACATACATTAATATCGTCTCAAATTTATCGAAATTATATTTTTATTGCTCAAATTATACTATAGAATTTCAAAAATATTGTTTGTTCCTATAGATACGTTATTCTAACTATAGGAAAAAAAGATAAAAATAATTTATTTAAAATTCTTTTGATTAAGTTTCATCTTATAATTCGTTAAATAAAATAAAATAAAAATAATTGTCAATACTATAATTAATGCTTACTATAATTTGGTATTAGTTAGGTCAATAGAGATAAAATATGGGGTTAATAACATTTTTGGTCTCTAAAATATGCAATTTTTATCAATTTAGTCCTCAATATATAAATTTTAGCGATTTGGTTCCTAAAATATTCAATTATTGTTTATATGGTCCCTAACCAGATAGTCTATTAAGTTTTTTGACGGAAGTGTGTCATTCATTCCGATAGTATCACATGACCAACACATGATCACTTATGTTCAAATTATTCGTATATGGATCATTTAAACATTAACTAAATATTTTGTGGACCAGATGGATAAAATCGATGCAATTAAGACAAAATTGATAAAATATACAGATTTCATTGACTAAAAGTGCTATTAACCCTAAAATATAATATATATTTTAAAAAAAAATTAAAATTCTAAAATTCAAGTTTTACTTAAAAATTTAGTAGAATTTTTTTTTTTATAAACTCTTAATAAAACATAAAAAGTTTACTGTATTGAAAATTTATGTTGATTTAACATAAATTATTTTAAAAAATTACATAAAAGATTATTTTTTATCTTAAAGATGAAATGGTTGAAATTTTGGAAGAAAAAATAAACATATGTAAGCATAATGTTATCTTTATATTTAAAATGAGTAATATTAGATTGATGAAATTTTTAAAGATTTTTTAAACCTTTTATTGAAAACTATATTGAATCATATATTTTTTAAGGGGTAATGTAGTCCACTAAAAATTTTCATAGATACTGATATTTATACATAGTAAATAGAGAATTAAAAAAGACGTTGAGGATAATTTGGAGATTTAAACATATAAGTTTATGATGGTAATTTAGATAATTAACTACAAAAGAATAGTCTAGTATTCAAAATTCTTTATAAGAATAAAATACTGAATAAAAAAAATTTCATTTTAAGACAAAAGTTTCATTTTTTATTAGTAGTATATATGGAAAAAAATACATATATAAGCATAATATTATCTTTATATTTGAAAATGCTAATGATCTATTGATGAAGTTTTTGAACACTTTATTGAAAATTATAGTAATTCATATATTTTTTTAAAGATAATATAGTTAATTAAAATTTTTCTTAGATTGATATTTATACAAAGATAATAGAGAATTAAAAGAGATGTTATAGGATAATTTGGAAATTTAAATACATAAATATATGATTGTAATTTTGATATTTAACTATGGAGAGATAATATAGTATTTGAACTTTTTTGAAAGGGTAAAATGATAAATCAAAAAATTTTCACTTAAAATACTTTTATTAGTAGTATAGATATAGATTTACATCCAATATAAAAAATGACATAATCTATTAATATAAACAATAAATACGTTTAATTAGTGTCCAACATTAGTAACCCTATTTTAGCATGATAAGCAAGAGCGTAGTTGATGTAATAGGAAGTTGCCATTTATCAAATACACAAATTGATTTGTTTCTAAATTTTTGTGCGACAAGTTGATGAATGACAATAATTAATTGAAAATGTATAATAATTTGTAGAATATCCCTAGTGCATTGGTCTTGAACAAAATTTAATAATAATTTTTTTGTTAAATTTATAAAAATATGAGTAATTAAATGAAATAATAAAAAAAAATTTAAGTGTCGGAGAACTACTCCTTAATTGTTTATGTAGACAGGTCCGTTGCTCCCTTCAAACATTTCCCCGTTTATTTACAATCAAGTTTGATGATAACGGCAAATTTACAAAGTTGGCCAGTGACTCACTCACGTGGCTCCCTTTTTTGGGTTAGAAAAGGAGATGATATAATAAAACCTTCACGTGAGCACTCAAGATGTAGAGACAACTTTTCATGACAGATGGCCACGTGCAAAGAAAGATTTGTGGGGACCAAAGACTTTAACAATGTGCCTTCAATCACCGTCCAACTTCACTCCGTTTTTACTTTTATTTTGGTCAACCTACGAAACCCACACCGAAATCAGCGGCTATTTTATAGAACAAAATTATAATTTTCAGACAAATTTATTAAAATTAATTTCATCAAATAACTCAATTAAAGTAAACTCTAACACTTGATAATATGAAATTTCAACTAAATTCATCAAATATCGCTCAATTTTATAATTTATTTATATTAAAAAAAAACTATACAAAGATTGGATCAAATCTCAATCAATCGATTAAATAGAAAAAAATATAATATAGTAAAACGAATTCGACTAATCAAACTGAAGTTCAGATGAAATTCAAATAAAAAAGACCATCTATTGCTTGGCCTACTAGTAACAACCCTGTCTAGTGGCCAGCGCAGAGCCATTACTGGCCTTGGCATAAAGTCGAGACAAGCAACATACTAGACCATCTCCGCAATTCACGCACTTGCTATCTTTAACAAAACGTTTTTTTAACAATTGTTTTGATGCCTGAGTCAACACAATGAACACGTTTCAAGCCCCTTGCACAACAATAATTTGGAATATAATTAATTTTCAGGGCACACTATGATGAAAGAACACATAAAAAATGATTTAAATTAAAAAAAAAAAAAAAAAAAAAAAGAAAAACCACAACTCGACTTTCTTGCACAAACTGAGGTAAGCAACGGACAAAGATGAGACAGAAGTGCTAAACTGCTAACTGGAGGAAGGAGTCCCACAATGCAGCAATGGCAAAAGCAGCTGGTACCACAATCTGGGCTCTGAAAGTAAATCTTGTAGAGCCACTTTTTACTGGAGCAGCTACTGGTGGGGGTGGTGGGTTTTCGACATGGACTGCTACCTTCATGCCTCCATAGCAGAATCCTTTGCCACTAATGAAATAGTAATCCCGCGTCACATTGAGAGGAACCACATCTCTTCCAGCTCCAGTAGTCCAATTATGAACTGGATGATCAGAATTGCATGCATCATAATCTGTTGAATTCACTTCGAGCACGTTCATCTGGTTCCTGTCATACACAAAAACTGGCAAGAGAAAGGCGGAGTGATGTAGATCGTAGTAAAAAAAAATTAGGGATGAAAAGAGAAAAAGAAGGAGATGAAAAAAGTAAGAATAATTTGAGGAAGAAAGATTCAATATGAATAATCAATAATAATCAAAGTCTACCAAAACAAATAGCATATCTCCTATATATATAGGGAGACCACAAATCCTAAAAGAAATAAATAGTCATAACGACAACTAAACCCCTAAAAAGTATAATGACAAATAACTTCTAATCCTTACGCGTACGCCTACTATAACGAAATATAATCTGATTCCTATCACGGAGTTAGCAGAACAGGCAAAACAGAGTTGGCACTCCGCATCAGAAATAATTTTTTCTAATTTTAAATCAGGAATCTGGACAGATTATCAGATCTATCTTAGCACATGGGATAGAGACCAAGTCCCCAAATGCTCAAATATAAAACCTGACAGAAGAAAAACTTGGCTTGGGAGATCATATTCAATCAAGGACCTAAAGGACAATTACTAAGATCATAAAAAGTAGAGAAGAATATTTTATACTGAGAAAGAGAGGGGCAAATATCTTTAGTCACTAATCAAATCTGTTTAATCATTCAGGTTACCAAGCATTAGCATGGTCGTCGTTAGTTAGCATTATTATTGTCATGCGGCAATGACTGTTTTACCTGTTGTCCACATTCTCTTCGACGTTAGGAATGATAGTGAGATGATATTGAAGGTGTCCCACTTTTATAGATACTCATAGTCTAACAATAATTTGACTTATAGAATAAGCTCCCAGGCCAGCCCCTTTCATGTGGTTTTGATATAATTGACAATGGTTTAAAAACAGTGGTTGAGCAGAAAATTGACCTTATTTGATGCATAATAAAATAGAAACATGACAGAAAAGGGTAAACGATGTTAGCATTGCCTCTTGAATACAATGCTTAGCCACTAGAAAGGCTTCTAATACACCACACCTGAAAGCTGCCGCAACAGCATGCATAATCTCTGAACTTTCTGTTTTTAAATCTATTGTTTACAGGGGAAAATGAACTAAGACAACAATTTTCTGAAATGCTTTGATCATTGCAACAGAGAGAAAGAGATGATAAAGTAAGAAGTGATAAACTCTCTTATGGAAAAATCAATTAAGCGGTATATGGTTTTGGTAACCTTTGGCTTTTGAGTAAGGAGATTCGGTTGAAGGCAGTAAAACAAAAAAAGCCCAAATAAAACATCTCTACTCTTGTGCAAATTGACCTATTATCCTTGGCATAGGTATACACAAAGCGAACTTTCAAGTTGACCCCCCAAAAAATTGCTTGGAATCTAGAAAGCACGGATATGGATATAAAATGGATACAATAAGATACAGATATGACGATATGACAAAACTTCAAAAAATAGGATACAGGTACACTCGGGAAATGTCTATAAATATAATAAGAACCAACATTTAACTATATTATTTGCTTAGAAGTATTTATTGCTAAAATTATAGAGTAATCAACTCATTTAAATTCTTTGGACATGTAATAATAGATTATCCTTCAAAAACAACCATGTGTCTTCCCAAGTCATATAATTTTTTTGTTAATGTATTGCGTTGTATGTGAAATCAAAAGGAAGAGGTAATGATTAAAACTAAAAATTAAATATATTTATATTCGTGAAGTATCCATATATTTTATTTATTATTGGATACGTTTAATGTGGATTTGATACGTATCCGACGAGTATTGTTGGGATTTAACACGATTTAAATCCACTAACAAACACACACAATCGAAGAACAAATCAAGAATATAAAGCAATAAGAAACAAGAAAGAACAAGACACATTTTACGTGGTTCGACAATTTTGTCTACGTCCACGAAACTGCAGGGATTTCACTATTGAGAGAGTTGAATACAGAGAGCGGCTATACAATCCACCATATTAACCCTAATCACCAAGACAACGGATTTTATATGTCCTACGCACTGGGCTATATAACGGGCCCAAAAATTTTCCTCGGGAGCAGCCCAAGCCGTAGCGCTCATGGACTAACCCTCAGAAAATTTCCCATTAAAAAACCACGCAACATTACTTCGAGTTGGATCAATATCCAGATCACATATACAAATTAGACTCCACAAAAAAAATCAACAAATATCGTATCTAATACGAATACGTTGATCTTAATGAAGTATTTGTGTTTCATAGCTTGGAACTAAAATTTACCGATTTAATTTTTCTTTTAAACATTGAAAAATTAGCTTTATAACGCAATATTGGGAACTATTTTCTCGTACCGTACTAAAAGTTATTACAAAATAAGCAGTGAGCACACAACAAAATTTTGTGAGATTACACTAAAACAGAATTGTTCTTAAACATTTTTAGGATCGATCCTTTTTTTTTTAAAATCATAACTTGGTCCTATTTAGTTGTAACAAGTAATTTTTGACATAAAAAATTTCTAAATTAACCCAAAAAGGTTATAACCTTCGGTACTGTAGTCTGTAAGCTTGATCTTAAATCTTAATCTTATAATACCAAAGAAACTTTATATTTCTGAATGCACAGGGTTAATCTTGCACTGAAAGATTCTCAGGCAAATAAAGATGAGTAAACTCAATGAATTGAGTGTCGAAGTGAAACTTGGCTACAGAGCCTACACTAGAACACAGCAAACCAAACACCATGTGACTCGTTTAGTCAATCACAATGATTATATGTTTGAACGGCCCCTGATCGCTTTCTAAAACCGACATTGAATGAGAAATGTAAAAGAAAGGAATTAGATCCAAAAGTGACGAGAAGAGAAAGGGGCAAAGAACATCAGACCGGAAACTTTGAAATAATGAAAATGCCTATGAGTCGAAGAAAGGGGCAAAATCAGGCAATCAAAACTAAGAGCAAGGCAAACAAGCAGATCTGAGTTAGTGAACTCATAACAAGGAGCTAATCGCTACTTGAATCACTTACTATTTGAAGATCCAACGCATCAAAATCAGTGAACTAACAGTAGAACAGAAGATATCTAGACACATTTATATAGTAAATAATCATACATATACAAGAAAAACAGAGCTCCGTTGTTTCGTGAAGGATAGATCTGAGGATACACTCCTACAATACAAATCAGAGAGAGAGAGAGAGAGAGAGAGAAGAAGAAGAAGAAGAAGAACATACAGAGCCAGTCGCCGTTGTAGAAATGTTTGCCTTGGGCCCAAACAGTGTAGTTAAAATTGGTAGTCCAGCCCATGTTCCCTCCCACGATGAACCGAGTCGACGATACCTCCGGTATCATCACCAGCGCAGCGCATGTTAACACCACCGCCACCGTCGGCCACCCAATGCCCCTCCTCAGCCCCTCCATCCCTCTCTTTCTCTCGGACTCTCTTCAGTGCGCTCTTTATAATGCCTGGGGTATTCGGTTCCTGTTTCTACTCTCTCTCTCTCTCAACAATAGTAAATTTAAGGTAAATTATAATTTATACCCTCAAAGTATATACCTAATTTTTATCTAGTCATTAAAGTTTTAAGTTCAGCAATCAAGTCTTTAGAGTTTTAATTGTGTTTCAATTTAGTCCTTATATCAAAATTCATCAATTTATTATGACGGAAAATCTTTCATGACCAACATATGATTTGTATAAAAAAGTATATTTGTTTAGTAAAAGTATCTATTACCCTTAGATTAGAAAACTTTACTTTGTTTCATCTGATTTAAAAAAAGAGCAATGTTACAAAATTTAAATGAAATTCAAAAAATTATAATTTGAATACATATCATCATTTGGATGAGTGAGTCTCATTAATTTTTTAGTGGGACCCACTCGTCTAAGTGATAATATGTATTTGGATTTTAACTTTTGAATTTTATTTGGGTTATGTAATATTTTTCTTAAAAAATGATAATAAAGTTGATAAAAAAATATACTGTGAGAATTGAGAAATATTGTGAGATAAAGAGAAAAATATCGATAATTTAAGAAATACATTTTTTTGTTGGATAAATATACTCTTATGAACAAGTCCTATAACATCTTTCGATAAGAACAAATTAAAAAATCTAGATGAAATGAATATATTGAAACTCGATTAAAATTTTAAGGATATGATTGTATTAATTAAAAATTTAAGGACCAAAATAAAAATTACATACATACTTTTAAGGTATAAAGTGTAAATTATCCTAAATTTAATTGTAGATCTACTTACTGCTGGTAAATTTTTATCTTAGGAACATGGGTTAGATACAGATCATATAATAAAAAACATTGAATAAATATTATTATGACAGACGTGTTCCTAGGCATTCTTATAAGTTGAAACAAAGTTCAACATTCACGCTATCGTCCACCTCGTCTGTCATGTCAGTGGTAGCATGCAACCTATGCCCCTCCTAATATTTCCACTATATATACATTATAATACGACACATGGTCGTTGAGGTTTTTGTCACTATAAAATTAAAAAAAAAATCAGATACACATAATTTTAATTTGTATATACTGAGATTATTTTTGTGACTCGAATATTTGATATATGTATGAATAGGAGGGCAAAGCGAAGGTTGTCCAACGATCACGACAATCAATAGTTTGAAGAGAACAACCACGTAACAATCGTCAAATTTATTTGCAATTTTAGATCAATTTTTATATAACAATCACATAAATTTCAGATCGATTTTCAAGAGATTCGATTTCGATTTAATTTTTTTTAAAAATTGATATGAATATTCAACGAATTTTTTTTAACGGTCTATATCCAAATAAAGTAAAAATATTACATATTCAAGCAGATACATGAGTTATTTAAAGTTGAACTTTATTAAATTACATTTTAGTTCGATTCCATTGTATAAAGTGATACTCAATTTCATCATATATCCACGAGTAATATTATGCTTACCAAATCATTTATCAAATTTTGTATCACAAATTAGTGCGAGCGGATTAGATCAATGGGGTCTATTAACTTCACTAAATATTCAATATATAGGATTTTAACACATTATTTGGGGTACAAGATTTGATAAACAAATTTGGACAGCATAATTTTATCTTATATCCACATATATGAATGTAATAAAATCAGATTATATCGTAATCAAATTAGAGTTTGGTGTATCAAAATTTAAATTCGTATCTTTTTTTTTTGTGATTTGGTATAAATTCACATCTAACTAATCGAATTCTGACTCAAAATTGAATTCAAGTTAAAATTCAATATGGCAAGAGACCTAAAATTTAAATTTATGAAATAATCTCAATTAATTTTTAAAATATGAAACTATCCTCAATTTTTTTACAAATTTTTTGTGGGGGCAAGGTTTTAAAAAACTTTTGATTTTTTCAAATTTTAACAAAAACCCAAAATTTTGGAAAATTTCAGTGGAGAAAATGTCTACATTGTCCCCACCTTGTATTCTCCCCGATGCTTGGAGAGAATATTCAATACAACGGTGACGTGATATTATCAACTAATAATAAAATTTTAAATAGACAAAGTGAATCCTATTTAAGTAATTATTAACTTACATAGAAGAAAAGTGGGTAGTTATTTCCTTACATGGACGAGTAGTAATTGACTTGTGTGGAATTTACTTTTTTATTTGTCTACATATTACTGATTAATGACATATTGTGAAAATTCTGACATGATATTACCGTTGCAATAAATATTTTTTCCTGTGCACGAGGGAGAACAACAAATGTAAGGGCAATTGACCACTGTACCTACCATGATTTTTAAGTAGTTCACTTCACCATTACCTTCTTTCAATACATGTTAGAACCTTCCTCATGAAGCTCCTAGCTGTCCTCTTGATGTCTCTAAACAAAATCCAAATGGGTCTGCTTCTTAGTCTTCACAGGAAAGATGTATATTGTAGGTTATTTAGGTATTAGCCAAAAACTCTCAATCACACAGTGGCATATTCCATGTCCCAATGGTGATCTACCAAAACAGATAAGGAAGTTGGACATCTCTAACACCCATTTTATAAACAAAACTTAGCTATATATTCAAAACGATCTGTACTATCTTTCCATTATAAGACACATACTAGAGTTCTTCTATGTATATTAACTAACATCGATCAACATCGTGCCATAATGGCACAGCCGATTTCTAATTTCTCTGTGCTTGATCATCCATGGCAATTGAAGACATGTTTTACTTTACACTTCTTCACATGTTCAATCCAGTCTTCTCAATAAATACTCAACTTGAACTTGTTTTGTCAATGGAATGATCCAGTCACCATATAGATCGCCAACTAAACTTGGTTTAATTTTGTAAACTGGATCAGATCCATTTCCACCATTATTAACTGCCACCTCTTGCCCATGAGTTCTGGTTTTCATCTCTACTCTCTTTTTGATTGCCTCTTCCACTTCTGGATATGTCAGCAAATCCATCAGGTGGCCCCTGTCCTGAAACACCAATCGTCATAACCATGAGAAAACGATCACGAACATCCCTCTCAAACACGTTGTAGAAGGAGATGAAAAAAAAAGAACTAAGAAGAATTCCCAAGAGAAAGTAATGGGAGATACCTGTGCTCGAATAGCAGGTTTATAGGCATTGGGTGAGGCTAGAAATTTTGCTTCAGCTACAAATTTGCCATAGTGAACTCTCTTCGAGAGTGCCTGCATATAGGATTCCAGCAATTCATAAAATATAACATTGCCAAGTTAGAATCATCCTATTTAGAAAATGCCAACAGATTGATTTCGAGCGTATATGCTGCAAAGAGAGGTGGTTTTGTGCAGATGGCAAATAGATTATGCTCTTCATATACATGATGATCTCAAAGTTGGGCTTCAGAAACTGGTAAAATATTTCTTTGGGGAGTACCAAAAAATTGCATGCAAGACATGCTCTATGCACATAAATCACAAACCTGCATGTATGTCCACATAGGAAGTAAATCAACTTATCAAGGTGAAAGCATACCGAGATAAGAAAGAAAGTCGTGTTAACATCATGGGAAACATGAGAGGTGATCACTAGTAGTAGTACTAACAAACTAATTTTGCACAGTAAGTACCATAGAGATGTCTGGCCATGTTCCCAGATGCAGAAACTACATCCACTAAACTGGGAAACTTTTCTGGAAATTTGAAGGAAATTCACCTCCCCATACATGTCCCAATAAAGAAAACTAGGGGCTTAGTTTCCTGCTCTTTTCCCACTACAAGAAATTATCCCATGACAATCAACAACCGGTTATCCAACGCATTCAAAAATCATAAATGCCATAAATATCTCTTACAATTGGTTTTTATCTTTTTATTTTTTATTTTTTAAGTTCCCTTGTTCCTTTTCCTTTTTCCTTTCAGCAAGTGCAGGATACAGAATCACTCCTTGGAATAACACAAATCCATTGCTCAAAGTCACCAAAAAAGGCATTCAATATCACACATGTACAAGCACAGACACTTGGCCGCTTACAACGCCCAAAAAATTGGACACACTTTTATAGCCATAGTAAAACCAGTGCAGCAATGCAGAGCTGGGAAATGGACTCTAGCATTTGTGGCAAGAAATCATAGGACTAAGATACCAATGGCAGGTCTAAACAATTCTTACAAAACGTTATATGAATTTCTATGTCGATGAAGTGATCTTTCACAAGTCAATAGGTATAACCTAAATATACTGTACTACTCCAGACAACAAGAGCCAATCTAGAGATCCAGTACAGTCCACCAGATAAGCAGTGGAAATAACAAAAACAAGATGAAGATATTCAGGATTCTGCAAAATTTGCTTAATAAATCATCGCATTGGTGCGTGATGAATGCTTGTTGGCAACTCTACCATCCAAATCAATAGCCAATTGCAATTTTTGACCACATTCTGTAATAAATCCGAAGGAGTCACTCAAAACAACGAGGAATGCTAGAAACGTTTGTGACAAGGCATGCCGAATAAATCTAGAAAAGCATAGGCTTACTTTCACAAAGAGCATGGAAAGATGAATGTCAAAAACCTTAACCACATACACAATCAGGTATCCCTCATCAAACATAATGGTATAAACATTTCCCTCAAATTGCTTAATTAAAACAAGTTCCCTCAGGACAGATAATTAGCTAAAATGGGTACCTGCAAACAAAGTGTGTCGCAAACTGCAGTCGATCCACAATTACCATCATCGCCTTCCTTAACCAATCTTGGAAGAAGATCTTCGAAGTACACATCCCATATTTTTCTATTAACATTGATTGCATCTGCAATGGGATGCAGAACCTACACACATTTTAAAAACCAGGCTAAGTTAGATTTAGTTTGAAAGGAATATAAACTGGAGGTAACAGCAATCAATATAAAGAATACTCACTCTTGTCTGCCGCACACACGTATACAGAGAACCAAAAGTAATTCAACCAGTTGATTCCTTAACATTTTATCTTATTGAAATTGAGGTGGAATGCTTGTGGGTTACACAAGTTTAAACTGAATTAACTTCAATGAGCTTATGTCAAACAAATTAAATCACTAATATAGGGGTGTCACACAGATCTAAGATTGTAAAGCACAAGCCACATCAAGTTCACCAAGGTCCACACTTCCCAAAATTACTTCTTGCTTATCAAGTTTGGACAAAGTGTCATATTTCCACTGTTCTATGTACTAACCTGTGGGTATAACAAAGGAGGCAACACTGGGTCAGGTAGGTCACCTGGGAAGAAAGGATGCTCGTCGGGGCTTTTGTATCTTCCAACCTAGATTGAAATACGATAAGAAATTCGGTACGCATAAATTTCTTCCGAGTAAGAAATTGAGAATTAGGTTTGACGTACCCGAGCATGAAGCTTTTCAGTTTCTTTGACCATGAATTCAACCAAAGAGCCTTGGAATCCATCCATGAAGAAAGCATTGGGGTCATACGACTCCGCATTGTAGCAATACTGAACTCTCTCCACGAGGCTAAATATAATGCTATCCTCTTGTCGAATTAGAGAATTCCTTATACCCTCTAAGGTATAGCTCTCACTCTCATCTACTCGATTTTTCCGTGCCAAACTGTTAAGGATAGAAAACTAACTTGAGAACACAACGTTTGACAAACATGGAAGTCAGATGCTCAAGAGATTTGGCGCAGCTGTAAACAGGGGACATAAAGAAATCACTCTTCCTAAATGCATACAATGCATCTAAGATTTGGCACTTTGCCACTTAAAACTACAGTGATGCATCTAGGTAATGCTATGTCCACTCAATTTGACCTGTATGCATGCCTCAATATTGGTATATGACCAATTTTTTAACTAAATTTTGGTTGAAGAGCTATTTAAATTACACGGATTTGGTCACGAGTTATTCAAATTTGGGTTAAGAGCTATCAAAATTACACATTTTTTTATTCAAATTTTGGTAAAGAGCTACCCAAATTATTTTTTTTTTGTCTATGTTTAAGTATCATATGATAAATTTATAATAAAAAACTATTAGCAATTTGGATGTCGTCTACTCAAGGGACTACATAGAAACATATTTAATATTTCAATGATCAAAATAATGTGATTGAAATATTAGAGACCAAAATAAAACAAATTCCATATTATAGAGACCTCTGATGCAATTAATCCTATTTCAAACTCAAAAGATCCAATATTCTAAAGATTGACCAAACATTGTAATAATTCCATGATAATAATGTTACTAAAATTGTGAAATTATATACTGTGCTATAATAAGCTTACAAACATTGTAATAATTCCATGATAATAATGTTACTAAAATTGTGAAATTATATGCTGTTCTATAATAAGCTTACAATACCACACATGGTCTCAAAAGACAAATACAAAAAATTTTTCAATATCATACCTCCAAAATTTATCACTTCAAATATTTTTGTGGTTGATTTACTATTTTTATGGGTGTTTTTACCATTAAGTGTTTTTAATACATTTGTGGTAATTATTTTTATTATTTTAAATTGTTATAAAAAAAATTATCAATTTATAGGTGATTTACTACATTTATGAGTATTTTTACCATATTTGTGAATGTTATTTTTACCATATTTGTGAATATTTTTACCATATTTATTTGTGGTAATTATTTTTATCATTTTTTTGGATACCACAACCGTGTAAAAGTATCTACAAAAATAATAAAAATAACCACAAATGTATAAATGAATGTATGATATTGATTTTTTTTTAGTATCGTAATAGTAACTTATTAAACTAAAGGATTAATTGCACTAGAGGTCCCCAAAATATAAAATTTATCTCATTTTGATCCCTAATATTTCAATTACATCATTTTGGCCTCTAAAATATTGAATATGTTTCTACATGGTTCCTCAAGCAGTCAGTGTTCAGATTGCTAACAATTTTTTATCATAAACTTCTCACATGATATTTAAATATGGACAAAAAAATAATTTGAATAACTCTTGACCAAATTTTTACTTAAATTTTGGTTAAATAGCTACTTAAATTATACAGTTTTGATCATGAGCCTAATTTTGATCAAAAACTATCCATATTACACATTTTTTTTTTCAAGAGCTACTCAAATTTTGTTTAAGAGCTATATCAAAATAATTTTTTTTTCATATTTAGGTATTATGTGAAAAGTTTATAATAAAAATCGTTAGCAATCTGTGAACATTGTCTACTTGAAGGACCATATATAAACATATTCAATATTTCAGGGATTAAAATGATACAATTGAAACATTAAAGACCAAAATCAAATAAATCTTATACTTTGAGAACCTCTAATGCAATTAACCTAAACTAAATAAGCTAAAACCCTGAAAACCAAAGAGAACAGATTTATACCCGATGGAAATTGCAGAAGCTTTAACCAAAACTAGTATTCCATGCTTTGAAACTCTTGAATTGAGGAACGGAAAGCTGCACTTTTGCCAACTATGGCCGATAAAAAGGGAATGTGGTCGTGAAAATTTAGAGCCAGCAGGGTTTAAGGTGGCAGGAGAGGCGACCCTCAACAACATCACATCCATGATCGAGAAACCACAAACTGATGGAAAACAGAGAGCAAGTCGATATGTATATAGAAAAAATCAAAGCAACGTCATAGAGAAGGGCAAAAACAGAGAACTTTTAAGAGAGAGAGCCAGCAAGAGAGCAAGTCAATACGATAAAGAGGCTCGGTAGTAGGTTCGGAGAGTTGGTGGTGTAAAGTGGTAGGTAAGTAGAAGAAAACCAACCGGTTTCTCGGCGGCGTTTAGCCACATCCCTTCAAACATGTGATTGGTTTCAACTTTGATGAGAAACTGACAAACCAAACCCAACCACCATATCATCTCAAAAACTTTTTAAGATTTGGGAAATTGTATAAATTCACAAAATAAAAGCCACAAAAAAAAAAAAAATCTAGATACTAGGTATTTTAATTGTGCGACTTAGATTAAAATTTATTTAAGTTTATTTTGTATAAAATCATTTGAATTTTAGGTTAATTTTAAAACTCATTTATTAAAAATAGTTGAATTTAATTTTCGACACAAGTTTTAAATTTGAATTTAAGTTCGACCATAAATTTAAATTTATTTCGTTAATTCAGATAAGTTGAATTCAACAAAAGAAAATTAATGAGCTAAGTTTTAAATTTTGCTATGATTCTTAACAAATCTCAAAATCTCTTTATTAAAAAACAAGTCAAGTCCGAACATTTTAGTGATCAGGATAGTATTACAATACCAAAATTTTTAAAATGTCAAATTTACAACTAATTATGATTATTCATTGTTAACCATAATAATAATATTTCACACTTACTGTTATGGTTGAAATGAACAATATTTCCCAAAAATTCAACAATCACTTATATTATCGCTATTAAAACCAAAACCCCAAAAAACGGGTTTCATTCAAAAAACGATATTAAAAACTCTCTCTAACAATTGAAACGATTTTTTTTTTTGGTTACGAACATTGAACAATGACTTATATTATCATTGCCGTGTTTTTGAAATAAAATTATTTTATTAGATACAAAAATATTTCGTTTTGATAAATTTGAATCACATCTGAATGATCATAATACCTAAATATCAAAACCTTCGTTTTGACCCTACTCTACTCTACTCTACCCTATTTTTCTTCATATTGTTGTTGGGTACACATTCTCAACAATTTGTCCACCCTTATCATTCATACTGCATAAAATAAGAAGGATATTTTTGCCTTTATGCATCGGGTCGATCTTTAAAGCCCAAAAAGAACTCGCATTGGACTTCAAGAATAGAGAGAAACCCATTAAAGCCTTCTCTATCAACTAAGCCCAAGAAGAGAGAGAAATAGTAGCCCAAAAAACTAACAGAGGGGCTCCAAGATTCTTTGGAATGCATTGCAAAAACAATTAGAAGGAGAGACAAGGTCCCACCGGGATTCGAACCCAGGTCGCTGGATTCAAAGTCCAGAGTGCTAACCACTACACCATGGAACCTCGCTGCCCTCATGGTAAGTTTTTATATAATTTGAAGGTATTTTCTGCAATTCTGTGTAACCCATCGGTGGGGGTGCGTGTGTCAGTGTGATTTCGGTTCGTATCGTGCTGTGGCAATTTATTTGTTTTTATGTTGTATTCGTATTGACTCGTATATCCCATAAATAAAAAATTTAATAATTAATTTTATGTCTAAAATTTTATTATCACTTAATCGAACATATGTTTATATTTTTTTTTATAAACTAAAAATTAATTTAATAAATATAATAATAAAAATGAATAAAAAAATATTTTTTTGTACAAGAATTAAATCATTACTTAATAAAATATAATAAAAATTAATATTTTATTCTTATAATACTACTTAAACGTATTAATTGTGTCAAATTTGTGTTGTTCATATATTATATTAATCCACTTCATTTATTATTGGGTAATTACTATCCACACTCATTCCTGGTACGTTTATCTTCAATGAGGCCTAATCTATTAATTAAAACATTACTACCACTTTTTTTAGATTATATTTAAACATCACTCACACACCTGCGGTTAAATCACTATTTCTAATAAATTTTTTTTTATCTAAAATACTAAAATTACTCCTACATAAATCCCAAATAATATTTATACCTAAAATTTTGATTAAACCGTTTTTTATAGAATTTTAATATTTAAAAAAGTTCAAAAAACAAAAAGTTCTCGCTGAAGATATATATATTTAGTAGAGGAGGTGTGTATGAAGTTTTTTTAAAAATATATCTTTAATAATTTAATAAAATTATATTCTAATTATCGTCATTAATATAACAGGGGTGTTAGTGAAAATTTTAAAAATAGAACGAATGTCCTCGAAGATATAATAAAGTAGAAAAAAATGTGATTGATATTTTTTTTTATTATTTGTATTAATAAATCTTGTGACGAATTCGTATTAAGAAATAATTAATTTTAGGGTTAATCTCATTTTGCATCTTAAAAGATTGTTCAAATCTCAATTTGTACCCCCAAAGATCAAAAATCTCAATTTACACCCTCAAAGATAGAAATTTGTATCAATGTGCATTCCCAAAGATAAAAAATCTCAATTTGCACCCTCAAAGATAAAAATTTGTATCAATGTGCACCTAAAATTAAATTGATAAATTATACCTAGATCCCCTCATATTTGTCACTTAATCATTTGAACTCTTTCACATTTAGAATATTCCCCTTACATCTCATGACGTTTGTGCATGTGTAACACATAATCACTTTTCGTTGATATCTGTTAATATAATTATTAAAATATAAGATTTTATTCTAATAAAAAATTATAATTTCATATTACCTTTTATTTTGTGGATTCGATATACTCTAAAGTTACAAATCAAGCTTACCATTTAAATGTCTAATAAAATGTAAATATTTATATAAAAGGTAATATGAAAAACATTATATAAATATTTACATTTTATTAGACATTCAAATGGTAAACTAGATTTTGAACTTTAGAATATATTGAACCCATAAAATAAATGGTAACATGAAATTATAATTTTTTATTAGGATAAAATTATATTTTTTAACGGTTATATTAATATATATCAATGAAAATAGGTTACGTGTTTTATGTGCACAAATGTCATAAGATATATGAGTAATATTCTAAATGTGAAGAGGTCTAAATGATTAAGTGACAAGTATGAGGGGATCTAGGTATAATTTATCAATTTAATTTTAGGTGCACATAGATACAAATTTCTATCTTTGAGGGTGTAAATTAAAATTTTTTATTTTTGGGGTGCACATTGATATAAATTTCTATTTTTGAGGGTGTAAATTGAGATTTTTGATCTTTGAGAGTGCATATTGATATAAACTTTTATCTTTGAGGGTATAAATTAAAATTTTTAATTTTTAAAAATATAAATTAAGATTCGAACAATGTTTTAAAGTGTAAAATGAGATTAACCCTTAATTTTAACCCTATCAATTTGGAACCGTATTACAAGGGTGGGTTGTAAAAGCCTCCCTCCTTTAACCCTCCGCAACTGTCAATGTATAAGAACAAATGTCATGAAGATTCTGTTGAATCTGTTTCATTCCAGAAAGAAAACAACACTCCATCAACAAATTTGGGCACACATCTCAACAATTTTTGGCACACATCTCAACTTTCTCAAGTTTATTCTTTGACGGCATTTCCCAAACTTCTCTGATTGCTTCATACCATAAAACTCATTCCTCTCTATCTTTGTTTCTGTCGACACTTGATGGAAGAAACCCAGAACCAGAGTCCCACCACCACCTATGACCTCATAATACTAGGCGCCTCAGGTTTCACAGGCAAGTATGTAGTGAGAGAAGCACTAAAATTTCTCAACAGTCCATCGTCTCCACTCAAAACCATCGCTTTAGCCGGCCGAAACCCAACTAAACTTGCTGAAACATTAAAATGGGCATCTCATCCAAACCCACCACCCCAAATCCCAATTCTCACCGCCGACACCACCGACCCACCATCCCTCCACCGTCTCGCCGCCCAAACAAAGCTCATCCTCGGCTGTGTCGGCCCATTTCGCCTCTACGGAGAGCCCGTCGTCGAAGCATGTGTTGATTCGGGCTGCGATTATTTGGACATTTGTGGTGAGCCGGAGTTTATGGAGAGAGTGGAGACAATATACCACGAGAAAGCCGTGGAGAAGGGTCGCTTGGTAATTTCGGCATGTGGGTTCGACTCGGTGCCGGCGGAGTTGGGGTTGATGTTCAATTCGAGGCAATGGGTTTCGCCGGCGGTGCCCAACAGGGTTGAGGCGTACTTGAGTCTGGAGTCGGAGAAGAGGGTTGTTGGGAATATTGGGACCTATGAATCTGCGATTTTGGGTGTGGCTAATGTGGAGAAATTGCAGGAGTTGAGGCGGTCCAGACCCAGAAGAGCTCGGCCTGTGGTAAGCTCTACGAGTCTCCTGCATTGGGTCATGCTCTCTGTTTCTGTGCGCACACACACACACACGCTTCATGTATATATATATATTTCGAGGTTAACTTGTCCAGTGATTATTGATGTTTTTGTAAGTTTGCTGAAAAGATTTCTTGGCTGCAGAGGTACTTTGGTGTTCCTGTCAATGTTTCATGATACTATGTCCTATTATGTTCTAATTGTTGCGGTTCTCGGTTGATAAAGGCAACAACGAACCTTTCTTTGCCTCAATTTTGTAGTTTTAATCATCTTATATCAATTCATTTCCCATACTTCATACTTAGTTGTTTCTATCAAATTTTGTTGAAGATAGTAATTTAATTTTATTTGTCGATAATTGATTGTCTATAGCATGAGGAGACAGAGCCTCCTCTAAACTGATGACCCTGTAATAGCTATCTGGCTGATTGAAACGAGCCTTTTGTATATGAAAAATCTCCCTAATGTTAAGCCCTTTTCTTTTACTTTTCCTTGGTTTTCTGAGCTACCAAACATAAGTCTACCTTCATTTGATATTTATTGTTGAGAAAAGGTAGAATACTACATGCTTTTTCAGTTTTCGAAGATATGCTATTTCTTTTTGTAACAAGGGTTTGTTTACACACCAGAGCTTTCTATGCTTTTTTGTATGCTTCATTCCATAGAGGCTGCAGTTTATTTGAAAATTTCGAGTTCTATTGATGTCTATTCTGTTTGCATATTTTGTTTTGATTTTTTCCAGGAAATAATTATCTGTTGAACTGTGATCAAATGGATAGACTTTAAAGGTTTGTTTCTGTTAATTAATCAGAGGTTGCGCAGAAAACTCTGTTATTCTAATTTCTGGATGGTTTTCAGTATATATTCGACTTATATTACTCTTTTAAGGCTGAACAACAACAATATTTTTGCAAAATTGATGAATCTGAGGACAAATGTTTTTCTTAGGAGTATACTTCATCCTAAAAGTTATGCTTGGTAAATGGACATGGGCATAGTATAGACAAATTTATTAGGCTGGAGAAAACAATAAATTTTGTTATAGTTTAATTTGTTCATTTGTATTCAGTTCTTTATGACATAGGCTGGGATTGAATCAGGCATTCTTGTAAATGATTTCATTCTCTTCGACATCTGTGACTGTTCTGTTCACGAAACAAGTCAAAATGGAGAACAATTGGGCTTGCCAAACAATTGAGATTCATGAGGCTATGATCACTTTCTGCAATTTTTTTCTTGGAGAAGTTTTCTTATCATTATAGAGTATTTTAGGTTGTTGTGGAAATTGTGGGAGGAGGAAGTGTTGGAATTCAGAAGCAGATAAATACGTTTGGAGTATTATGGTTGTGGTGGAACTAGTGCAAATAAACGTTCGCTGTCTTAACCATTTTATTTATGATCTACTGGGGCTTTCTGCATCCTTGATTAATGAAGACCAAAGAAGATAGTGAGCGGTTTGTGATGATGATGACAAGGATTTTTGAATACACACTCTAACGGGGTATGGTTGGATTGTAGTTTTTGATTTTGAATTTGGCTGTCTATTTGCAGATTCCTGGTCCTTCTCCTTCCAAAGGACCAACGATAGAACACCAGAAGAAGATTGGTCTTTGGGCTGTGAAGCTACCATCGGCAGATTCTATCGTTGTCCGAAGAACACTCACCACTCTGATGGAGAACCCCGTGGTCTTCCTGGTTCTAATGAAAGTGCAGAACAGATTGAAGGAAGGGAGGCTTTCTGGTCAACAGTGAAGCCTGCTCACTTTGGGGTGAAGATAGGGTCTAAGTCTCTGTTGGGCATCTTCCGCTTCATCAGTGTCGGGATGTTCATTGGGCTCTTGGGAAAAATTGCTTTTGGGAGATGGCTGCTCTTGAAATTTCCCTCATTCTTCAGCCTGGGGTGGTTCAGGGAAAAAGGTCCAACAGAGGATGAGGTGGCAAGTGCTACATTTAAGATGTGGTTTGTTGGACATGGATTTAGCGACAGCAGCCTCGTTGCACCAGGAAAGGCAAAACTGGACATGGAAATAATAACAAGAGTAATGGGACCCGAGATTGGTTATTTAACAACTCCAATTATTCTGATCCAGTGTGCTCTCATTCTACTGAGCCAACGTGGGAACCTGCCAAAGGGAGGAGTTTTTCCTCCTGGGATTGTATTTGGCCCAACAGATCTCCAACAACGACTCCAAGAAAATGGAATATCTTTTGATGTCATTTCAAAGGGTGCTCTCTCTGCCTAAGTGGTACGTCTTTGTCGCGCTAATAGAGACAACTTTGAACTTTTCTCGTGCATTGGTGGCAATATAAGCGAGTGGCAATATAAGTGAGAAGTTATTTTCCTTGATAATTTTCTTTACATGTTCATTCAGTTGATTATTGCGTTAAAGAACTCGTGGCTTGACCTACATCTGATCTGGTTTTGGTTTTTTGTGGCTCCCGCAACTGATTTGCATCTTTGAGTATTAGTGCTTATGCTAAATGCATAAGGAATGGTACCTGATGAAGTTACGAATATTGAAAATGAACCTGTTCCATCGTGGAACTTTTTATGGCAAAAATATGAAATGAAATTCAATTACAGATTATGGCTTCATAGATCCTCAAAACTCAAAACAAAGGAGGGATGAAGCATGCTTCAAGACCCTAACAATTAATAACAGTTCCCTTCGTATTTGTACTAATTACATTACACTGTATCTTGGTGTTCTTGATTGCTTTAAGGTATGGAGTCTGGATACAAAGTAAAACAAGGTGATTTTCAACATCTGGGGCAGTACTCTTGTGCAGTTGGTCTGCTAAATGGGGCATGTTATTATTCAATAGGGCTTACTCCAATACATCAAGCTAACATGGAAAATTTCTGAAGGAAAACCCTAGTGTCATATACTGTAAGAATTTTTGTGGAACTAAAGTCTGCAATTTGAACATCGGTTTGCTGGTACCATCTCTATCATATGCATGTCTTAACAAACTCAAAATTGCGAAAAACCATCTGGAAGAAAATCATGATAAATGATAGAATCTGGAATAAAAGATAGATATCAGTTGCAACAGGTTCCAATTTTTGTTCCAATACAACCTGATTTTCCATCCACATTAGCTGATTCACATATTTGTTGGTTCTTTCATCGACATTGGCTAATTCGAATGCCCTGTCCTTCTACTCTTAATTCAATTTACAGAAAGAAAGACAAGCATTTAAACACCCCGAGTCCCAGACAATTTGATATTGGAAACATCGCATGGAAGTGAAAAACTACAAAAGAAAAACAAACAACAAACATAGTTAGTTCCATTATATGGGCTTCAGCATTTCAATGACTCCCTGCAATACCTTTTTAGAGCTCCCACCCTCGTCACCAGCCTTCCTAGCCTCTTCCCCCACCTTCCTTGCCTTAGCCCTCAAGTTCTCATCCCCCATCAGCTCTATAACCTTCTCTCCTATCTCTTCACCTCTCACTAATCTCACCCCCCCCCCCCCCCCCCCCCCCCAACCCCATTGTCTTATCCACAACCCCAAGCCTGCTTTCTCTGCCACCTCTGCGTTTATCTTCTGGTCTCCATGTTGTGGCCAAGCCAAGATTGGTAACCCTTGCCTAGTCACTTCCATCACTGAATTCCATCCACAGTGGCTGAGGAAACCTCCTATGGCGGGGTGTTCTAGAATTGCTTCTTGGTTCACCCATCCTTTCACTACCATCCCTTTGTTCTTTGTTCTTTCCAGGAAAGACACACCCAATAATTCTTCTAGCTCTTCTTTGTCCACTTTCTTTGCTTTTAAAACCCATAAGAACCTGCACCCACTTCTCTCCACTCCATGTCCTAGCTCTCTTATCTGATCCTTTGACATGGTGGTTCTGCTACCAAAGCTAACATACAGTACAGATTCAGCGGGTTGGTCATCAAGCCATGGAAGATGATGGCCTTGTTTGAGCTCATAAGTTTCGAAAGGGCCTACTGGAAGAACAGGTGGGAGATTACTTATAACTCTGCCATTGTTGAGTGCTGCAATAGTTTCTGGGTCGAACCCATCAAAGGTGTTCATTAAGATTCCTTTTGCTTTTGAGAGAGATGTGGCATTTGAAGTTATCAGGGTAGTGAAGAGATGGTCAGAATTGAACAATGGTGGGGGAATACTTGATAATGGAAGCGGGGCTAAACCAGGTATCTCAAGACTCTTGTCACTACCACTAAATTTGGCATATTTTTCCAGTGTTAGGTGAGGACGGTTGGCCATTAGAGAGAAAAATCTAGCAGATGTGGTTAACACAATGTAGTTGGGTATGCAGAGATCATCAGCAATCTGATTCATACTTGCGGCGAATGAAAAATCAGAGAATATTGCAGAGAGAGGTTAGATAAAGAAGATAAAAGAGGACGGAGAAGATGAACAGAGCGACGAGTTGCTTCAAACTGAAGAAAGAAAGGATCATCGGTAGTAAGATTGGTTGGCTCGAAGGGAAGGACTTGAAACTCGAGACCCTTGATTTGTGCGTGTGAGGCAAGGAAGCTAGACAAGTAGGTGGACTCTGCAGCTGAGACTGGAGGTTGAGCAGTGACAAGGGTGACCACGCAGTTTTGTGAAGCTAGCATGGTGGCAAGCCTAAGGAATGGAGTCAAATGATCCATGCCGGCGCTTGGGAAGAGAGCTACATGTGGTGGTGTCCTCTGAGAATTGTTGGCTTTCGACATTGTTGGTGGTAGGTAGGCTACAATACTCGTTTTACGCCACAATGCTCAGTTCACTGGATGATTTTGATGACAATGTCTAGTGCCAGCTTTTACATAGACGATGCTAGGAAGCTAATCAAGTGGATCATCTTCTTAATTACGGGTACAGAAAGGTAGGTGGTGTACCGAATTGCAGCAAATGGTTTTTTTTTAAGTTCATATCTCGACTAATCTCCTCGTCGGGATTAGAGTATTCGAGAGAGAGATAAATCTCTCGTAGCCTGGATCTAAGAAGTTGTCAATATTTGAACTTAGAAGAACATGTAGGTTTATAACTCGTCCCTGTTATCATTTGAACTACCCTTAGAATTTGTCGCAAACAGTTCACGAAATAGTTGTGGTCTATAGTTGTATCTAACGGTCTTATTTTTGATAGGAAAACAAAATTTCATTCCATAGAAAATGAAAATGTGCAAAAGAGTGGATAAGAAATTCATGTACAAGAACAAAAAAACAAAACAAACTAAGAATTACAAACAGTTTCAGTTATGTTGTAGAACTAAAAGAGGGGTGTCACTAACTCATTAGTAACTACAGCCAAAAACTTCACTTTATTATCCCATAATAATTTTTTTTTTCTCCTCCTTATCTTCAAAAATTCAGTTGTCTTTCAATCCACAACACCCAAAAGGTAGCCAAAGTAGTAGCACGTCCCCATAGAATGGTAATTTTCTATCTTTTCTAAAACCATCAAAACACGTAACCATTAGAGATGCACAATTAAATGGAGTCACCCATACCAAATCCGTCTCTCGGAACAACGTATACTACAATAAATGAGCTTTAGGGCAATGCATAAACAAATGATTCATACTATCCGCACTTTTCTTATGCAAGACACAATGGAAGAGAAATACAAGTGTTATGGAAGAGAAATACAAGTGTTAGGCCTTCTTTTTTGTAGCACATCATAAGTATTCATCTTACCGTGAGATATAATCAAGCAAGCACCTTCACCTTCACCTTGATGGACACTCTTGCCTTCCAAATCACTGAGTGAGGTTCAAAAATGGAGTCTACTGCATTATCAATCAACTACTGGAAATATGGACAACATGAAAAATTTCCCAAAGCCTTAAAAGACCTTGACTTTTTATCACCAACTAAAAGATTCAAAGAGAGTAAATCAAGCAAAGAAAGTAAGGAAGAATACTTCAAAGTATCTCGATCATTAAGACTACGAAAAAAAATCAAATTCCGCCCCTGAGAAGACATATTAGAAACGAATACCTTAGACACCGAAAAATTGCAGGACCCTGATAATCTAAAAAGTCGTGAAAAACGTTACGCTAAAGATGTCTCGTCAATCCAAATGTCCTCCAAAAAACGAACTATTTTCCTATTTCTCATACTCTCAAGGTAACATGCTTTTTAAATTCATCCAATTCTTGAGAAATAAATTTCTAATGACAATGAAATGAGCCTCGACTCACCACATTGGAGTCCCAACCATTGTCATGAATTTCATACTTTTGACAATAGAGTGCCACAAAAGAATTAGACTCCAACGAAACCTTCAAAGCCACTTCTCCAACAATGTCACATTCCTCTTAACTTATTGACCAATAGCCAATCCCCCTTTCAGTTTAGACTTAGAAACAACTTCCACCTCACAAAATGGTCTTTCTTTCCTTCCCCACTACCTTCCCATAGAAACTTTCACATCATCTTCTCCAAAAATATAATCACATTTTTTGGAATCTTAAAAATAGACATAAAATACGTAGGAATACTACCTAAAATAAGTTGGATTAAAGTAAGCTTCCCTCCCCTAGATAAACAACATTTTTTTCAATCTTTGTTGCACTATTTTCACAATTAGATTCCAAAAATTAAAAGATAGTGGATGACCCCCAATGGAATACCCAAATATTTTAGTGGCCACACACTCACATCTCAACCTATTTTTTTAGCCAAACCCTCAATCTTACTCCTAGAAACTTTAACACCTACCATAGAACTCTTAGACATATTAACCTTTAACCCTGAAACCAAACTGAAAATCTTAATAATATTCACAAAATTCCGGAACTTTGTCTCATTCCTGGACAAGAATCATGTGGTATATTGGCAAATTGGAGATGAGATACATCAAGCCTATCTTTGTTCACTATAAAACCTTCCACTAAATAATGCTCCACACCCTTTTCCACCATTCTACTTTAACCATCCACCACTAAAGTGAAAAGAAAAGGGAAAAGTGGATCCCCTTGTCTCAATGCATTATTCCTTTCTCTTGATTTACAATTTAGTAGCACCGAAAAATTCATGGAAGATAAACATGTTAGCAAAATAATTACAACATATTAGAATAGAAGGTTTTGATCGTGTATTCACTCTACTTAAAGAAATTATGTTCCCACTATGTTGCTACTGGGTTTAAGGCAAATTCCTCTAGAATTAACAAAGTCAAATAAAATTTTAGATAACAAACTTTAAAATTCTCTTAAGAACAGAATAAAGAAACGTTTTGTATATTTTTTATTGAAGGATTTGTACAAGTATTTATAATACCTTAGAGATGCATTGAAGAGACACAATTCTTGAGTCAAAAGACATATAACAGTTAAATAACTGCTTAATTAACACAAAATATTAATTATTTATAGGCTTCAAGTGTCCATCTTTTGACTTTAAATATTATTTTATTTAAAGCCTAATCAAGACACATTGATTTGAAATATTTAGAGCTTCTCTCCAAATTTTCCCACTATCTAGACTTATAAATTTTAGTGTGTTCCTTCTTTTAAACTCTTACACTTCCTTTCAATTTTCCAATGTAGGATAACTTTACATTACTAACTATTTCTAACAAAACATCCCTAAATTCATTTTCTCCACCTATTCCCAAAACCTTTCACCTCTAAAATGAAATATGAGACTCTCCAATCTACATGGTCATATACTTTTTCAAATTCAATTTTAAACACAAATTCTTAGTTACCTTTCATTCTATACTCCTCCACCACTTCATTAGCCACCAAGTCACTATCCAAAAAATTGTTCACCATTACAAAAGCACTTTGACTTTTGGAAATAGTATCCCTCAAAATTTTCCTCAATCCTATTGACAACACCTTACAAGAATCTTACACAAACTTGTGACTAGACTAATTGGTCTAAAATCACCTGTTTTCAAAGAATTTTGCCTTTTAGAAATTAAACAAATGAAAGTAGCATTGATATTCACATTCACCACACTATACTTAAAGAATTCCCTAAAGACTTTCATTAGATCATCTTTCACCACATCCCAACGATGTTGGAATAGAGCCAAAGAAAACTCATCGAGTCCAGGAGATTTATCTCTACCACATTCAAATACTCATCTCCTCAAAATGTCTCTCTAACCACCTAGTTTTTTGACTTTCAATTGCACTCTACTCCAACCCTAACAAAATCGGTCTTGTTCCTTCTTGAGCAGAATACAAATCTCTAAAATAATTAATGAACTCATCTTCTCATCCTCGATCACTTTGCCATTAGCAAGTTCAAGTTTACTTATCAAAATTTTCTTTCTTCTACCATTTGCCACCTAATGGAAAAGTTTTGAATTACTATTCCCCTCTTTTAACCCAAGTAACCTTTGCTTTTTGCCTCCACCTTATTTCTTCCTTAAAAACCACCTTCCTTATTCCTTAGTTCTGATATCTCCTCTCCCAATTATTCATTTAAATTACCCAACACATCCAGCCTATCAAGATCCACAATACGATTCAAAATCATACTTTTTTCCAACCTAATATCATCTAAAACCTTCCTATCCTTGAACTTAATTTTCTTGCCACCAATTTCTAAATTTCCCCTTGAACTTGTGAATGCTCCAACCACATGTTCTCAAATCTAAAAAGAGCGGAACCGCGCTTAAAAGCACTCGAATCCAAAACAATAGGGAAATGGTTTGATGCTACTCTGAGTAACACTTCTTGTCTCACACTGGAGTAGCACTCCTCCCATTCCTGAGAAAATAAAAACATATCGAGCCTACAACAAACAAAGTTCTTCCTCATGTTAGTCCAAGTATGTGAAGCATTACCTAAAGGTGGATCACACAAACTAGTTTCCCCAATCAATTTATTGAAATTACTCCGTTCATAAATATCTGTCGTTTAAGGTTTTTGTACAAGGATTAATGAAGTTATTAAATAACTTTAATATGAGTAAAAATAATTATACAAGACTAAAATACCCTTATTCAATACGTATTGGGAAGAAAATGAATATAAAAGACACTTAGTCTCCACCTAATCTAATGCATTGAAAAGTTAAGGGTAAATTTAGAAGAAAAAATATTAATTATACTTTGGTTTCATTAAACGACAGGTATTATGCAAAAAAAATTTGTATAAAACGACAGATTTTTAGAAACGGAGGGAGTACACTCTAACAACCACCACTTTATTCCATTTCAGCGATTTAAAGAGAATAGAAAGAGTATATTTCCCCCACACAACAATCTCTAAGATAGACACAACCCTCATATCCCAAATAATAATAAGACCACCAAATTTACCTTCCCGATCCTTAAACCTGACACCCAAAATAGTAGATACCATCTTTTTGTCAACCACATACCTCTTAGTCTCTTGCAACAATAGGATATCTGGTTCAATTTTAGACATCACCACCACCTTTATAGAACTCTTCTTTTTATTCCCTAATCCCCGCACATTCCAACTCACAATTTTCATAAATCAACTAAGCTCCTCCAGCTTCTCTCCTAACACTACCCCCCTTCATAATTGACCTCAAATTCTAATTTTTCAATTCTCTCAAACCCTTATTTCTCCTAACCCCAGTACTTATTTTGTTTTTCTTACCTTTTTTTTTTATTAGGAACTAAGGCAAGATCCACTTTAGCCAAAAAAATCCCTTAACTTAATCCAATGAGCTTCATCAAATAAAAGATCACCCTTTACCTCTCTCTTCCCTAGTTTCAACGACTCCCTCATTACCCAACACCAAAACACCTCTGTTAAGAGGAATAAAATCAGGGACAGCAATTTCTAACAGTCTTATGCAAAATATTTATGACATCAGCTCCTTATACTTCGCTGGGGGATTTGGGTCTCTCAGGATAAAGTCAATCAGTGGAACAAGAGACGTTATTAAAAAAATAAAAATATTTACGAATGACATTCAATCAAATCGAGGTGGTAGGAACAACTGCATGCATGCTACTTCTTGTGCTTGATAATTACTTCAATGGAACAGGTGTGGCAGTGATCTAATTTGAGAAGAATGGGAGGAATGACTTGAACAACACTTGCTTCTACTATAAAGATGGCCGAGAACTAGGGATGGGAATTTCTGACATGACACGAAAATACAATTCGAAATTAGTGAATTAGATTAGATTATTTCTCGATACGAATTCGTAAATGACATAACCCGTAAATACAAATAATAAATGGATCGAGTTAGTGTCAAATATAAACAATACGAAATTGACACGATTAACACTTTCAACTACGATTATAGGAATAAAATATCATTTTTTAATTATTTTTTTCAAGTATTGACATAATTCTTGTATAAAAAAAAGATGTCTACTCATTTTTATTAAGTTAACTTTTAGTGTATAGAAAAGCATGTGCATGATTTCGATTAAGTGATAATAGAATTTTAGATTTTAATCTTAAGATTAAATTTTTTATTCACGAATTACATGAGTTAACAAGAACACAATACGAAAATAAACAAATTAAATCGACATGACATGATTAGTTAAATAGGTTGAGTTAGAATTGATTAATGTTCAACACAAACCCGTAAATGACACGACACGAATATAGTCAACACGGCATGATTTTCACCCATATTGAGAACTGGGGAGATGAAAAAATTCTGGGTGCACGATAAAATTGTTCTATTATGATCTTATTTTAAAAGGTTCAAGTCATGCAAAATCTCTCTACGCATAAGATAAAATTGTATATATTTAACACCCTCCACTGTAGGGACAGTGTTGTGCATTGAACCATCCTCTTTAGTCATATTACACAAACCTCTTGATCTCGCTACGATAAGTGCCTCGTACAGAGACTGCTGACCCTCATGCACAGGCTGCCCATTACCATTTGTATATGTAACAACTTTATAAAAATAGAAGATTGGGGGGAAACTGCAACCATGCCATGTACAAACTATCATAGCAGTTAGAATGCTAAGTGGAATTGTTATGCCCTGCATCTATCACACACCAAATCGTAACGCAAAGCTTCAGAATCTATCAGGAAGTTAAACCCTGATCAGAAACAGAGAGATGTAGATGATCACAGTTTAGCACTTAATGATTAATTATCGGTATAATCATATTAGTACATTTTTACTTTGGTCATAAAAATACAAATAATTCACATTTACAATGATTAGAAATTCTAAAATCACTTCCTAATCAATTAGTGGCATCCTATCGGTTGTAGTCTGTATTGCAGCTTTTGCGCTTTGCATTTTCAAATCTTCTCCACGCCGCTTCAAGTCTTGGGACCTGATGAATTCTTCAATTTTCGCTTTAAGCTCGGTGTTAGGAATCAACATGTCCGGGGTAAGAGGGGAACGATTGAATGGATCGCTCTGTAATTCAAAGAATTAGAGAGAATTGTAAACCATGACTTTAGATGATCAAATAAATATCAATTATGTAGGAGTGGAAGATGTACATTATCACTTAAAAGATGCCTCTGAATGACGGGTCTGTCGACTGTGACCGCTGAAGAAGGTAAAATAACTGGATCCTTCATTAAAGTGTACTGCAATCCAACATAAGTGATCAGCATTTTCCCCTTTCTATACGCAGTACAAATATAACACAAAGAAACAGATAATGGCGGGATTTTAAATTATAATGCTCAAACAAGAGTAATTATCATAGGTTAATGATCAAACTATGGCAAGAATGACACATGAGATGTACTTGGATGGGGTCTAGGAATTCATCTGGTATCTCTCCAAGGGCAGCTTCGGCATCCATGGCCTCAGAAGCTGCAGCTTTGGCTTTTGAACCGAGCCTACTGAATTCCTGGATGATCCTCCCATCTTCACCAATTCTCCTGAGGACATGTACCGCAGCAGTAAACAACTGCAGCAGATTTGAACTGTTAGATTACATTTAAGCAAGTCTACAGTAACAAGAGAAAATCTGAATTGTCAAAAAAGAGTTTTGTGGTAGATATAGTCCATGAGAAGTGCAAAAGAGACTCAAATTCCACTGAATACCTGTTCGTTATAGGAACGACCATCCTTAGTGATGGCAGCTGGAAAAACGTTTTCTTTATCACCCCTTGCTAGATGAACATATATTTTCACAATCTTCATATCAGAAAACACAAAGTCAGTCTGGCTACATTTTGGTCCAAGCTGTATTCACATTACACATGAGTATACTGATTGACCACGACAAATACTGAAGTATCATGGGAAATGTTACTAACAAATAGACAAGCATATTCAATTGGCTTTTGGAGAAAGATTTTAATTTTAATTTTGTTTTTCTAAGAAGGCACATTTGATTATTAGAGCAATGTTACACCGCATCTTGAGAGGCAATGCATACGATGCAAAGATGGGAGACATTAGTCTGCCACAAATTTCAATTATACAAGTCACTAACAGGTCATGCTTGTGAAAACAAATTGTCCAACATAAATGCTGGCATGCATTCAGTTGGAAACATGATCACATCACGGTCCTCATCAAATTGAAATAACAAATGATAGAACTAATCATCAATTTGTTACAGATTCGATCAACCCCCAGAATTAACAAGGTTTTTTTAAACCCTCACATCAAAAAATGTAAGGAAAGGTACAGGCTGAAGAATATGTCATGCTATTAACTAACAATTCCTTACAGACCCGCTAGATGGAAACTGCCAGATTATTACCTTCGACACTTGATTGGTTTGCGAATAATCAAAAATGATGTCCATATACAAGGAAATTGAAAGATGGATGTGATGCTAACCTGCTTAAGCAACTGTTTTGGATCGAACTCATACTTTTCAGGTTCTTTTAAGCTAAGAGATTTTCTTTGGGGTCCCACAAGTTGCAACAAGAAATAATTCAACATGCTGGCCACTCTTTCAACCTATAAGTAACCCAAAAAAAATCCAGTGACTCAAACGATGTGTAATTTATCATAACTCAGAAAAGAAAACGGACAGAAAATGAAAAATCACCATCTCTGGAAGTAGGAAAGGAGCTGTAATCTGCTCTGAAGTGAATGCCAGCAAGCTCACATCTTCATTTGCCAGTTTCATATCAATCCGTATGATCTAGAGCACACATTAATTTCATGGGGATAAGAATTCATTATTAAACAAAGGCTAGTGTTGATAATGATTATTTCTCTATTTTTCAAAGTAAATCAATACAAAAAAAGTTCCAAAAATAAAATAAACGCTAACATTCTCTTGAGAGTGGAAAAGTTGGGTTCTCTCCTGCCTCTCTTGAGCTGGTCTTTGCTCCCATTCTACCGTATTAGACATCTCAGCTTCCAGCTCTTTGAGTTCAAGAATTTTATTAAGACTTTCATCGAGAAGATAGATGCTATCATTGATTAGGAAGTTTAAGAAATTCAGATAGACACCCTTCTCCTCTTCCTTAGCAATCTGGAAAAGCATATTAATTTCAGAAGAGTAAAATTTCAACTGACAAAAAGCTAAAAGCTAAATAAAATACTAAACAGTGACCGAAGATGGTTCTACCTGTCTCCATGTATTGCGGTGACTAGGAACCTGCCATAGGTATTCAAGAAGTTCGGCAATGTTGTGGCGGATGTTAAATTTATCATAGAACTGCATCAGGAGAGAAACGATTTTGTCAACCTTCCATACATTAAGTCAACAATGAAAAACTAAATCACAGGAGACAACTAAATCACAAATATCATTTAAAAAAAAAAGCAAAATTAGAAAGGACCCCGTGAGGTATTTTATTACCAAAAAAAAGGTCAAATGATATAGATCTCATGTTGCCAGCAAATGTAAATAACCAAAAATTTCTTCAAATACCAATCAAATAAAACCAGCTTATGTACGAAAACAGATTGAGCCCATGAAGACCGATACCCACCTCAGAAGGCTCCCGAAGCCCATTGACAGCTAGAACTTTGATAGGATGCCTCTTAATTCATTAGATCCAGAAAGTTTACAGATACTACCACTCCATTACCCGATATAGGCAAACACATTTTTTCAGTAAAGTGGCAAGAAATTAAATCCAAGGTCAAAGAATTTAGATGCATAGCTTTCTCAGCCCTCCAAATTAGCAATGCCACGACTAAGTTATGTCATCATCCCACTCGGTGCTCTTGCTAGCATTGATGTTGTCTATCTGGGGGAGACACAATCATTGACCAGACACATGGTTAACAATTATGAATGATTTTATTTGGTCATAACCTTGTAGATGGAGTAACAATGCATTCTAGCCAGCCAGATTTTTCCCATTTGGCATACCAAAATACCATCATAACCTCATGAATGATTTGGAAAAGGTAAGAGATCACAAGACTTCAGTAACCAGTGAATACCACCCTTCTGTTTATAATTAACATTGATTCTGAAAAACTGACTGATACCAGACAGGGATCAAGATGCAAAGGAGAATGAAGAAAGCAATTTTTTTGGGCATCCATTAGGAAAGGGTCATGATTTCTTAGTATCTAGAGAAGCATCTAAGATAATCATTAGAAGAAAAACATCCACGATGAAGGAAAATACTATTCCAATGAGAACTACAAAAAGAAGCTGCTGCTGTCTCTCAAACACATAACGATAAATGGGAGAGACAATCACCTGTGTGTGGGAACCTGTGAACTCTATGTCAACATAAAGCTTTAGAAGATTCCTCACAAGATATTCTAGAGACAACTGGTGCCCTTCAAATAGGGTAGATGTAATAGATGAGCCACTGCAACACATTTGGTTAGAGGCATAAGTACCTAAATATTCAGCTTGCGAAACTAAAGAGATTAAAAAGAAGGGAAATATCTTCTATTGATGTGCAGCGGAAAACATAAAATCACCTTCCATGGGGCATCCAGTAGTTCAGTACTTCAACCATCTTCGCTCTTAGATATGGATTTCTAATATACTCTGGACTTGCCATGAACATGATGATGAAGTTCATAAAATCATCCTGTAAGAAAAAATGACCCAGTACATAGTTTAAATGCATCAAATACATTATAAAGAATAAGAATGCACACAAAAATTGTAGAAAACTGTCGTACCAGAGAGACCCCATTCAAAGCTTTTGGAATCTGAGAGGCAAAAATAAGCAATTCCAAGGCATCTTCCACGAAATGCTCTGGCATAGATGCAAATTCCATGGGGCATGTTGACGGCAGAGGCATTTTAAAACCCCCTACCAGACCCACTAACCAAACCACCATCAACCGGTAGAAAGACAAGGCATGCTGAACAAGGCCTCCATCCTAAGAATTACAAATTAATTATAACAACACTTGCGCAGAAAAGAAAGGTTAAAAATAATATTGGCAGTTAAAATGACAATGGGTTAATAAATTTCTATATTGTTTTTTTAAGCCTTGATTACTTATTGGTGGCATCTGGTAGGTCTAAATTTTATCCTCTATGTCGTGTTACTATATAAGTATAACAATATATTTTTTGGCAGGTAAGTATAACCTCATTAGTAACTAATAAAAGTTTCACTTCATTGGTTTGACTTATCATTATGAGGTATATAAACAGCCCACAAAAGGATGACTTAATCAGTGAAGACAGTGCAACACACTTGCAAGCATGCACACTCCCAAACAGACAGAGGATTCAGGCTGATATACCATAAGTATCTGCGCTTCATAACATAGCTTTTCCTGTGAATATATCTCAATTTCCTTTTCAAGGCGAGCTATATCTCGCTCCAGTTGTTGAGAAGGTGTTTGCTCCTGCCGGGCTTTGAAAGTTGAGAGGGTATCTTCACATCTTGAAATGTCCTGCATAAAATTTTACTCAAAAACATAAATACCATTTATCAATCAAAAAACATGTACTTCAGAATCATAGTTATTAGTATCATACGATACGTCACGATACACCTGGAAAACGATACGTATTGTGTCTCTGTATCATTTTAGTACCATATCATACAATACACGATACGTCACAGTTCTTTTTTTTATCTTTTTTTTTTTTTTTTGATTTTTTGGGTTGAAATGACATCGTTTTACCCTAAAACTTATTTTTAAATCATTAACTAGTGAAACAACGTTGTTTCAGTGGTTATGGTTTAAAAATAAATAAATAAAATCTGTTATTAATATTGTTCAATTGAATTCAAAATTTCTGATTAATATTAAGATTGTTCAAACAGTTGATGTTAGAAGTTTGAATTAGAGGTCTTCGCATTTTGATATTACTAAACTATGTTGGGAACTTAAATAGTTCGTGTAATATTAATGAAATACTATGTTATTATGAATTTATGCATCTATGACTTTTTTACAAAGGTATATACATATATTTTATTAATAATTATTTAAAAATTAAAATTGTGCGTATCTTACGATACACGATACGATACGCCTTCCGATATACGATTTGACAACTATGTTCAGAATCATTAAGTCCTACTTTACAAACCAATAAACCATTAAGGCCTACAAAATTTCCAGTTGGACCAATAAGTCTTGTTTTCTTCAAACAAGCACACTATCTATTTTATTTTATTTTTTGCCCTCATAACTGGAAAACCAATTTTTTTAGCTCTAAATATATCTTTTCTTTATTAAACAAATATAAAAACACCTATTTTCAATAAGCTCATAATATCTTTAATCGCCACTGTATTGACGACTAATTGATTACAGACCAGCCCTTGAGGGATCATCACAAGTACTCCTCCGCCCAAGTGGCACGTTGTAGGTTTGAGATCAGAACTTAGCCTCTCGTTGTGGAACAACTTAAAAAAAAAATTCAAGTATATAGAGAACTTGTTAGAATCGGTTTTTTAAAAAAGTAGGGACTTATTGGTCTCACTGAACTACGTGGTTTCTTGGTGAGTGAAGTAGGACTTACTGGTTATTTTTCCAAGAAATAACATAGATTCAAGCAATAAATCACATGACATAGAGATGCAGCATTAATACAAGAAACAAGTCATAACAAAGATTATCTGCACTCATTATTTATGGTTGATTACCTGAACAAGATGCTTGAAATCAGAAAATGCTTTTAACAGGCCCAGATTGAGCACCCTTGTGGTCATAAAAAAGCACTCACAAATAAAGGGGAATTTAGCTTTCTCGCTACAACTTGACATTGGCTTGTTACTGTGGAGGGAAGAAGGTCCACCAGCAATACTGCCAGAACTGGTTGCTTCTTGAGATTGCAGCAACCGATTTTCTCCATCACTACCTTGTGTTGAGACATCAATTTTTGTAGGATTTTTCTTGTTTAACCATTCAGCAACCTCATCAGATGATGCACGCAGTGCAGTCAATTCCCTGGTACAGATTCATAACCAACATTAGGAATAACAACAGGAAGATACAATGAAAAGCATAGCAGAAAATATTACATAATAGACGCCCAATTAACTGAAGTCTCCCACCTTAAATTTAAGTGGGTAGTGTTAAATACGTATTTAGGATCAATTTTATCCCTTTTAGATAGATTCACATCTAAGAATGGCTCGCAGAGACGAAGCATGACAGCACTGAGATTCACAAACATGCCTGAACTTGCACAAGACATTGGATCAACCTGCAATCAAATCAGATATAATTCAAGGTTAAACCAGAAACATATGTGTTGACCATCATATTGGTCATCTACTTAGGCAGGATGAAGCAGAGAACATGCGGTGATGAAACGTGGTGTTTATTTTTCCTTAAAACCAATATTACACATAAAACTCCAGGGACCAAGTACAAGCATGCCAATCACTATACCGTAATTCAAATAATGCCAAGCTCAAAAAAAAACAAAATTACCTGTATATGAGCCCTTGACGAGTTTTTGTTGATTACCTCCGCAAGATACTCAAGAACATTCTCACGGGTATTTGTATTTTTAAGGAGACACCTAAGAACTTCTGTCAGGCCATCATATAAATTGTTCATGACGTTTTTGATTGTTGTGAATGAAGATAACAGATCAGTGCGACGACGAGTTGAGAAGCATTGTTGGCTGTTGTATAAAGAGATAACAATCTTTCAGTATACTAACCATATTAAGCAGTACCTATCTTGCTATCTTGTTTATAAACACGCCTACGCGATAGATTCAAATTTGAATAACATGAAAGTCTGGATCAGGACTTCACAGGGACTTCCCCGTTTCTGTTTTTTCTTCTTTCGCTGTTAAAATGGGATGGGGAAGGGGGATATGTCCAAAAAAGCAAAGATATATATTCCTTACTGGAAATATCTTTCAATGTATTTTATTTACAAAGATATTTTCATAGAATAGGCCAATAAAATTGCGCACAAGTTTAAAACAAAAAAAAAAAAGCAAGGTTTGGGGGTGGGGGATAGAATATCCATCAAGCAAAACTAGCTGATGTCATGCCATATTTTCCAAACACCTTGCTGCTGAGCTTAGGGCTATTAGGTTACCAAGGTCCAATCATCAAAACCTCTGAATAATCCCTTTAGATTTTCAGTACGGAAAGCTAAAGTAAGGAATGCGACTAGAGAAGACATCTGCAATCCAAAATCTTTGCCTCTTTGGTAAACTATGCAATTCTCTTGCACTATCACTCAACATTAATGTATTTAACTCATTGTACAATGCAGAACTTCAAGCTCAACTAACAATAGAACTTTAAAAGAGCAGGAACACAAAAACTTCAAATCCACTCTACCAACTAAAATCAAGTATCATTATAAGTTAAAACAAAACAGTAGTAAAACATAAGTTCAACCAAGTTTACAGAACAGGGATACTATCTTCCCAAGCACAGAAAATGGAATGAGATAAATCGAATTGCAACCTACAAAAGTACATGCCAAGCAGAGTTAAAGGACAACCTAGAAACAGGGAAAGAAAAACCGAACTCACCCGACATCAGGGTGACCTTTGAATAGGGCATGATCGCACAAAGCACTAACATGAAAGAAAGGACCTAAAGTGCTAGTCATCTCCATAACCCGTCCATTCAAATACGCTCCCTTCGGAATCCACCAAGGGTGATTTACCAAACACTTTGCACCAATGGGGTAATTGATCAACAACAACAGAGCCCTCAAAGGCTGGTGAAAATTCCCAAGAGCCGAAACCGAAAGCACACTCCCTCTCAAATCCTCATACAACTGCTTCAATATCGGGTTCATAGTATCAAAATCTTCATCCCTAAAAAACTCCTCCAGAAACCCAGGTGGACATGAAACCCCCCCACTACTACTCCCCCCTCCAAACCCATCAACTAAACCCGCAACCTCCGAATAAATCAATGGCAACAAAGGAGAAACATTGCTTTTATTCGTATCCCAATTCGGAAACATATCAGGATTCCCTAGATGAATTCTACAATACGAAACCGACAATTTTTGGGCCTGTTTAACCACCACTTCCATCGCAGACTTCACATTCGTATCTTTCATGGAAGCAATTTTCTTTCCCTCGTCATATGCTCGACGATAACAGTTAACCAAATACTGAAACGGCGGTTCCGCCGACGGAAAATCACCTGAAAGCCTATCGATCAAAATTCTTTCCATCAAATCCCTCGAAAGTCTCAATTCCATTCCCTCGCTGAGAATTTCAGCTGCCGTCATCTCCAAATAAACAATACGACCATCGTTTTCCATCGAATCAACGAGTGAAACAAGAAAGATTTTCCGGAGGATTATGTCCTCGATTTCCTCCCTTGATCTTCGAGGTTTTGAGGTCGCCATAGCTCACAATCAAAGAAATATATATATAAATACTCAACGGAAAATCGATCTTACAGAGCCGATCAGTTGTCAGAGAATAGTGGTGAGAATTGTCGAAGACTATACACAGATCTCTAGTGACCAAAGAAAGATGGAAGACGAAAAACTTTAGGTTGGAGAATTACATGGGTGGAATTGAAAATAGAGTTAATTACAAAATATTCCATTCAATTTTGGGTAGTTTGCTATTCACCCCTTCAAAATTTAATTTCAACAAATAGTCTATTTTAAGTTTGAATATTTTGCAATTAATTTCAGTAATTAATTTTAGACTATAAAAAAATCACATAAATTAGACCTGAGAAATTCATAAATCTCTATTTTTTTGTCAAAAAGACACAATTTCTCGTGCAAAATAGTGTGCGCGTGTGCGGGCGTGCATGTGTTAATGTTGGGTGGAGGTGGAGGTGGAGGTGGAGGCGAATATGGCGTTGTGTAGCGTGTTAATATTGGGCTGAACATATGTACTTTTTTTGTTTGATTTTTTTTTTTTGTAGTAATAAAATTAATATCTCAAAAAAAAATGAAAAATAATATGCAAGATGAAAGGTATAATAATACTTTCATGTTCCAACTATTGTTGTTGGTCAATTTAGTATGCATGAAACTTAGATGGACAAATTATAATATTTAAAATTATACAAAACTGATTGTAATAAAATACATAATTGGAGGGGGCCAAATTATAATTAACCCTCGAAAATATATAGCTAGGACTCTAATCATTACCCAAGACTATGATTACAATTTTCGAAATCGATTATCCCAATTCCAAATATAATTCTTATCCAACATTATCCTAATATAATTAACCCTTCAACATATTATTTAAATTTATTTTGTTGATCTTATATTTGTTACGATAATATATCTTTGGATCGTGTTTTCAACTAATTGCGGGATTCACTACTGTTCTAACGATAAAGAGGAATTAAATCAACAAATAAGGTTAATAAATTAAATTTAAATAATGGTGAGCATTAATTTTTATGACAAATGCAATCTAAAAAATTAATAATTGATAAAAGAAAAAAAAAAACTACGTGAAGCCTAAGTCTAAATAGGAATTAAATTTTTACATGTGACACAATGCATATTCGAATCTTCTTGCATGCCATCAACTATCTATATTAGCGATTTGCAGTAGTGGAATTTCACCGATTTTTTTTCCCATAAGATGAATATGCTTGTGTTTGCAAGGCTCTTCTGATTGAAAGTCTTGAAGAAGTAGAAGACGAAATAGCGGTAGATTTAAGAGTAAGCATAACTGGCTTGCATGAAATTAGATACCATGCATTGGACTTTTTGAATAAAAAATAAAAAAACCTAGCAATTATTATTCTCTCTTTTTTTTTTAAAAAAAAAAAATCTGTCTCTTTGCCATTATGTACACAGCAAATATGAGCCACACATACTCTAAAATGGGAGATTTATCAAAGAGAAAGAGGATAAAGATGAAGAAGAACTCGAATTCATTTGCAAAAGGATTATACATATACGGGATCATAGAGTAATATAAATGTGTGATTAAAGTAAAATGACAATAATTAAAGAATTCAGATCCAATCCTGTCTCAGCTAAGGTGTTCCTTGCAAACCTCGATTATTTTCACTATGGTTAAAATGCATACCGCCCTCAAAAACATTTATTATGGTTGAAATGTTTTTTGTGATTAAAAAATCAAAACATAAGTTCTAAAATAAGTCGTCGATATCCACCAGAGAATATTGTCCACTAGCACCACACAGCTATCTGCAGGAGATCCTACCGCACCTACGTCGGAGCCAAAGTTAAGGTCCCACCACATGTTTCGGGGACTGAAGAATATGTTTAGCCCCAACGAGTTGTTGTAATTATGGAGACTCGAAGCTAAACATTGGGCGATGAAATTCTAATTTTTACCCGCTAGACTAATAGCTCGTTGGTGGATAAATCATTCTTCATAGTTCATAGTGTTGGCTAAAGAAATACCATCACAAAATCATATACAACACAACGGATAAGTTGTTCTTCATACAATGATACAAATCGTGTGCCATTGAGCTCATTTAATAGAAATACCTGTCTGTGTCCACCTTCAAATCAAAAGCTGAAAAATCATATCAAAATCAGTTCCCATTTTTGCCACATTAAGGTCCCAGTAGGTTCTTATTCAAGGTGGTCATGTGGCCTGAGAGACAGGAACATTGCAGCATACTGCCGAAGCCGATGCTCAGTACTGCCACCATTCTCCATCTCATGATCCACCAGAAGCTTAGTCCTCCGAATGTACCGTCGCCAAGCCAACTGTATATTCACGGCTGCCCATGTTCTCCAGTTGGATGAATAATATCGCGCTGTTCGCTTAAGCTTCTCGTTAGCAAATTTGTAGCGGAAGTGATCAGTGATGTATCGAACATGTTCAACATCGAGGCCATATGCTTCTGTTGATTCAACACAAGTAAATGTTGCAGATGAGGCTGGAAGTCTGTCTATGAATGGGCGGCGAAGGCCCCATGAAAGAAGTTCATCACCCAAAAAGCCTCCGGGTTTTAAAATGTTTGTGGCTACCATGCCTTTGCTTAATTTTTGACTACTTATTACACACCCACGAACGATGAACACAATCCTCTGAACAGGGTCTCCTTCTCTAACGATCTGTTTCATGTTGACATCAAAATATAATACATAGTTGTGGTTATGTGTAGATAATCATGAATTGATTGGTAATTGTCTGGCATTATACCTTCTCATCTCGGGAGAAGACCAGTGGCTTAACACGGTCACAGATGTTGTCAAGGATAAGATCATCCAGACTGTGAAACAGAGGTACCTGAAAAGTAAAATTAAAATCACAATATATAAAACATATGAGGGCTTTGCTAACTTTGTAGAAATGTTCTCAAGAAAGTCGTAAAAATGATCTGTGATAATGACTCATAGTAGCTGTGATAACATGTTCATCGTTTCTATATTTGGAAAAAGAAAAAGATATCCCTCTCAGCATTCAGGAAGGATAGCCCTGCACTTTCATATTGGTATTTGGCTCTTTCGTTTACCTTTTTTATGAGGTCTAGGCAAAGAAAGCGCTTAATTTCTCGTCGAAGCCCTTGTGGCAAGTCTTTAATCATTTCCATTTCATCTTCTCCTCCCATGGCTGCCCATCTTTGGCGTTCAAAATGGCGAACTCTTTGTCTCAGTTGAGATGGCAATTGTCTCCGCCTCATCCACCATTCCATATCTCGACACCTTAGTTGCATTTTTCTCTTCTTCGCCATAACAGCATGCAAAAATACCTTTATAGCAGAATTTTAGCAATAATGGTCATAGTGCCTAGTCTCATGTCCAAGATTGCTTTTCTGGAAATAGGACCTTAGCATAGAAAATTTAAGCAAGAAGAAGAGTTTTAAGGTACCTGAATGTTCCCAATCAACAGAGTAAAGAGCATCAAGCCACTAAGCACAATGCATATACTGAAGATCACCTCTAACCAGTTACTTGTTGGTTCCAGGTCATTGCCAAAAGTGCTGTAACAAAAATGCAAAAAATCAATCATGTTTCCGAGAATATCATAAAGAGTCGAATTAGAAGCCAGTATACCCAACACTAAATATACTCAAAAAATTCAGACAGATTAGTCAGCAGTGACTCCAAGTTCGATATTGTTTCATCAAAGTTCTATTACTTCAAGGTCTCACCTAATATGAGTGCGCTGCTAGTTACATAATGAAGTTTCTATGACAAACCCTTCCCTAAGGACACACGTTCAGATAGTTTGATACCGTCTAATCAATAAATTTGAGGAGAATCTTATTTCAATAAGGCAGAAATGCAGCTTCAACATGCAAAGTCAATTGCATGTGTATACAGAGAATTTCAAAAATCAAAATCAAGAACCAAACATACAAAATTCAGAAACACCCTCCAAAATCCATTGGTTTTGCAGGACATAGCGACAAAAAGATCACTGTGTGGGCTCAGAAAACCTATTCTATCATTCTTTTTGTTTTCAAAATTCAAAACTGAAGCAATACTATCCAGAACTAATATTCAAAGTGACGACAGCCAGTAAGTACGTGCATGACACTTGTTTCAAATCTCAAAAAGGGAAAACTGGCTTCAAGTTCATGTAGAAACCCAACTTTCATTGTTACCTGAGAGTAAATAAACCCCAGAATATGGGATAAAGGATCTTAACCCTGATCAAGTTGCTAGTTATGACTGGGAGAGCCCATTTGTAGATCCCATAACGAAATGTTCCATTCATATCTAAGCACAATGGCTTTCTGACAGTAATTGTTGAGTTCCCACCACATGGATTCCCTATAGTGTCTGCTGGTAACAGAAACTGGTAACAAACCTCTTCCGAGCACGCCAAAGACAAACTACATGTGTTTTTTCTGTCGCAGCGCTCCCTGAGGCATGAGGCTACACGTTGTATCGCAAGGACATACCAGCATCCCCCAGCAACCTGAAAACAGGATGAACCAAAAAGGCAGAGGAAGATGTCAGTGGTTGTTAATAAAGCTTTAGGCAGTGGGAGTAAGGTAAGCTTACGTGAGAGGCAATGAAGTAGGCAATGAGATTAAGGCTAAAACCCCACCAAATGGTGCCGAATATGTAACCTGTAACCTTCTGCATTCTTCTCATTAGGGATATGCAATGGTAGACCTTGGGGAGGAACTGGAACAAGAAGATTAGCAGAAGTATGGTCATAATGAGCTTTATCTCTTCTTGTCTGATCAATCTTGGTACCACTAACCAAAATACAGCCTGAACAAAGAAGAAAAACGAAAATAATGATTGCAACATTCAAATCAAAACAGAATAGAAGAAGGCACAGTACACCTTATCCTTATTCAAATCAAACAGAAGGACTCTTTTGTTGAAGTATAAATACTTAAATTATACCCTCTTTAATAATTTATACATTTGAAGTAGACGATTGTTTAACATAGTATCATCACCGCCACTTGTTTAACAGATCTAGTCTTGAATATTTCTCATCGGATTAAAGTTTTTGTATATAGAGTTTTTTTAAGTCCAAATGTTTTGTCATTTTATTTTGTTGATCCTAGTTTTTTATGTACTTACAAAATCTTTATTCGGATTGCAGGCTGCAACTCGCCTGCATGAAACTGGAATTGCTAGTAATCGCTGGTCAGTCATGCGGCGGTGAATTCGTTCTTGGACCTTGTACACACTGCCCGTCACACTATGGGAGTTGGTCATACCCGAAGTCGTTAACTTAACAGTAACAAAGGGGATGCTGAAGGCAGGACTAGTGACTGGAGTGAAGTCGTAATAAGGTAACCGTACTAGAAGGTGCGACTGAGTTACAAGTTTCAATCGTAGAGGTGGCAATCGAGTCGTGTTGTGTCAGATTCGTGTCGTGTCGAACATTAGTCAACTCATACCCAACCCATTTAACTATTCGTGTCGTGTCGTGTCGAGTTGACCTGTTTATTTTCGTGTCGTGTTCATGTTCATATTCGTGTTGACGTACATAAACTTTGAATAAAAAATTTAACGCTAAGATTTTATTTTCACTTAATTGAATCTCTCCTCATACTTTTTCTACAAACTAAAAATTAACTTAATAATAATAATAACAACAATAATGAGTAATAGTATCTTTTTTATACAATAATTATGTCGATACTTGATAACCAGTTACAAATAATTAATATTTTTTTATATAATACTAATTAAATATGTTAATTGTACATCATACAACCAAATTAAACATCAGAAGTAATGGAAAAAACAAGTCATCAAAACATAAAAACTCACACATGCAACGAAAAGGTCAAGTCAATCTCTTTCGAATTAAAAATTTCGTGTTAAACGGTTTGAACCCGAACACAACCCATTAACACTTCGTGTTGGTGGGTCGTGTCAAAAAATTAGTCAACTCAAACTCATTTATTCGTATCGTGTTTCGTATCGAGTTATCGTGTCGTATCAAAAATTGCCACCCCTATTCATTCTTATCCTCATATATTTTTCAGCTCATTTCTATCACATCACCCATTTCTATAATAAGTTAAATCATTTAATTTTTGATTCAATATAATTTTTGTTTCAAATATTATTCATATATAATATTGTACACATCCTAATAATTTGTTAAGGTCATGTATTTTTTTAAAAAATTATCAATTAGTTTTTTTTTTAAATAATGAATAGAAATTAATTTTAAACTATATAATTAAATATAGAATCAATTTTTTAAAAATTAATGGATAGTACAAAAGAACATTGCTATTTCGTATGGTGAGAATAATTTTTTTTAGTATTCGAATTTTATAATATATCATCTCTTTCGACACAAATTATAACTAGTGATCATACTGTACTACACAATAATCATTGAGTCCATGGTAAAAGTAGTTCATTAGTAGCCAAATGACTAACCTGGGGGACCGGGAGTATCACGAAAGCGTCGAACCAGAACCCCTTAAGTGACCGGCCGTAGTGAGAAGCAATGGCACGTGGGTCCCACACGAGCTTCCCACACCCAACCACCAACGACTCTCTCGACACGTACGCCAACCGGAACTGAAGCCACAAGTGGCAGAGGTGAACTCCGTCTAGACACGTGCGAAGCACCGTCACGATCGCCGCCAATCCACCGTCCATGTACAAACAAGGCGAGCCACTGCGACCGATGGATAGGGAATAGAAGAACAGAGGATCAACGGCCAAGGCCATGCCACGTGCCAGTAACAGAGTTCTGTTCCATCTCTGCACCTTCTTGGTCCGAGGGTCCAAAACCCGGCCAAATGGTCCCGAAGGTCGCCGATTGCAGGTAGACCGGTTCTCGTCGGTTGTTGGACCGGACCGGTATTGAATCGGAATTAGCGATGAACCGGCTGAGGCTTCCCATTCGGGCTGGTTTGCTCTGTCGCAACAAGTGGAGTGAAAAACAGGTGCTCCAGCTTCTGTACATGCGTAACACTCAACGGTGTTCAAAGTTGGAGAGTCGTCAATGGAGTCGCTATTTTCCTGTGGAACTGTCCGTCGCCGGAATATTCCGGATCCAAACCACCTGTGGTGAAATTCATTATACAAATGACAAGAAACACGGTTAATCACTTCAAATTTCGAAGAAAAATATGATTAAAACACGACCCAACAAAAATTCAGAAGAAATACATATATGATACAGATTGTTGAAGTTGTAGGTGACCTTGAGAATGAAAACTGGAAGTCTGGACTAGAGGGCATGTTTGGAAGCCAGAAACCATGGGATAAAACCAGAAGTAGAAGCGAGAAATAACACGAATAATCTCTCAGAAGATTTTGGTATTGCCTTCTAGGTGTTGTAATAAAAAAAGGTTCCGATGCATGTAATTTTTGTAAGTGATTGTATATATATTTGCAGCTGAATCCAAAGCGAGAAGGTGTGTGTGAGAGTTCTAGAATAAGAAGGAAATATGATCAGTCATGTATAGGATATGCCATACGTCTATGGCGATGCGATAAGTGGGGAATTGGGAGGGGAGAGAGAGAGAGGTGGATGTTTTGGTCTGATTATGGGAGGGTCTGTCATATGGCCCTATAGCACATGACGAAGATGTTCTTGGCTTGAGGACGAACAACCACTTACGGAACGTACATAACAGTGGGGTCCGGTGCAGTGAAAATTCTTGCTAGCGGTTAGTTTCGCAAACCTTTGAAAGTGAGAGCCTATTGATATAAGCTCTTGTTACGTCGATCAAACTATGCTAAGTAAATTGCTCCCAGTTATTTAATTATTTGATAATTAAAGTTATTCTTTAATAAATAATTATTATAAATCAGGCTCAATAGAATTTGATTAATTTTTTTTTTTAAATCTGAACTAAAAATTATATTTTTTTATCATTAACCCAATCATTGTTTGTGATCCATAATTATATTTTATCATCAATTCAATCACCAAACTGACAAAATGAATGAAAATAAACCAACAAATGTCAAAAGGGGGCAATACTGTATGAATCGAAGGAAGGATCCGGTTCAATAGATGTAAAAAAATTTTTTCTATTGAGACTGTCTAGAGGGAATCGGCAAGCTCTAGTGTAAGAGAGGATTGACAAGCCCAATACAAATACTAAGAGTTTAGATCGATTCTCTAAATAAATTTCCAACGGCCATTAGCATTCGTAATTCTTATTTAATCTCACTTTTTTTAAGACTCTTCATTGTTATGTAAAATCAAAAATGTGTAAAACTAGAATTTAGTGAAAACTTATGTGCAGACCTCAAATATATATACTTGTTGCCATTTTTATATCCTTATAAATAAAGTCTGGTTGCCTGCGGCAAGCTTTCGTGTATTCTCATTCGCTTGTTTTTTCCCTTCAGGTGCACGTAAACATAGGGCATGTTTGTTTCCGATTTCAGAGTAGTATAAGGACACGGAATAAGTAATTCAGAATATTTTATACACCCTGTTTGTTTTGTCGTTATCTGTCAAGTTATACCGTTTGAAATTAATATCAGCTCAGATATTACACTGTAAATAAACTCACGTGGGAGACATTATTCAATACCACGTAGGACGTGGAAGATAAATAAATTTAAATAGAGAGAGCAAAGACTGATTTGAATGATTTTAGCGAGAATATTCGTTACAACGGTGATACCACGTAATAAGGTGATGTAATATTACCAGTCAATAATAATAAAATAAATAAACAGATGGACCCTACAAAATTAATAACTAACTTGTCATGTAAGCAAATAACTTCACACTCTTCTGCCACGTAAGTTTAAGTGAGGTTCACTTTTTCTATTTAGACTTTTATTATTGGATGATGATATCATATCATCAATAGTGACATGATATCACCGTTGTATTCAATATTTACTCACTCAGAACACTATATTTGCTATTTATAGGATTCCCTAATAACAGAGCAAATCACAAAAAATGGAGATTAGGAGTGTTAATCAAAACAAGTTACTCGGACTCCGTTCAGAAAAAACTTGGTTCGAGTTTTACTTGTGTTCTAAACAAGATGTGTTTGAATAATTTTTTAGACTCTTTTAAAAAAACGAGGCTAAAAAGTTTGGTTCAAGGTTGTAAAGTTCGGCTCGTTTATATGTAAAATAATCAAGACTTGAGTTACTCGGGCTTGGCCTCGGCTTGAGTTCTAAACGAATCGAACTTAAATAATTTTTTAGATTAATTTTAAAAAATAAACTTGCTAAACTTAGACTCAAACTCACAAAATTCGATTCGATTAACAAGTGAACCTCAACCACTCTATTAATTACAATCGGAATTTAAAAAGGGTCAAATGACCACAAAATTCGTGGGAGATGAAACTGCCTTGCTCGAGTCATGGTCAACCTCTTCGGTATATATTTTATGGTTCAAATAACATTATTCTTTTAATAGGAGGTGATACTAAAATGAGGTATAAAATTAATGCATGCTACTAAATTAGTAAATTATTATAATGACTTTTTAATGCCTAATGTTCAACATCAAGACAATGACATTAAAATGAATTGATATAAAATAAAATGTGTGGGAACCGCATGAAAAATAAATTACAATATTAGTTTCAACTGTATAATAATTTAAACCAAATGGAGGGTATTTAAGTAAATTATCAAATACAATCATAATTTTTATGTAGGGGTGTTCAAATTTTCGATTAGTCACAATTTTCTACCTTACCTGAACTTATTGAATTTATTGAATGACTATCCAAAATAATCAGGTAGGAATGCAAAAAATTTTTTGGTCTTTAGATTAAATCAAGTAGGAACGCGGAATAACCATTAATTTTCGTATTCCTATCCTACTCTATCATGTCCGATTAAATTGGGCAGAAGTCGGATATAAATACTACACTTGATCGGATATGATACGCCAAGAAAAAATTCTTTCACAAAGTATCGAATAAGAAAACGAAAAATCATGGGATGTGTTTGGTTTACATCTCAAAAAATTGTATCAAAAAATAATTTTTGAAAAAAATTTTAAGAAAGTGTTTTTAAAATTTTTAGATTGCAAAACTTATTTAGTTATATATTTTTAAAAATAGTTTTAAAGAACAAAAAATTATAAAATCTGTTTGGACAATAATATAAATTCCCCTCAATTCCTATCTCTATCCTTTTTTTCTCTCTCTCTCTCTCTCTCTTCACAAAACCCACACATAGAGGCACACACAAACATAAACACATACACACACGCATACACACACACAGACCTATGTCTTGAACCTAAGTATATACACATATCTGACCACTTTGGTACATATCTATGTCTTGAGCACTTTGGCACAGATCTGGGTCTTGAACCCTAAATGTAGAAAAAAAAAAAAAAGACACTGGAAAAGGAAGGAGAAGACGCCTGGATTTGCCGAAGTGGAGAGAGCACCCAGATCGTGTATGTTTCCTCTGGATTTGTCGAAGTGGAGAGAGAACCCAGATCGTTTGTGTTTCGTTGCACAGAGAAAGAGAGAGATAGAGAGAGAGAGAGGAGCTGGACGCTGGAGAAGAAGACGATGGAGAGAGAGGGGGAAAAAAAAGAAGGAATGAAGACTTTTGTCGAAGGGCAGACAGACCTCGTTAGCCCCAAAATTGTTTTCCATGTTTTCTGTTTCTTTGACTCAAATCTCATTTTTTTTTTCAAATTTTTGAGAACAAAAATACTAAACAAACAAGTTTTAGGTGTTTTTGAAATTTTGAGAATAAAAACTGTTTCTGGATCACAAACTAAACATGACTCATATATTGACTCATATATTTCCTATCCGTAAGATATGGTAAACACCCTATTTTTATGTGAGACCTACATGCATTACAAAAATTACAAGCCAAACATTGTATAAGATTGAAAAAGATATTAAATTATGTCTTCCATGTCCATGGGATTGGAGGGGATTGGAAATAAGACTTCAATCCCATGACGACCGCTATCTCAAAAATTAAAGCTTTTGCCATTGATCTTATGCTAATTTTTTATTTGATCTCCTTGGAACTTCAATATTTACAATAGTATTTGAATGAATGACACTTTGTACTTTGGGAAAAAACAATTAAATTTTTAATTTGAACCTTGAAAAAAAATTTATATTGCACCCTTGATACAATTAAAAAAAAGAACAATGTAGTAACAACTTATCGGACAATTTTTTTGGTGTTGTATTAATTGTTTTACATGAAAAATTCATCCTCAATTTTGTATAAGTGAACCAATTTGTTGCTTCGTCCAATTGTAGGTACTTAACAAATTCTACAAAAGAAGTGGTTCGGTTGAGTGCGTGAGGGAGGGCTCTTGTCGAGTCGGCTGAAATCATCAACAATTCTCTCTTCAAAGAATGACAAAGATTCAAAAGAAAAAACTATTTTCGATGCAGCAAGTAGCACAGAATCAAAAGAGCAACCTTTATATGTTACTCAATTTTACAAAAAAATGGACCACATTTACCATTTATGTGCTTGAGGGCGTAACTTAAAATTTTTATTTTTTATAAAAATCTTTTAGTATACAACTATACAAGTGTCATTTTGTTATTGGACCTCCCCAATTTCAAGTTTTTGTTTCCGTCCCATTTCTGATTGCTATACGTATCTCCCTCCCTCCCTACTTTCCTCATATATGCATGTTATAATTCTTTATTTCATGCCAGCTCTTATATGTCACTTAAAAGGACCTTCAAAGGCAGCGAAACACCTGGTTATATACTTTCCTCATATATGCATGTTATAATTCTTTATTTCATGCCAGCTCTTATATGTCACCGAGAATTAAAAGGACCTTCAAAGGCAGCGAAACACCTGGTTACATACTACAGTTGTCTTCGTTAGCGATACTTTGTACCATGCATGAAATTTATATTTCTACGTTGTTGGTCTTATATAAACCCATCATATCTCTCCCAATAATTAAAATAGAAGAGAAAATGTGAAGCCGGAAAAAAAAAGGATAAGGAGAATGAATATATACGCACAACGTGGAAGAATTTGATTACAGAAAAATTAGGCCAAAAATAAAAACCTAAAAAATTAAGCAAATGGCAATCTAGAAACTCAAAGAAGATATGATAGAGAGTGATTTTTTTTTTGTTAAAATTTTCATAATTATGATAGGTTGATCACGAATCACAATGTAAGAATTTGCAAATTAATCGTCTCAGCAATATCTACTATGGTTTGTTGAATAGTTTGTTGATTCATTGTATTGACAATAGTTATTAATCATTGCAAATTATAAGTACTTACAAATTCAGAGTATATTCTTATTCATTGAATCACATGATAATTCTTATTGCAATATGTCCCCTTCTAAACAAATGAATTCAAACTTAAAATCATTAATATAGCATAATGTCCATACATATGTTCTTCATTATTGTTTCTTGTTTTTTTCTCATTAAGGAGCCATTCCAATCCACAAATTGTTAAAAAAAAAAAATAGTGTTTGTGTCACTGCAGTCAATTATCACGTTGATTGGGATGATGGTGCTGCTTGATGCAACCCCTTGTCCTGCAAATAGTGCATAGGTTTTCATAGTCAAAGGATTCTTCTACCGGGCCCCACATCAATGGTATGTTTAATAGGGGAATAAAAAATAATTGGGGTTAAAAGAAAGAATGATTGAACTTTGGGTGAATTCTACTTTGTATTTTAAAAGATTTTAAAATTTTTTATTTTGTATATTTAAAGATTAAATTTTATACATTGTACTCTTCATGTATCAAAATTGTTGTAATATGATCATTCTGTTAACTTTTCTTTAATTTTTTTGTCCATGTCAATGAATTAATTTTTGACGAAAAAAACAAACAATAGTAAACAGAATGGTCACGTTGTAATACTTTTGATATATTAAGAGTATAATGTAAGAAATTTAATCTTTAAAAATATAAAATAAAATTCTTAAAATCTTTCAATGTACAAAATACAAAAAAAAACCCTTGAACTTTTTATCTTTAGATGATGAAAGATATTTTCCCCCTTTCTTATTTGGTAGGAATGATGAAAAAGTAAGATAGAAAATTTTAATATTATTTTAGTTTGTATGAAAAATAAAATTAAAAAGAAATATGATTTGTTAAATACCCTAAACACCTCAAGTTATTAAAAAGTAAAGGGTTTTTTTGGTGGGGGTACAATTTTTTAAACTTATTTAAAGAAAAATGTATGAATAAGTTGTTTACTCTATTAAGTTCAATTTTAATAAAATATATTGTGTTTAGGTACAAAACTCAAATAAAATCAAATTTTTTTTACCTAAATATCATCCCTTGAATTATACATTATTAATTTACAGTTATATATTTAATTAAATATGTAAAGATTTCATTAAACTCTCTCACTATCTCTCCCCTATTTTCTCTCCATATCTCTTTCTCCCCGTTTCTTTCTTATCTCTCCCTTATTTTCTCTCTCTATCATTGATAATTTTTTTTTTCAAATATGTAAAGATTTAATTTATTTTTTTATCTCTCTCCTATTTTCTCTAACCGTTTCTCTTTTCCCCTAATTTCTCTCTCTCTCTCTCTCTCTCTCTCTCTCTTATATATATATACTAGTCATTGTCAGTGCCTGGAAGCACTATATAACAAAAAAAAAATTGTAACCAGTTGCCTAGATTTAAAAAGAATGGCTAAAAAATATTCATACCAATTTTTCTTTTAAAATAACTTAAAATATACTATCTATCGTATGCTCCATATTAATGGAACTATCATAAAAAATTTATCAAAATAACACCACATATACAAATACCTCAAAACAATATCACATATAATTTTTCACCACTATCACCATTCAACTCAATAATACAACATAAATATAAACTCAATTACTAAAATTTCAACTCGCTAAAAAATAACACATTACTTAATAAAAAAACATGAGTTAAAAGAAAAATGAATAAAAACACACGACTTTCCTTTTTCTCTCTTTCAAAGAGAAAAATGCAATCTAATAACACAACATTTAGGAATCCCTATGTCTATGTTTAAATTGAATCCCTATGGAGGGAGGCTGGTTGAACCTTGGATCTCGTCCATAGGTACTATTACATCAAGGAGAGGTAGAGAGAGTTTACAGAAAGCAAGAGAGAGCATAAAGATTGACTGTATGTGTATAGGTAATTCTCTGTATGTGTGTATGAGTTCAAATGTGTGTGTGTGTGGAGGGGGGGTTCGAATGTGTGTGTGTTGTGAAAGAGAGAGAGAAAGAGAGAGGCTTACCTAGGTGAATGGTCATCGCCGGTGGTGAGGTGAGCCAGGCTGTCGTAGGAGAGAGAGAGAGAGAGACTGTCGTTCTATGTGTGTGTGGGTTTTTGGCAAGAGAGTTTGTCGCAGGGGAGAGAGAAAGAGATAGGGGAGGAGATAGATTGACTTTTTTGGGGTTTCGTGTAATGGGTTTTAATTTTTGAGCGGGATTTAGTATTTGGGTTGGTTAGATTAGACGAATTTTGATGATATCTAAACCGTATATTTAAATTTTAATTAAATCTTAGTTGTTCTTCTCTTTTTTTAAATTTAGAGTATTAATTTTAATTTTGAAAATTTGAAATTGCATCTATCTTGTTAGTATATATATATATATATATATATATATATATATAAACTGTTTAAGTCAAACTCTCCAATAGTTTAAATGAGGATGATGAGAAATAAAAGGAAAGTAGTAAAGTTTTAGTCAATCTCTTTAATGTTTTGAATGAGAATGAGGAGAGATAAAAGGAATGTAATAGAATCTTGTTAGAATGTAGATTAATTAGGATCGTCGTATCAATAATACTGAATTGATCTGAACCCATATTTTATATTGGGATTACATTGTCCATTGGATGTGTTTATGTTTTATTTCAAAACGATGTGAACTTTTTTTTGTCTTTTGGATTCAAACTTCATTCTACTTTATTATATATTAGTCATTGCCTGTGCCTGAAGGCATTAAGTTACTTATAAAAATTTAACACACAAAGATATAATGTTTGAATAGTTTCAACACATAACGATTATATTGGTTTTTAACATTTTTTGTTGGTGCAATTGGTATCTTATTTTTTTTGTATTGGTCATTATTTTTTTTTAATTGCTAATTAACTTGGTTTTTGAATTTTTTGAAAACTATAAGTTTTCATACAGTAGTGATTTATTTTTGGTATGAATAATAACTTGATGATTTTATTTATGGATAATAAAGACAATTTAAACTTCATTGATTGATAAAAAGTAAGAAGTAAACATCAACTATCAGTACAAAAATGCGTGATAAGAAAATCTATTTACAGTGTACTCTACATATGAATCAGTTTGTAATAAGAAGGATGAAAAATTATATAGTAAGTATATAATAATTTTTAATGAAATATTATACCAAAAATTTTGAAAAAAAAATAGATATATTAAATAACTTACATATTCAAAAATGGTGACATTGTCCATTTGATTACTGATTTTTGTGTTGTAGTGATAGTGTGTATGCGGTTATTGAGGTCAAATGTTAAACTGTCAAACTTTGAAAAAGAAGCACTAAATTTAGAGATATTATATATTTTATGTGTGTTTAATAGAAATATTTTTAATTTTATGCAAAATTTTATCGTAAAATTAGAAATTAAACAAAACCAACCTAAATGAAGGTACAAATAATACACTTTTAACATATAACATTTAACAACAATCAGTTAATGACAATACATTCACAACTAAATCACACGAACATTAAAAATTAAAAGCAATGCACTATTGTCAAAACATACACCACTAAACCAAACCAAAAAAATCATCAACGATAAATAATAATAGGTACTAGTAAGAGTATTTCCGGAGGTTAGATCACTGCCAACACAATTTGGATGAAAGAGAGTGGATGGTCGGAGTGGATAAGTCCAGTGGGTCTGCAGATTATGTCGTGCGTCGCTAAAGAAGGTCTGTCCATTGTTGGAATCTGCACAAAGAGATGAGAGACTGAAGAGGATGACAATGATTTGTAAGAAATTAAGAGAGGTGAGACTGTTAATGGGAGACAGAAAAAGAGTTTGGGTTGTGTGTTAGACAAAATGGGTAACCTGTAGGAGTAGTTAAATTGAGTGGAATTCAAGAATGGAGCCACCCTTGGACCAGGGTGGGCACGTGCCCCCCTCAATTTTTTTTTTGACATTAGATATATATTTTTTAAAATAAAATTTATTTAATTGTGTTCACCCTCAATTTTTTTTACAATAAATATATATTTTTTAAAATAAATTTTAGATATATTTAATTGTGTCCACTTTATTCTTGTATTATTGTGATATCGATTAAGATAGACAACTACTTAAATAATAATTAATTTTTAAATAATGTTATTGGAACTAATACATTATGATATTAAATCTAATAGTGAGTCTCTATATTTAATAACGTCTACTATCCATCCACTGGTCACAAACCATTGAGTTCCTATCAATTAAATTTTAAAATTTTTTTTGGTTAAGATATAAAATTAAATTTCGAATTAGATACAATTACTTTTATTCTTAAATTTTTAGACACAGACATGTCCGAATAATTTTTAGACAAATCGCGTTAATTTTTTTAAATTATAGGATTATTTTATTATTTTATACAAATGAGCGTCATAATGTAATCAATTACAGGGTAATAAATGAAAGACTGTTATTACCATTTTGTATATAAAAAAAACATTTATTGATTTGTAATTTTTTTAAATGATAAACAATAATCAGATTTAATTGTAAAACGATAATAATTAGTCTTATATGAAGTTTTAATTAATTTACTTTTATCTTTTGTTTGTTCATTCCACGCAAATTATTTTTTAACTTTTTATGTTTAATGAATTTTTACACATAATTATAGTAAATATGAATTTATGAACCTCTACGGTCAATTGAAAAAAAAATAAAAAATTCTATTTAGATCTAATTTGATGACATAATTCAATTCACCTCTTTGATTAAAAGTAGACTTTATCTAATATTGAAATTTACAACAAAAATAACAGTTATATTGAATTAAGTCATTGGTAACATTAATAAAAAAATAATTAAAATTTATTAATGTGCCCACCCTAAAATATTTTTTTGGCTCTGCCCTTGGTGAGATTTTATTTTTGTGTGGGATGTGTTGTGAGCCATTGGATTAAGTTTGATGAATTTAGATGAAATTTAGATCATTTAATTTTAAATGAATTCAATATGAGTTGTTATTGTGCTTTTTCAAATTTAAGATAGAGATGTATCAGATATAGAAGTATAGAGTTTTACGATAAGAGGCTTCTTCATGGGCGGGAAAAAAAATTCAGAACTAACTGTAGACTATTAGATCAAAATTTTTTAGATGCTCTGAACCGTCTTTTTTGTTGGGATTACGTTGTCCGTTGGATGTGTTTATGTTTTGTCTCAAAACGATCTGGACCTCTTTTTGTCTTTTGGATTCAAACTTCGTTCTACTTTATTATATAGATATATTTATATCAACATTATAACAACATAATTATACTAATCAGTTACACCAATTAGTTACAATTGTGATATAATACACCAAATAATTATTTATGCGTTCTAATAAACCAAACAATTACACAAGTTTATGACACAAACTCAATTTGCCAGTTAGTTATTTACATAAACTAAATAGTTGCATAGTTTAGTATCGCAACATCGTTACACCAATTATATATACCAAATTTAGTATAATGATAAAATTTTTTGTGTAATGATAAACTTAATTTGATGTATATAATTGGTATAATCATGTTGTGATACTAAATTGTGTAACTTGTTGATTTATGTAAATAATTGAATGACAAATTGAGTTGATGTTGTAATTTAGTATAACTGTTTGATTTATTAGAACATGTGAGTAACTATTTAGTGTATTGTAGGATAATTATAATCAATTAGTGTAACTTATTAGTGTAATTGTATTATTGTAATATTGATATAAGGAGATAGAAAGAGAAAGTGAGAGAATAAAGAAATAAGGGGAGAAAGATGAAAAAATTAAATCAAATTTTTAAATGTTTAAAAATAAATAAATTTTAATGTGAGAGAAAGAGATAGCGAAAAAATAGGGAAGAGAGAGTAATGAAGAGAGAGAATGAGAAAGAGAGTAATGAAGTAATAAATAATATTTTAATCTTTTTTTTCAAAAAAATACTCTTAAAGTCAAATAAATTTCTCCGATATAATTTAATTATGGTAAATCTAAATTTTTATACCGCGTCCCACCTTACTCATATAGTAAAATGTGTGCATGTGAATCTCACCGTGCATTATTGTCTGCTGGATGGGACAAAAGAGCGTGGACCCCACATAAATTTGTTCTTTAAGACAGTCACTTTGAGGACATAAAAATAAATTCAACAGTAGCAATGGTTAGTCAACTTTCTCTCTCCAATTTTCCCCCCGAATTTAGGCGAACGGGGTTAATTCACTTTCCCTCCTCTTTTCTTTCTTCACACTCACCCAAACAAAAAAACATCATTTTCTCTCTTAATTTTCATCTACCTTTTTTCCTCCATACCAAATACACTACGAGGGTGTTACTATGCCTGACCCGGTAGCCCGACAGTCATGTGCACCATGGACTGACCCATCGCGATAGGACCAATCCGATGAATATTCATTCAAAAGAATCATCATGATCGACCAAACTAACACATTGTTATTTGTGATATTTCGGTTAGGTTGATCAATCTAATCTACTGTCAATCATCGTTCGTAGACGAGCAAAATACATTAACAAATGGGTCGGGTTGGCCCTACCTAGCATGATATATGGAGCTTTACCTATCTTGATTCATGGCATATTTGTGCACAATTGGGTCCACCCCCCATTGAATTGGATTGTGTGGGGGGTGAAAGATCAAATCAAATGGACAAAAGAACTCCAGGTAGTACAGGCATGAATGATCATCTTAAATTATTGAGCAAGAGTGCCGTTAGTGTACTACATTTTCTTCACGTGGGTCCTTTGCTTTTAGTATCGGGTCATTTTCATTTTCCGTACACACCTCCATTTCATACACCTTCCTCGCAAACTCCCAAAGGCTAAAAAGCAACAAAAGCTTGTCTATCCACATTGCAATGTTGGCATCGCTCTTAGAGAAGAAAGAGACTCATTTCGTTGTCTTCGTGCAACTTGAGAGTGTGTGAGATTCTTCAATAACATGTATGCGTGTAATTTGGGCAAGCTAACCATAACCTAACTTATACAAAAATAAAACTTGGGTTAAATTTTTTAAAATTCGGATTTTTTTTAGGTTGAAAAAATTTAACTCGAATTGAATTCGTATCATACTCGAGTTGAAATTATGAACTCAACCTGAATTACTAAAAAAGAGTTCAACTTGAATTCACAATTCGAATTTAACCCGAAATTAAGTGTATTTTAGTTTTTTATTAAATTTAAGTTGGTTAAGCTATTGTGTCATTTCCGAAATTGAATCCGAATTCAACCTAAATTATGAGTCTAATTTAGTTAACTTGAATCATCCTGGATTGAGCACAAAATTAACTTGGACAATACTCGAGTTGAATATCTCGTACAGAAAATTAGGCTCGGTTGGATTAGGGTTGAAAGTTCTACAACTTGGGTTAGGCCTGAGTTACTTCTCTAACCCGCCCGAATTGTACTACTAATAACATAAAGGTTCAAGAATTGTTAGGAAAATTTTTGAATGTAAAAGGAAAAAGCTTGAAAAGTTTGTCTCTGTACAATTAAAAGAGCAGTTCAATATACAAGGTTTATAGCATTGAGTAAGTCAGAAGCAAATGGGATGGGGGGGGGGGGGGGGGGGGAAGGAGAGGTCGAGAAGATGCCCTAATGTTTGTTATAGTTATTTTGTTGATATAGAATACTAGAAAGAACTAAATCTATGCAATCTTATCTTGTGTGTGAAAATGTTGTTTTATGAAAATGTTGTTCTATGCCCTAATCTTACGTTGAAGCAATCTTACCGCTGTATCAAATAATTGTTTTCTGACTCCTGTTGAAAATCATGTAGTCTGGGATAGCAAACATTTCACATGAACAATGAGGTGTGGTGGGACTTTCTTTGTAAACTCTATTCATGAACATAACAAAGGAGTTATCCAGAAATTGTTTGAACTGACTACATGGGCATTATTAGCCTTTGATGCAACCAGGACTCAAATTCTCGTCAATACCCGCGACCTGATCTCCTTTCTAACTTGAGAGGGCAAAAGGAATTATGATTAGCAGACCATCAAAATATCTTCTTTTTTTTTTGCTTACTAATGTTTTGTTCGGTACGACGGAACAAAAAATGATGAAAAAATCATAAAAATAAATAAAATATCATGTTGGTACTGAAAAAAATGAAGAAGAAAAAGAGGAAGACCCTTACTTGCATCTCACCAAATCTATTATTTCAAAATTGAGAGGAATAGTAAATGGAAAATTCTTTATACGAGTTTAAATGTATGTTGAGAAATGGCATAAGGAATGGTGGTGAATTACTTTTTCAGCTATCTAAACAATCCAAACTTATCGAGATGAACTTTGCACCTCAAAAAGAAAGGTTGGAAGAGCGTCGGACCCCTTCAACGATTAAGTCAGTATGCAAGAGAGAGGTAAGGAACATTGTTCTATTGCTTGAGTGAGAATGTATTTACCTTTGTTTGAGTTTGTAAGAACTATTTATATCTCTATAGAGTTAATCATCGAAGACATATAGGTCTCCTGGGAGGAAGATCCCTTATTGGCCCATATGGAAGGTAACTTGTGGCATACAATCTTGGGAAAGAGCGTTTTTCCTGTTATGTGAAAAGAAGTTTCTGCATTTAATGCTCAGATCCCCGAGGATTTAATGCTCTTATTCTGAGATTCACCGAGCAATAAATGTGTTCCATCTTTCTGAAGGGTCATTTAATGTTTTCTTGTGGTGATGCGCATGAGTAGGGACACTTTTGTCCATTGACTTTCAAATTTGTGTTCTGCACCTCATGTATCAATATTATTGGTCAGTTACCTCTCCTTTCTGTCATTCTGATTGCCTTGAGAAGGAGAATCAATGATTATTGACCAATTTCGATTTCGAATCAAAATATCCATTAAAATTGTTATTTATATTCCGTTGGCATGGAAAACTAGGCGTCGAGGTGACATGTCTGGCAAGGGTCCCTCAGGACAGGACATACATCGAGAACACGTGTCACCACGGCAATGCTTTGAATTGCCAACGCTGAGAACACTCGTCAATTGCAGAGAGCTCCGTGGGAATATATGTTGAGGACACGTGTCTATGTACACAGTGTTCGGGGTACTTTTACGCTGAGGTCACGTGTCGCTCTTAGAGAGATCGGAGGATTACTCATCCTAAAGACACGCGTCGCTCGACGAAGCGTCCCCGCCCCTCATGCTGAGGACACGTGTTGACTCTATGTTAACTCAGAAATGTTCCATCAAATATATACATATATCTTATTTATGTATTACATATTGTGTATATATTAATTTCATATATAGATATAATGGTAAAATACGTATTTATACTTATTCAATTTTTTAATTTTTTTATCTATATCAAACACAAAAAAATCAATTATTTATATTTTCAATCTCTTTTATTGGGGGTGTCCATGGATTGAATTGGGTTAGGCCCGTGAAAAAATTTTCAAGTTGAGCATGGGCAAATTAGGTCCAAACCCTTATTCAGGTGAGTTATTGGGTGGGCTGCTCAAATTTCAAATAAGAGTGGGTTATCCGTAACTCAATTGGATAAGAGTACACACACGCGCGCGCTCGTGCGCGTAAATCTTCATTTAAAAAGGTGTACTAATCTCAACTTACACCCTTAAAGTTTAAAAATATTAATTTGTACCATAAAAAACATAAATTCGTATCAATGTGTACCTAAGATTAATTGTCATTCATTTTGCCGTTAAAAAAGTTTGAACTAATTATAAATTGCACCCTTAAAGTTTAAATATTTCATATTTATGATCTAAAAAAATTTCTTCCATTAATGCTCATTAAATAGCTCTCAATTGTATCGTGTCATAATATTTTCGTGTCATATTCGAGTCAATAAAAAATATTTTTAAAAACAAAAAATTGTAAAATACCTATTTTTTTGCTTAAAATATTTGTTAAATAACTATTTTTTTTTATCTATAATTAGACAGAAATCTTTTAATTGTTCTATCAAATTAAAGTTAGATATGAATAACATAATTATAATGAGTATTGTGGGTTAAAAATAGGCATTTTTATAATTTTAAAAAAATATTAAATAGTATTATGCAAATTGTCGTAAATGTGAAATATACGACACAACACAATTGACTCGACATGAAAATATTTTATGTTAAAAATATTTTTTTATCGATTCGAACATAACACCAAAATGATACGATATGACACAAAATAATACGATACGACACAATTAAGAGGTATTTAACAAATATTAATTGATGAAATTATTTTTTAATCATAAATATGAAATATTTAAATTTTGAAGGTGCAATTTGTAATTATCCCAAACTTTTTAACGACAAAATGGATGACTGTCAACTCGGTTGCACATTGATACAAATTTATGACTTTCAGGTTATAAATTGATATTTTCAAAATTTGAGGGAGCAAATTAAGTTTCGAGTGTTTTTTTAGGGTATAAATTGAGATTAGCAAAATTTTCAACTTAGTATTTTTGTAAATTACATTTTGTAATTGATAGAGTCAAAATAGAAAAAAAAAATAATGAATAATAAATAATACTGTAGATTAGTCAGCTTAATATTTAAGTAAATAATTATTATTTTTAGATGAATATGTCAGCTAACTTTCAATGATTGATTCAATTTTTCCAAACAAAGTGAATTGGGCTAATGGGCCGAAATTTGGGCCTGATAAAGAGCTCATCTTTTGAAGGATATTGAACTTGAATTTAGATAAACCAACTATTGGCCTATTGAATTTTGAATCAGGTCAACTATCGGACCACAAATTTATAACCATAACTATAAATTCATAATTGAGAATTTAAAAATGGCTCATTACCCATAGCAACAAACCAATGTTTTTTTTTATTATTCCAAGAACAATTGAAAATCTGAAAATGGGAGCATCAAATACAAACTCATTGTTTTGTTTCCTATGCTAATCCAAATTTTTCAATCAAACAAACAAGAATCCAAAAGCGAATAACCATGTCAAATAGTGCAGATAAAGGCTTAACCAAAAGTTTGAATTTTTTTCTCCTAACTAGTCCATTTAGGGCAAAAAAAAAAAAAAAAAAACTATCTTAGGTGAAATTGAGTAGCAATAACACCAACCAAATGGTCCTCTTCTTTCGCTGTATATTTCGATGCTGATTAAATGATGATGACAATGACAATGACGATAACGATGGTGATGGCGCGGCAATGTCGATGGCAATAGTAAGGGCGAGACGATGGCAAGGGAACGACAAGGGGTCAACAAAGAGGTTTCTACTGGTCTTATGGGGACATCCGTAGTCCATTATGAACCTCTTAATCAATCCAACCATTATGTAAAACTTCTCATCACTCTCGTACAAACCAAAACTTAAGGAGAATTATGTTAGATTCCTATTCAAATACGTTTAAGTTATAATTTAATTGAAAAAAAATTTATATTGATTCTGAAACTTGGGGTTGATTCTAAACATTCTAGATGGACATGAGATCTCTAATACCGTTTTCAAAATTTTAAACCTCATCAATTAGTAATTTTTATCTTATAAACAGTAATTTTTGGTATAATACGAATTCATAACGTTGGACTATTGTATATAAAATAATTTTTTAAATTGTACCACTTATCTTTTATTTATTTATATTTATACTATCTTTTGGTAAAGTTTATTAACTTCTAGGTTGCACCCACATAAAAATAAAACTTACTAATTTCGGAAATATAAAGTGAAAAATTGATACCATGGTGTTTTCCTAAATTTTTTTGTAGAGGTGACAATATTATCTCATTACTCATTAATCCGTTCAACTCACCCATAAATAAATGGGTTGTATACTTATATTAATTAATACGGGTTCCAAATGGTCTGTCTAATATGATTCATTTTAATTAAACGGGTTTTGAGACTAGATCACAATCAATAACTCATAGATATTTTCTATTTAGTTAAGAAGTAAATTAGGCAAGTTTTGACAATAAATTTTGAGCATCTTTGTTTAGCAGTCATTAGATAATGATCTAACAGTCTACGTAAAAGGTACTTACTAGAGATTACGGTGCAGAACTTCCATGATCGCATTACTCGCTCTCTCTCTCTCTCTCTCTTTATTTATATAGTTTTAACCTATATATGAATATAGATAATATGAGAAATAAATTTTTTTAATGTTAATCAAACTCTTAAAATTTAGGAGTTTTAAATTTTTATTTTTAATTCACCTCTAAAGAGAAGGGATAGTTCCGTACAATTGACAAAAATAAATTTTATAACAAATAAGTTTATTTAGCAGACTTAAATCCAAATAAGTCTATATAGGAGAACAAACATCCAATTTTTCCCCTTTTTTTATTCTAAGAACAATTGAAAATCTGAAAATTGGAGCATCAAATACAAACCCATGTTTTGTTTTTTATGCTAAAAACTTCCCAAATTTCCCAAGCAAACAAACAAGAATCCAAAAGTAAATAATCAATGTCAAATAGAGCAAATAAAGACTTACGTATAAGTAACCAAAATTTTGAATTTTTTTATTCTAACTGAAAGTAAAAGGAATTCTTTTTCCCCTTTTCCATTGCCTTGAATAAGTGTTCTTAATATAAGAATATAAATTTATTCAAGTTAATTTACACAATTATCTTTTAGATTGATTGACCATATCTCTTGTATAGTTGGCTCTCCTAATTTGTAGTGATTGATATCTTGTAATTGTAATTATCATAGCCTAGAATTACGTTAGTCATGATTGTATATTAGGAACACTGATTCAAGGCAATGGAAAAGGGGAAAAAGAATTCCTTTTACTTTCATGGTATCAGAGCATTAGAAAAGCAACCTCTCCTCCTCCTTCTTCTTCTTCTTCTTCTTCTTCTTCTTCTTCTTCTTCTTCTATCTTACTCTTCACCAATGGCTGAAAAGATTCATCTCGCCACCACCATAACAAACATCAAATCAGTCATTCCCCTCATGCTAGATTACGAGTCTGCTAAATACATTAATTAGAAGCCTTTATTCACAATCCATGCTAAAGCCACGCTCATCTACGAGCACATCGTGCCACCATCGGTCGATGATAAGGCGACAACTCCAGCCTCTCCTCCAAAAACCGAGGCTGCACTTCTGGCCGAGAAGGCTCATTGGGATTGCATTGACAACATTGTTCGTCAATGGATTTATGGAACCATCTCCGAGGATCTCCTAAACACCATAATTGATCCCGATGACACGGCTGCCGATGCTTGGAACCGTTTGGCGGAATTGTTCCAGGATAATAAGACTTCTCGGGCCATCCACCTTGAGACAGAGTTCACAACCACTAAATTGCGTGACTTTCCTGATGCAAAGGCGTTCACTCGCCGCCTCAAGGTGCTGGCCGATCAGTTGGCCAATGTCGGAGCCAAGGTTTTTGACCAAAGAATGGTGCTGCGTCTTCTCACTGGCTTGACCGAGGCATATGACGATTTTGTGACGGTGGTTCAGAACATGAATCCTCTACCGACGTTCACACAAGCACGGTCAATGCTACTTCTGGATGAAACCACCAAGGCCGAACGAGCCAAACTCGAATCAGGTTCGACCTCTACTTTTTTCATGAATTCCAATACTAATAATTTGGACAATAATGGACAGCAACAGGAAACGGATCAGAACAGGTATTCAAACAATAAGGGTAGGAAGCACAATGGCAGAAATCGAGGTGGAAACAACTAACGCAACCAGCAGACCCGCGGTGGCCGTGGTGGCGACAACCGCAACCAGCAGCGGCCTCCACAGCAGCAGCAGCAGGCCTGGAATTTCCCACCTTGGGGTGGGTGGGTCCCTCAGCCGTGGGCCACCCCACCATGTCCTTATCCCTACGCCTCTTGGGGTGTCCGTCCACCAATGGCGGCAAGGCAGCAGGGTGTCTTGGGTGCTCGTCCTCCTCAATCGTTTTACACACAACTCCTGCTCCAAGTGTTTATACTCCAACTGACATTGATCAAGCAATGCACACTCTCTCTTTGAACCAGCCGAACAAAAATTGGTATATGGACAATGGAGCGACGTCTCACATGACCGCTAATCCAAGTACTCTCACGTCTTATTTTAATTTGAGCAAACCTAATGGAATACTTGTTGGTAACGGTAGTATGATTCCAATGCATGGTTATGGTAACACCTCCCTTACCAAAACAAATCCACCATTACACCTCAAAAATATTTTACATGCTCCTAACCTGATTAAAAATCTTATTTCGGTACGTAAATTTACTAACGATAATATGGTTTTCGTTGAATTTGACCTTTTTGGATTTTTTGTGAAGGACCTACAAACGGGGAGCAAACTACTGAGATGTGAGAGCACGAGAGAGCTCTACCCTTTCACCACCAAAAATCGGGCTATTTCATCTTCAGCACCTTCTGCTTTTACAATCATTTCTCCTAGTATTTGGCACTCCCGTCTAGGTTATCCGGGAGATGAAATTCTTAGTATTCTTCACCAAAACAATTTTATTAGTTGTAATAAAGCCCGTAATTTATTTTGTTCATCTTGTCCCTTTGGGAAGTTTGTTAAATTGTTTTTTTATGATTCTTTATCTTTCACTACTATGCCTTTTGATATTGTTCATAGCGATTTGTGGACGTCACCTATTCTTAGCTCATCTGGCCATCATTATTATGCATTATTTCTTGATGATTACACTAATTTTTTGTGGACTTTTCCTTTGTCTCAAAAATCACAGGTTCACAACATTTTTCTCTCTTTTCACGCATACATAAAAACTCAATTTGAAAGAGAAATAAAATCATTGCAGTGTGATAATGGTCGTGAGTACGATAATGGTCCCTTTCATAATTTTTGTAAACAACATGGCATGTCATTCCGTTTTTCGTGTCCTCACACTTATCCTCAAAACGGGAAAGCAGAACGAAAAATAAAATCCATAAATAATATTGTTCATACTCTGCTTGCACATTCATCTTTGCCTTCCTCCCTTTGGCACCACACTCTACAAATGGCTACCTACCTTCTAAACATCCTTCCCACAAAGGTTTTAGGCTACAAATCTCCTACACAAATTCTTTATCAAAAGAATCCTTCCTATTCTCATCTTCGGGTTTTCGGGTGTTTATGCTTCCCACTTTTTCCATCCACCACAATTAATAAACGCCAAGCCCGTTCAACTCCATGTGTCTTTTTAGGCTATCCTTCCAATCATAGGGGGTACAAGTGTTATGATTTGTCGGCTCGCAAAATTATCATTTCGCGTCATGTGCATTTTGATGAAACTCAATTTCCATTTTCAAAAATCCATACTCCAAATACTCATACATATGATTTTTTAGAGGATGGTTTGTCTCCATTGCAAATTCACAACTTGCATCAAAATGTCGCCCAAAATCAACAAAATCAACTCCCTCAATCTCCTTCTCCGGCCTAGTCTCCTATGCTCACAATGTCTCCTTTGCAGGCTGCCCTTTCCCCACCAAGAACGCCCTCCCATTCTCCGGACCAGGCCCAAACCACCCCTCTATCGTCTACCTTACCAAGCCGCTATATACCACCTCATCAAAGATTTGGGCCCTCTTCTCCAAGCCCAATAGCCCCCCCTCCACAACCCACACCTCACTATCATCCCCCAACCCAGTGAATGACTACTCGTAGTCAACATGGCATCTTCAAGCCAAATCGAAAATACCCCCATGCCTTAAGTGCCAAAACTCCAAAAATCTCTCATATTCCTCGTAACCCGATGAGTGCACTTAATGACCCGAATTGGAAATCTGCTATGTTAGATGAATATACTGCTCTAATTAAAAATAAGACGTGGGATTTAGTTCCTCGTCCATCTCATGTGAATATAATTCGGTCAATGTGGATTTTTCGTCATAAAAAGAACTATGATAGTTCTTTTGAGCGGCATAAAGCCCGTCTTGTAGGTGATGACAGGTCGCAATGAGAAGGGATTGACTGTGAGGAGACATTTAGCTCGGTTGTAAAATCGGCGACTATTCGGACTGTTCTTAGTATTACATTGTCCAAATCTTGGCCCATTCATCAGCTAGATGTCAAGAACGCATTTTGCACGGGAACTTGAATGAGACTGTTTACATGCACCAGCCTATGTGGTTTAAAGACCCCACTCGTCCTGATCATGTTTGTCTGTTACGTAAATCTTTTATGGTCTTAAGCAAGCTCCCCGCGCCTCGTATCAACAGTTTGCTAATTTTGTTGCCACAATTGGTTTTACTCACAGCAAATCAGATCACTCACTTTTCATATATTGTCGTGGGATTGACATTGCATATATTTTATTGTATGTTGATGACATTATACTCACAACTTCTTCCGATGCTCTTCGATGTTCTATTATCTCTCTTCTCAGTGCAGAATTTGCTATGAAAGATCTGGGTCAGTTGAGTTATTTTCTAGGTATTACTGTCACTCGTACCAACAATGGTCTTTTTCTCTCTCAACAAAAATATGCCGAAGAGATATTAGAGAGGGCAGGAATGACTGCTTGCAAACCTTGCCCCACACCTGTCGACACTAAGGGGAAGCTAAGTGCAAAATCGGGTGACCCATATGATGATCCAAAGAAATATCGTCGATTGGCTGGTGCCCTGCAATATCTTACCTTCACAAGGCCAGATATTTCTTATGCAGTCCAACAGGTCTGCCTATTTATGCATGCTCTGAAAATTGAACACATGGAGTCTTTGAAACGCATTCTTCGTTATGTACAAGGTACAACTGATTATGGTATGCACTTGTATACGTCTTCGATACACTCTGTCTTGTCATATACAGATGCAGATTGAGGTGGATGTCCTGATACTAGACGGTCCACCTCGGGTTATTGTGTGTTTCTCGAAGATAATCTCATTTCTTGGTCTTCTAAGCGACAACCTACAATATCCAAGTCTAGTGCCGAAGCTGAATATAGGGGTGTCGCTAACGTTGTATCTGAGTCTTGTTGGATTAGGAATCTTCTTCTTGAACTTCATTGTCCTATCCAAAAGGCAACTTTGGTCTACTGTGATAATGTTAGTGCGATATATTTATCTGGGAATCCAGTTCAACATCAACGCACTAAACATATTGAAATGGACATACACTTTGTTCGTGAAAAAGTACAAAAGGAAGAGGTGTGTGTCCTTCATGTCCCGTCTCGTTAGCAAATCGCAGATATTTTTACAAAAGGGCTTCCGCGCGTATTATTTGATGATTTTCGGGACAGTCTCAACGTCCGACAACCTCCCACTAAGACTGCGGGGGTGTGATAGAATATAAATCTATTCAAGTTAATTTCCACAATTATCTTTTAGATTGATTGATCATATATCTCTTGTATAGTTGGCTCTCCTAATTTGTAGTGATTGATATCTTGTAATTGTAATTATCCTAGCCTAGAATTACGTTAGTCATGATTGTATATTAGGAACACTGATTCAAGGCAATGGAAAAGGGGAAAAAGAATTCATTTTACTTTCACTAACTTATCCATTTAGAGCAAAAAAAAAAACTATCTTAGGTGAAATTGAGTAGCAATAATACTAACCAAGGTTTCCTCTTCTTTCACTGTGTATTTTTAATGCTGATTGAACAATGATGACGACGATGACGATGACGATGTCAATAGTGATGGCGAAGAGATGTCGATAAGCCGATGGCGATGGTGATGGCGAGGGGTCGATGAAGAAACTTCTACTGGTCCTATGGGGACATGCGTAGTCCATTGTGAACCTCTTAATCAAACCTCAACATTGTGTAAAGCTTCTCATCACTCTCGTACAAACCCAAAACTTAAAGGCGAATCATGTTAGATTCCTATTCAAATACGTTTAAGTTATAATTTAATTGAAAAAAATTAATATCAATCCTGAAACTTAGGGTTGATTCTAAACATTCTAGATGGACATGAGATCTCTAATACCGTTTTTAAAATTTTAAACCTCATCAGTTAGTAATTTTTATTTTATAAACAGTAATTTTTGGTACAATATGAATTCATAACGTTCGACCATCATACATAAAATAATTTTTTGAATTGTACCACTTATCTTTCTTTATTTATTTATATTTATACTATCTTTTGGTAAAGTTTATTAACTTTTAGGTTGCACCCACATAAAAATAAAACTTACCAATTTTCGAAGTTTTTTTAATTTTTTGATCTGATACTATAAAGTGAAAAATTGATACCATGGTGTTTCCCTATATTTTTTTGGTATAATAAAAATTTTCCACTATGTTGAAGAACATGTTTCTTAAATAATTACATTTAGACAGTGACACACAACTTCCCATTAATTGAAGGGGGAATGTCACCTAGTACCCAAAAGAATTAAGTTTTTTTTATTTTGTACTTTCAAATATGATATTTCTTATATTACACTCTCAATTTATTAAAAATATTATAATGTGACACTTTCGTTATTTATTATGTTAAAACCTATCACATTAACGAGAACCAACAGAGGGGTCACATTCAAACATTTTGAATACATCGAGGATCTAATATAAGAAATCTAATTTTTTAAGATATAAAATAAAAAAATTTAATTTTTTTAAAATACAAAGTACAATTTTACCGCTATCAATATTCGACACGACAAGTTAACACAACACTAACCAAACACAAAATTAAACGATTTAATGGGTTAAAAAAGGTCATCGCGCTTAAACACGAAAAAAATCAAATCGAGTTCATGTCAAAATTAAGTCAATTTGATTTTGACCTGATTAACCCATATAATTTAAACGAGTTGACATGATTCAAACATGAACCCGACCTAACCTATTATAGACCCGTTTAACTCGTTTATGACAATATAGTTTGCCTATTATATATGACTGATGTGGTCTTAATATTATTATTAATTACTTTTTGCTTTTACTATGATAACTGATAGTATAATTTTTAACACTATTATGACAGTATAATAGGATAGTTTTTGTTTTAATTTTTGAGTTGAAACTTGAATGCATTTTAATTAATTTCATTGATGAAATGATAAATGTTATTTTAAAAAAAATTATTTGAAATTTTAGATAAATAATTAAATAATGTATTTAATGGTAATGAATTAGTGTGGAAATAAGTTATGTGTGTTAAACATGTCTGTGCTATTTGTACTAAACAAGTTAAACAGATCATATTATGTATATTAATTTAAAAATGACTTGTTTATTATACGTGTCAAACAAATCAGATTCGGGTAACCTGTTTAATAGTCATGTCAAGTATTTAGATATCTCGACACAATTATTAAACATGTCAAATTTGAGTTTTGAGAATTTTTAACACAAATTCAAAATTAATTCGACACAAAATGACTCAATTCAACACGTTTGACACACCTACGATTGACCATTAATTTAAGAAGGTGCAAGCCCATCACCTTCAATGTTGTGGTGGTACATTTTGTTTGTCCCACGTAGGAAATAGCATTAATTAAATCGGTTCCATGTGGTATGAACTATGAATACCACATAGTTCACAAACTAATCCAGGCAAAACATGTGGTATGAACTATTTTTTTTTCAATGGTCAATAAAATTTTGGTTAGTTTATATATATTTTGATTAATTTTTTTTTCTGATTCGGTCAACAGATCATCAACGTCGAAACTAAAATATTCATAAAGAATAAATTTATCATGATTTAAATTTAAGAAGTTGAAAAATACACAAACTTTATTCAACAAATGTTATCTGGGTCCATAAGAGATGCCCAAAATTGGGAAGCAAAATAGGGGAGGCAAAAACTTGGAGGAGATAGGGTGAGAGAAAAAAGAAAGAAGAGAGATGCAGACATTTTTTTAAACTCTAGAGGAAGACTAATGTATCCAAATCAGTACCAAAAATTCTAATTTTTTAAAGTTAAATTATAATTTTTTTGAGGTAAATGCTAAAATTGAACATCGATCATAAAAATTATAATTTTTGAAGGTAAAGTCACAACTTTTAAATGTCAAATTATACTTTTTAAAGGAAAAGTTATAACTAAATTGGATATTTATAATTGATCATGGGTTTACAAAATATAAACAATTTCCTAAATTGAAATAAAAAACAAAAAATAGTTATTTGTACTTATTTGTCAACCTTATTTATTAATTTAATGCATCGTAACTATTTAATTGATAGAAATCCCCAAGTAATAGTGCTAGCTAATCCAATAACACAAGTGATTAGATAGCAAATTTAGTGAAGGCCTAAAAAAAATAATGCTCAAGTGATGGTAAGATGAATGATAAATTTAAACGTTGTAAATTTGAATTTTGACAGTAACTCGGGGTTAGGAGAGATTTATCTCTCATGATTCTCTAGTTACGGTGTGAATAATTTACCTTTGACATTATCAGAAAAGAAATTAGTCGAAATGTGCGTAAACTGGTTTGGACAACTTTGATCATGAACCTTAAAATAAATAAAAAAACAATGCTAGTTGGAGAACCCACGACGTCGTTTACCAGTTTAGGACCATGTTGCCACTTGGTTGCAAGGTTGATCTCCCATCTGTTGCAATAAAAGAGAGACACAAGCCAGCCAACAACAGTTCTTCTCTCTTCGGACTCTCGGAGCTCGTAGCTAAGGCTGGCCAAAGGGGAGAGAGGGAGAGACACACACACACACACACACGCAGAGGGTCCAGACAGTCTTCTCACTTACTCTCATCTCTCAGACCGGTATCCTCGGAAAACAACATGAACAATCCATCGGTAACCATCATTCTCAAACTTTTATAATCTGCTTTTTCGATTAACAATTTCTCGTAATCTCCTGATTTGAGGTGCTGATTATACATGACAGTCGTGCAAATTAATCGATTGTTCTTGCACTCGCACTCAGTACTGGAACACGATTCCTCAGATGTAGGTTTTGGGGTTTACTAAGACATCTTTTGTTGTTGGGGTTTGTTTTTGGCGTTATTATTCCACTCATATCAATAGCCTTATACAGGGTGTATGTTTTTTTTTTTGGAGAGAGATTTTCAATGGTTTTTTGTATAATTTAATTGCCAAATTATTTGAGTGATAAATCTGGTGTGAATTTGCAGAGGCTGAAATTCATAGAGAGCATTGTACAAAAAAAATGAGTCTGTTTATGTGTTGGGACATTTTTTGGAACACTATATGACGGAGAAGATTTCTGTGTTGAAATTGGTGGTATGGGGTTAATGTCTATTAGGGTCACTGTTTCATTCATGTAGCTGGGCAGAAGATCTCAAGTAGTGGGTATGGGATGTTTTTAATCAAATTGGCTTGATCTATGATACACTGTCTCTAAGTATACTGAACAGGATAGTTCTTTGCAGAATGCTCAGCCTGATCTCATTGACTGAGCTTGCTCAGGGTCATTTGCCAAATTCGATGCACGTTGAGCTTTTGTGCTTGGTTGCACTGCACATCAAACTTGTAAATATTAGATTTGGCTTAGTTAGGTTTGTCTTGTCAACAACTGATGAAGTTGCACCACTTATGACGAAAATTCAACTCATAGAATTGCCATTATGCCGATATGACATGAAGTGAGTAGTGAGAAGGAGAAAGGATATTTTTTAAAATGAGCTTAACAGAAGGAGAATAGTGGATCCCTTGTATGGGTATGGTACAAAAATAATTTGCTGATGGCATTTTAGGAAAAAATGTGCAGGAGATGACAAGTGTACCACCACTTTTAAGTTAACGTCTTTAGACTATTCTCCAGACCAGTTAAATGGGAAAAATTGTTCCCAAAAATTGCCCCTCAAATCAATCGTGTGTAACAAAACAAAACTCTTCTTATCATCTTTGTTTTGGTTGACTTGACGTAAAATGGGATGCTAGAGGTTTTTTTTTTATTTATCTTTTTATGTTGATATGATGACATTTTTGTGAAAAGCATCATGTTGTGCGTCCTATCGATTTTATTGTTCAAGTTGAGCTGTTTAATTTCATTCAACAATCATAATGAGGTTATTTTTCATGTTTTTAACCCATAACAAGTTTTCTGTCCTAATTTGAAGAATCATGCATGTATGAACCTGGCAGTTAATCCTTGATGTCAGACAAGCTTGCCATTTTGTGTTTTTGTTGAATTTGTATGCATTTATCCATACATAACAGTTGCCAAATGCAATGCTAAAATCAAGCTGTATTCTGCCAAGGAACAACCAAGATGATGCAATGCTATGGTAAGTTGAAGTAAAAATCACATGTAAACAGTAATTCATTTGTTGATCTTGATCAATTATTTTTTCTTTTTCTATGGTTCCTTTCTATGTTTCTTTATAGGGCCATTCTAGGCAATAGCCTCACAAATAGACCTATCAATGGATCAAATTTTGTTGTATCTTCATCCAAATAAGATTAGAGTTGGCCAAGCTGATCCGATCTGATTATCCTGATGGATTTTATTTCAATCTTTTCTGAATTTGTTAATCTCCAGATAGTCAATTCAATAATATGATTTGATACAATAATCATACCCATTAAGTCTAACTTTGATTAATCTTGCTTCAATTGAAGCAAATTCAAAACAATCCACGAGTTTAACATGACGTATACCTGCTCTATCCCGAGCAATCCATAACAAGCCTAATTGAACCTTCTCATTTTCTTCAACTAATGGTCAAGATTCAAACTTGATAGCTACGATTTTTGGTTCTGGATCTTCCAAGTTGTTTACGATTTAAGAAACATCTAAACAATATCCAAAATGCTAATTGAGTCCACATGTGTCGGAAAGTCAAATTTCAACCACCCAGGTGCGGACACACAGAAATAGAAAAGAAAATACAGCTAAAAGTATTTGCAATAAAAATTAGAAGAATTTGGTATATTGCAAAAGACAGGCAACAGGCTGTAAAAGACCCAAGAGATTGGTTGCATGCGACCCAAACTCTCTTAAGATTAGATATATAGATAAATTGAGTAGAGAGAGGAACTTAATGAGATTAGGGAGGACGGGCCTAGGAAACCGAGAATGACGGAGCCAAAGATTGTCGACCATGGTGGATTGGGGGCTGAGAGGGAGGGAAGTGGAAATTGAAGGGGAGGGGAGGAGAAACCAAGGCTGAAACTGAGAAGTGATGAGAGAAGAGTCTCGAACAAAGCTCAAGAATTGAAACATATATAACATATGCAGTCCTACTTCTTTCAATTATATACCTCATAGTGCTAACCCACCTGTGACTACTGTAATGTGGCCTTTATATTTTCATTTTAATACTCTTATCACTTTCCTTTCAGGTTTGACGTGATGGGAAGACCCTCGAGATGATGGTCAATACTACACATCTGCAAATACAGATGTTCATTCTATAATAATTCATACTTAGATATCACAATGTGGAACTTTGCATCCAAATGCATTGCTGGAAGCATTAGGCTGAAGAATAACTTTCTAAAGCCGACTAAGGATGCTTTAGATTGTTCAGATGATGAAATGTCCTCCACCACCAGCAGAGAAGAGGGACTTGAGTGCCCAATATGCTGGGAATTCTTTAACATTGTCGAAAATGTGCCCTATGTTTTATGGTGCGGCCATACTCTTTGTAAGAATTGCGTCCTAGGACTGCAGTGGGCTGTTGTGAAATTTCCAACTTTACCAATCCAGCTTCCACTCTTCATCTCCTGCCCATGGTGCAATCTCTTGTCTCTCCGCCTGGTTTATAAGGGAAATCTCAAGTTTCCTCGCAAGAACTTTTTTCTTCTCTGGATGCTTGAGAGCATGAATGGTGATAGGGTAAAGTCACATTCTGCTTTATGCGGAGATCATCAGCCAGTGTGGCCATCAACTGCCAAAATAGCACCACATGTAAGCCACTCTAACCTTGGGAGGGGGCAGCACACTCACCATTTGGAGTCTTCTGGGTCAACCCGTGATCATAATCGTGTTGGTAATTATCTCACTGTGGAGCGACTGCATTCCTCCCTTAGGAATGCACTGGTTTTCTTTGTTCAACTGACTGCCAAGTTCCCATTGGTTCTCATATTTCTTCTGATCATTTTGTATGCAATACCTGCCAGTGCAGCTGTCCTGGCCTTGTACATACTCATCACCGTTCTGTTTGCTCTCCCTTCATTTCTCATTCTGTACTTTGCATATCCTAGCTTGGACTGGCTGGTGAGAGAAATCATCACTTGAGATGATGTTCTTCTCGCTGTTTTGAAAGCTCTTTGAACACCAGTTTATCTCATAAACTGGTGCTTGTCCATCTGAATCCCATCAGTTGTCAAAAATATATCGGCTCTACTATCTTAAACCACGCCATATGATGCACTCCTTTTGTGATTGTGAAACCTAGTAGCCTTTTGAGCCTCTCTATGTTGAGAACTGTTTTAGCTTTCCCATGGTATATACTTTTCTGGGTGGTAGTGATGCCAGTTCGTTTGTTATTTTGGTTTTGGCAACCATTGGCCGAGAAGTAAAACTTTCCCTTTGCCAACAAGTGGTTATTTTCTGTTTATGTGGCTTCTGAATGTTGTTTCACGAGTACTTTATTAGGGCTTGATTAAGAGATTCTTAATGTTCTTTGTATACAGCTCTATTCCTTATCTAGTGTCAATGCATAATTGTTAAGAGGTTCTCTTTCTCTGCCTTGGCGATTTTGGTTGAAATCAATCAAAACTCCTATTTTGTTTGATGGATTGTTATTTGTGATCAGCAGAAAGGGCTAGCAACTTGGCATCATTCAGAAATTTTTACTTGTGCTCTTCGGCTTTGGATTGAAGTGGAAGTCGTTCATGTGCAAGTGTAACTTTGATTTGCCACCCCTTTCATTTTCATGCGTTTCCTTTTTATCAGAATGTACCATTTACAGTGTGCGTGTAAACTAGTTCAAATGATAAATTGGTTGAAAGTGCTAACACCAACCCCAACCCCCCCCCAAAAAAAAATAAAATTTGAAGATTTATCTCCACTCGATGTCCCTATCGTTTCAATCCTCAATGCCGAATACAATAACTGACGAGCACAAAAAGTTTCCTTAATCAAGAGGGTCTGCCATCAAAGCTTCAAGTATTATTGAGAAGGCTACAAGTTGGTTACTTATCTTCTTGTTAATCTTATATCGCATGCCAACGATGGCTACAATACTGTTGATCACCGGCTTATTCTCTTTTGTGGAAGTTTTACCTCGAGTTACTCGATGACCAAGGTATGTCAATGATTCTTGACAAAGGAAGATTCAAGAGAGAATTCCTCTTGTTCGTTTAAAGTTGAACTTTATAAAAAAATATTTGGCAGGTATAAATGTCATTAAAAAATGTTAAGAAAATTAATTTTACTAACTCGCATAAATTCTGCTTACCCAAACCTAACCTATTCGAATAGGAGACTAGCCCCTCATGCCTGGCAAATTCTTATATTACCTGCTCCTATTGAATCGAATTCTCAGATTTTGAAGCCATCATCTTCCCCTGAAACTTCAGGCTTAAATGGCAGGAAAAAACAGTGACACCAAGACTGCCAGAAAGACAGCAACATCCAAAGCATCTGTAAAGAGAGTACTTGCAACCCCGATAGGTTCATCATCTCCCAGAGCCATTATCGTTACTGTTGTAAGCTCAAATGCGACAAAACATAAGCCTGAAACAGATCTCCTCTGTAGGCTCAGAACAGTACTACAAAATTCCAAACCCAAGAATCCAACAACGACAAGGTCCAGGAGATTACCTTGCATGGCATCGAGGGAGAAAGTGAGAATAAGCGTTTGGGATTCGTTCAGGATGGTGGTATCATCGCATTGTCTCCATCTCTGTCATTTCCATTACCTGAGCCTTCATCACACCTAAACTCACAGTCATTGTTATCTCCTGACAAAGAAGATCGAAAGGAGTCTGTATACTCTGATAGTGAACCCGGTGACTTCATCTCTGAAAACTGGGATACTGTTGACATCAATGAAGTAGAAATTCAAGAAGGACATCGCAAGAAGACTCTGCAAGAGAGTGGAGTAGCTCTTTATGAAGATAGAGATTGCAAACAGATGAAGTTTCAGGAGGGGAATGACTGTAGACGTTCAGCCTGAAAATAATGGTCCTATGAGGCTCAGATTTAGACGGGGAAGACTGTTGGAAAGTGAAGATGACAAGGGAGATACAAGGAGAAGAAAATTTAAGAAGAGAGGTGTTGACGATGAGACAAATGGTACCAAATCTAGTTCTGGAGAAGTTGCTTTGCGCCATCAGGATGTACAGGGGAGGAAAGATGCTCTAGGTCTGTTCAATAATGTGATTGAAGAAACAGCAAGTAAGCTTGTTGAGAGCAGGAAAAGTAAGTTTAAGGCCTTGGTGGGTTCTTTCAAGACAGTGATTAGAGAGTAAACCTTCCAGTCAAACAGTCACTTGAGTAGGAAACGAAGTATAGTGCCCCCATGTGTGTCGATTTTTTTAAAGAAATTGTAGAAAAATAACCTAAGCTTGTTATAGGAGGACAATGTTGTGAAATAGCAAAGTGTACGAGTGGATTGCTTCAGTTGGTGTTACAAAGCTTGAACGACTGAATTGATTCAGGGACTCATCTGCTGATCCTGATATGCCATATACACATTTCTGAACTAATGCGACTGATTTGGATCATGACGAAGCTATTGTATGGGTGACTTTATCCACATCAAGGAGTGGGAAGAAGAGAAGGGGTGGTGTTGAGAGGCAATGTTCCCTGGCGGATATGGGAGTAGCCTATCTTCATATCCAAAAATACTCAAGTTTGTGTTTTCTACCTCCTACAGGAATATTTGGACTTACTAAATACAGGAAATGTTGAAGAGAAAGATTACAGATAATCCTGTAGATATAAGAAAAGCTTTGGAATTTATAAACAGTAATGAGATTTGGCAAAAACTCGCTTGAAATCCAACATTAAGATGTATGCTGCAAAGTGAGAAATAATACCAATGCTTTAACATACATTCATTGAAGTTTATGAGCATAATTGTAGTGAAAACTATAAGTGAGAGAAACTGATTACTCCTCTGTTCGAGAAGAAAATGCAAGTGATAATTACAACAAAGTGATGAAAATTGAACTGTAGGCATCAACAACATCTACCAGTTTTAACTCGATGTAGACAAGAGTCAAGGCCAGTCATTGGGTCATACATTCTGCTCAACGTGCTCAATGTCAATGTCAGTATTAAAGTCCAAGCCTGCAATGCTCATCCGGCCAATGTTAACTGCACATTCAAACTTCGTGTGAGGACTTATACAAGAACTTGCACGGTAAAGCTTGTATGTGACTAATATAGTACTCTGTCTTGACAATCTCAAACTTGATATTGTGAATGTGATGCAAGTTTACAGGGGTAGAGTAACAATATCTTAGAAATACAGTCATCACAGCAAGTGCATGGAAGCCCAGCCTGTTTCTTGGTCTCCAATAGCTTCTCCAAATAATATATTCTAGAAGAGTGTATAGTGAAAAGAACAGAAAGAATATATTAAAAAGAGCCATTGCTTACCAACAGCATTCGTCCCAGCTAATTTGGGCATAAACTGCCTAATATGGTCTTCTGCTGCTTTCTCAGCTTTCAGTGTTTCACACTCAAAAGAAACTACAATCTTGCTCTTCCCATGCTTCTGTTCAAGCATACCCACAATATCATTCTCCCATCTGTCCACAAATGGAATGTATGAGTAGAAGAAAAACAAATACAAAACAATTCCAAATCTTAGGAAATAAGTGACAGTATGTTCGACTATAAGCTAAAATAGATCATCCATATTGGCATGTACATTGAGATACCGACACCTAAAAATAAATCCTTATAAAAAGAGTACTATTACAGCTTAATTACTTATAGGTATTGTAACTGCAGTTTCAATAGAAGATGTTTCAGCTTCAAGTATATTTATATCGTTACAAGCTGAATCCTACTAAACCTCAAGAAGTATATTTACATATTTACAAGCTGAATCCTACTAAATCTAAAGAAAAGAAGCTAACAAATAAGTTTGAGATCATATAGCAGCATCAAGAACACCAAATGATATAGAGAATTGTCAACAGAAAATTGAATACTCTTCAAGAACAGTGTGTCTCGAGAAGTAGGGTCACAAGTTGGGTTACCCATGAGCATGGTCAATGTTATGTAAGCGAGCAGCATCATGCCCTCTACACTCCACCACCACATCTCGTTCTCTCTTAGTCTATCATATACCAAAGAAACGAGCACAAAAGATGAAGCTTACAAAACAAAGTATTTTCAACAGAAGGCAAACAGAGGCAAGCGGCTCTTACACTGTAGTCTGTGATAGTGAGCTTAATCAAGCGATAGTCCTCACCCCTGCTGCATTCTCTTTCACACGCTAACTCTTTTTTGTCAAGGAAATATACAAACATAAAAATATACATCAGTGACACAATGCTATGAAACAAATGATGTGGCTCGACAAAGCTGAATGGTGAAAAAAGATTAACATAGTTGCCAACCTGTTGGTTTTAAGCCTACCAATCTATTCGTATTCAGTACAATTCAACATCTCCATCTGAATTTAATTAGCATGAAATAAACTAAACCAAGGATTCCTTTTCCAATAAGTGCATATAATGCTTCTGCTGGGATTAGTGACAGAAGTTACATAAGAGGTGAATATTATTCGCCCCATGCCTACGCCTTCTAGGGTGATATTTGTTTGGAGACCTTCTGGGAGTCTTCTTGTCATTGGAACCTCTTTTTCTTTTGGAACTGCCCGAGCTAGATGACAAAGCTGAGTTGTAAGGTACTTTTTCACCCCGCCAAATTTGTATGGCTACACCCAATACTCTTAACACAATTGTGAATCACAAATTCCATGCTTCCATGGACGGCCAAACGGGTAGAGACTAAAATTGAATGTTTCAGACTAAAATTTAACTAAAGAAACAGGGAATCAAACCAAGTACAATTGAAAAGAGCCACAGAGATATGATGGGTAACGTTGAATCGTATAGGTATAGACACATATGATATGCATCAATACGAACATACATACACGAACATATGAAAAAAAAATTACATGTACCGGCGCCATGGAGTCCATAACAGACAGAATGAGGAAGCTGAATGAAGTGGCCTGAGATGGACCCACTAGGTAGCAAAGCTATTGATGCCACTCCTTCCATCACCTCCCCTCTCTTTGCTGATCTTCCTTCTTTCTCACCTTCTTCTATAACACCCAAAACAATATACAAATCCATTAAAAACACATAAATCATAAACATATATATACCCATAAGCTTTCATTAAGAGTGATCATATCTCACTACCCAATTACTGAAAACGTAAGATGAGACTTACCCATTTTGTAGAAGCTCTTATTCCTTCAATTTGTCAAATTTCTCGGTTATATAGGGCTCACGACAGTATCACTCTCCAAGAGCGAATTTATACTCCCTTTTACTAGACCAGAAGAAGAGAGTGCCCCGGAGAAAGCACGCGCAACTCACGTGACTAATAAGATGTGTGGGAGTGAGATCTCTACATATACGATGTCGTTTCTTTCCCAATTTGTTTAGCCTTTTTTCATTTTTGCACCAAGATTTTCCCATTCAGCCAAGTGTTTCTTTGCTCCCATTCCTCTTATCTAAAATCTATATAATAAAATAGTTTACAATTCAAATCTTAATAGATAAACAAAATGATTTTTATTATTTGTAATTGAGATCGCTTTAAATTTTACTTTAAAGTTAATCTAATGGCTAATATTAACACCCTAAATTTAATAGAAAAAATAGGTCTCTAAAGGTGTGTTTGGAATAACTTTTTAAAAATACTTATAAAAATTATTTTTCATAAATACTTTAAAAAAAAAATAATGACCGTTACACCACTACCTCTACCACTACCATCGTCGTCGCAGTCGCCACCACTACCACCACCACCGCCATCACGACTGTTGCCACCACCATCACCGCTATCACGGTCATTGCTGCCCACCACATCCATCACTGTTTCTTACTACCACTATTGTCGTCCACCACCTCTCACACCACTACAAATCGATGCTTAAATTTTTTTATCTTTTCTCTATATTTGTGATTTGATTTTGAATATAAATACAAATATATTTTTTATTTTTTATTTTTTATTACTCTGTGTCTTTAGGCACAGACAATAACTAATAATATATATGATATAAATAAATAATAATGATCCCGACATTCACCTCCAACCCAAGTGGATAAAAAGGGTGATGCTAGGGTGACCAAATAAAGAAATTATATTATCTCATACATACCTCTAAGCATCTAAGGCCAAATCTACCTTGAATAATCTCACTCTTCAACTTCAAATCAAGAAGAAGAGAGACACCTTATAGAAACTCACAAGATCCACATTGGTGTATGAAGGATTAGATCGAGTAGATCTTGTAAGAAGTCCTTAAAGATTAAAAGAGAAAAAGTCAGATCATTGAGTTCGATTCATCCTTTGAAGTCAGTACTCAAGATTTTTTGGCGATTCCGAAAAGAAGGGTTAAAGAGGCAAACGTCTAACCATAAACTAGGTTGAGATATAAGACTTTAGACCTTGTAATCATATTTTGAATATATTGAATTAGGTTTTGGTGGACCAAGATGGTTTTTCCCGGAAGGACTTCCAAATTAAAATTTTCTTGTATTGTGGTTGTTATTGATTTACTTATTTTGCAATAGCACACACATGCATTTCCTCATGCACACACACCATGTAGAATAATATTATTTGGACTTAAAAATTTGACCTAATTTACTGATCTAATGATGTGACTTCACAGAAATCATTGGATCAACACTAAATTTTAATATTTGATGGGATTTACAGTCAATTTAAAGGTTACAGTGAATTAAGTCAACAAATTATATCAATAAATTAAGTTCTAATAGCATTGCTCCCGCCATTTATTTGATGAAATATTTGTTTAATTGTTGAATCTCACATTCTCATCATTGTAGTTTGAAATTTGGTGAAAATGCTTGGAGGGATAAAGATGATGAATTTGCATGGAGTAGTTGTACTTGTTGAATTGATCAGTCTTATATCCACACATTCATCAAAAGGGTCTGTTCATTAAAATTGATTGCACAAATCAATTGGTAATTATTGATTTAAATTGGTATATGTTTTCACATGAAGTGTAAAAGCTCTATTCACTTTTTTTTAAGTCATCTGTTACGTAATTTCACGTGAATAATTATGTCGGGAACGATCGAATTACACTTACCTAGAATTTAAATAAATGATGGTGGTGGTGAACAGAGGAAGGCAAGTTTTGTATGGTCGGTTTTGTTTGTAATTCACCGCAAGTTCTTTCATATACTGTGGGAAAATATGATATCTCATGTGATTGGATGTCATGAAACCAATTACAGTGGCCAGTGAACAATTGGAAGTCAATAAGGGCATTATAGTCATTTTATTAGTTTCGTTAATAAAGTGAGACGGTTATCATTAATATCTAGGATGAGAACGTCTAGTCTAGTTGTTATTTGGACAAACCGAACATGAATTTAATTTACCCTTGTTTATTTACTTGATCTTGAAGCTGATTTCTTTTCCCGATCATCTCCAAAGAAGTTTTTCAGGCAAACACTATTCTTCAGCACTTACAGTGGAGTTCAAACAACCTACTCTATCTTCATGCTCATCTCTCTATCCATTCCATGAGAGAGTATTGGAACTTTTCCTATCCGGATAAGATAATTGCATTCCAATGTTCCTATCATGCACCACATTGGATAACCTCTCTCTTTCTCTCACACACACACACACTCATGGTGTGTGTTCATCTTTGTCCGTCTATTGATGGGATATTTTCCAGACACTCCAAAATAGCGACACGTGTATTCGGTGTCAAAAAAATACTCTGTTGTGATTACGACACCTGCTCGTCGGATCATAATCCCTCTCCCCCTGAGATGGTACTATGCATAAGGATTTACGACGCCGGTACGCACGGGCGACACGTATTCCTCGAACGATTGGGGTGGATACATCAGCCCTGACTGTACTAGGATCCCGGCACCGATGTGTACCACTACGTCGACGTTCTTGTTCCTACAGGGCTATTGATAGACATGTCATCAGTCTGGATTAGGCTAAATTAGCCATCATGACCTGATCCTACCTAGATGGTGTCATGACGCACAAGAAAGCAGAAGGCTCAACCAAAGGGAGCTGACACGTGGCATACTGTGTCAGATCAGAGGCGAAAAGACCAGAATGTTCTTGCTGATACACGACTTGGGAAAACAAGTATTTAATGCACCTTTCCCTTGATGAGACAACATTTAATGCGTGAAGACCCGGAAGTGAAAGACAAGGGATGATCCTGTGACAGAGCATTTAATATATCCCAGCCGAATAAAGATCATTAAATGCTCAACAGACCGAGGGTGATGCATTGGTTGCTCGGGGTCCCGAGCAGTTAAGGAAGAGGTCGTTTCTCCTAAAAATCAGTGTGCACGTTACCCGCCTCTAATGATCACCTGCTGACCATACTGACAGCAATCATGAGTTTTTAAGGTATAAATATTCTTCACAAAATGCATGATGAGGTACGCAGAAACCTCTTCTCAAACCTATACCCAGTGTTTTCTTCTTCTCCTCTCTCAAAGAACTAACTTGATTGTCAGAGGGGATACACCGAAAAACACTTCGGCGCCCTCCTATCTCGTTTTTCTGTGTTTCAAGAATCTCCCGCAGTCTTACTGGACCGCTCCGATAACCCCACAAAAGTCACTCATTATCGTTCCAGGCTACCACTGGATCTCACACTGTTCCAAACAACAAGGCTGACCATTCGATTGACTGACTCGTATTCACCACAGGAGAGATCTGTTCTTGTGTGTATATTGTGCAAGATCCTGCATGCACATCTATATATGTGTTTGGACATAAAATATCAAATCTCAAGAATATTCAATGTATCGACATTTGACATCTTAAGTGCATTAAGAAAATGTCACGTGATAGAATCTAAAAAATAATAGAAAATGTCACGTGATAGAATCTAAAAAATAATAGGAGATGATCCGTCACAACCATATTTAAAAAAGAAGGAAGAAACTAACTGGAAGTTATCGGCCAGTAACTATCACTAAAAGCAAAATCATTGAAGTAAAGTGCTATAAAAGGACACGTAGTGGAGTAGATGAAAGATACACTTAAACCCTCCACAAAACTTACAATTTAGGAATTTTGAAGAGTAGTGTTTAGATTAGTTTTAAGAGTCCGTTATTGTTACAATCAAAACTATTTATTCAGTCTCCTTGTAATCAAAGTCTATTCGATTGAGTTAATAAAAAAATTCTCTTTTATTAGTTTTCATCTATTGTGTGTCTCCTCATTGTTTATCATCCAAGGAAGTCCTAAAATAAGGTATTTAAACTCTTGATAAACAATCGTCTGAAAACTATCAATCGATTGAAATATATCTATCAATTCCAGCAAATTTTAGAACAACAATATGCTTACATAAAATAAATGCATTCAAAATGTGGCAAGTTCCCAATTTTCATTTTTTTTTTATCTTTTTTGGTGCATTAAACAATATATACCATATACTTGGTATCAACATATGAAATATATTAAATAAAAATTCTTTTGTAATATATAACGAAGAATATAGCCTTTCCTAAGTGCAAGGGTGAAAATAATTGTTATACGGCTACTCAAGTTTGACAATAGATATGTCATATGTATAGACTAGTCGGGCACGATTAAATATAAAATTTGAGAGTCTAAAAAATTAATCCCATTATATTAATTTTTTTAAAATATATTAATTATAAATTAATTAAATATTAAATGATTAAATATATTATAGAAATAAGTGATGTGATATTTTTAGGGAAGAAATATATAAATGATTAAATATATGATAGAAATAAGTGATGTAATTTGGCATTTAAGTCTGACAAATGGATGATAGGTGAGATAAGTAATTGGTGATGATTTTAAAAGAGAAAATATGACTGAAATAAAATTCAAACACACTCCTGTATTATTATATAGATAACTCTTTAACTGTACTTGCAAACCTTCTTTGATTTAAAAAATAAAAACTCATTTTATGCCTTCGTTGGCATTGGTAAATGCCAATGCATTAACTTGTAACCGTTTAACGAACAGGTTTGAGCATTTTTTTTTTCTATTTAGCGAGAGAGAGCATTTCAAGTTCTTAGGAAAAGCCGTATGGGGCAGCTTAGATCTTGGGCCGTGTTGGGCTAGGTTAGCGTGGAGGCTAGCCCAAGGTCTGGCCCAGGCCTAACAATCTAGCTTGAAGGTCTGGGCCAGCCCAACCTCTGGCTCCGAGTCAAAAATTTATCCAACAGTAATCACATATAAAAATCAAAATACTTGACGGCAGAGGGGTAAGTAAGTTGGGTTCGAGCAAAATACTAATCACAATGTACAAAAATTCCGCAAAATTTTAAAAAAAAAAAAGGGATAAAAAGCCAACACCATCACTACCAACAATATAACATCAACCAGGATTCCTTTTGCCACCTGAGGGTTATGTACATAGATAATCATTCATCAATGCACCAGGCATATGAAAAGTATAATAATGTCACCTAATGCAATTCTCAAGTCAGATTTTTTCTTTTTTGAGGCAAAATACAGAAGGGTAGGGCAAGTTTTACTTGTTCACTTGAGAATGCTTGTCAAGAATGTGGATTCCAGTGGCAATTCAAAAGATTGTGAGAGTACAACTTGAACTTGTATAATTCATATTATGAAAAAAAAGTCGCGCATTTCAATTGAAGAATCATGGTTCATGATTGCAGGAATACAAGTGTATTAACCATAAGAAAATATACTAAGTGAATGTGAAATCAACTATATGGACATGGCCAAGCGCCAATACATGATTTATAATGAATGTCATCTCACCAAGCACCCCGTTGCCCAGAAATACATCTATTTCAATAATCCAGCATTCTTTACCTGTACAGGGCATAAACAAATCTTTAGCCATAGTTGACAATAGTGAAAAAATAGCATCAAAGCAACTACAAACCTGCAAATGATGCTCTTTCCACCCTCGGAACTGCAATTTATAAAATTACACAAACACATTTGTTCTGCTTTGAGTTGTTCAACGCTTTCTCTTCTGTTCCATGAAAAAAAAAACATACTTTAATTGCAGAAAACTAAGGGCTCAAGGAATCAATACTGAATGGCAAAGATAAGTCATTAAAAAGTCAATGAAATGGATCAAGAAAAATGATATACTTCATTCATCAAAGTGTCACTAAAGGCGTGTACAACATCTTAGCCAATACCAAAACCAATACCTTTTTCCAAAGGTGGGGGTTGAACAACGACAAGCATCGTTGTAACTCCTCCAGGAATAGCACAAAAGGGGCTTCTGCAGTCTCCCACTGTTCTATTGTTCTCCAAAATTTTCCCTGCACCTAGTAACATGACATCTTTTATCGTCCTTGGACCATTCTCCTTATCTGATCAAAGATAGTATGTTTGGATGAATAGTGATTAGTGTAGAATATTGCATATGGATGAAGCCCAGTATAAGAAACTAGAAAATTTACAAGGAAGGTGCATGTGATGCAGTATATCACCTAAAAACACGAGACAGACTACAATGTGAACCACAAACTAGTGGTAAAACAAGTCCATTTTACTGCTTTAGTATCAACTTTTGATCCATCAGTTAAATCACAGACACAGTTGAGTTACTTTTGCCATCAACTTAAACTGAGCCCAGTATATAAGATAAAATGGGGTCTGTTTACATTAAATTAAGAGGAACAAGCAAAAGGGGAGAAACAGTATCCAAATAGATGACTTTGATTATCTTAGGTCACTATCTTCAACCCCAGCTACCTATGTATCAAACTTTGAAAAACCCGGTGAAAGTTTCAAGAGATTTGACAGCCTAGATCATAAACTTGATCCAATTGCAATGATTAAGCAAATACATGACTCAAAAAAAAAATACACTTAATCGTGTACATTTTTGTAATAGATTCTGGGAAGTTAGTAAAAAAGGTGCAACATGGGTTCACCCACCATAGTATAACAAAATAATGAGCAAAACAGGCGCCAGTGAAGAAAGGCACTCTTCACATTAGCTGCACCCAACAAGTAGACCACTAGTCCATTATTTCCATTGGAAATTTCTTCTCGTAGATTTCAATATCAATGTGTGCCTCATGGAATTGAAATCATTCCAGAGCAAACAATTATCATTGTGCCACCTTGGTTAAATTTGCAACAACACATGCAGGATCACCCAATTGGTATTCATAAAATGATGTTTTTCCAATACTTGATCATCAATCACAGTTATGTATTAATGGTTTCAACGGCAATGACAATATAAAAGGAATGTTTCCATTTCATTGGCCATCAAGATTTCCCTAAATGAAGGAAAAATGCTACACATCACTTTTCCCTTTCATCTCAAACTAAATTATCATCATTCTCAATTTTACCACTCATATCATTCAAGGTGGGTATCTAGATGCACCTTTGCAAATGATAGAATTGCACTTAAGAACTTCAATCAAATAATGGAATTAAAACCTATATTAGAATTCAATGCACACGACTTATATTCAGCCCAACACTCTGATGAATCATGGTCTCATAACCGGGCTTCTCCCATAATTCATCAGCAACGGCCATTAAAATAAAGGCATGCAAGCACTGAGAGATCTCAGAATAAAAAATAATCCAAAGACCCAACAAACCTTTAGGCCATTGAGCAAGGATGCTTTCCTTCAAGGTTGCAACGCTTGTAGCAGCAGGATAGCTTTTGGGGCCAATGTCTGTTCCATCAATCAAGCGGAACTTGATCTCTAGCTGATCTTGCACTCCAGACATTTTCCAATTCTTCACACACGCTTTGTATTCAAAGTTTCAAAACACCAAGGATTTTCACTTGTGTTTTCTCCAAATTGTTAATCTGAATTACACGACTTCAAAAAGATCTAGAACTCATTCAATCTTGAGTAATTGTGTTCTGAAAGATTGAATAAACAAAGTGAAGAACTATTCTTTGAGAACTGTGTTATGAAAGCAATAATCACCAATAAACAGAATCTGAATTTAGAAGTCTAGGACAAAAGAGGAAATCAGCAATAAAACGCCCTTTTTTCTACCAAAAACAGAATCAAAATCCCACTCCACTATACTAATACAAAACAAAACATTAAAAACAAATAGATTGCAAGAAAACACATACCCGACTCGCGAGTAGAATCTCTGAGAGCCAACACCAACTAACATCACCAAATCTTCAAATAAATTCTATAACGCAGATAATCCACTCAGATCATTAACTGGGTCACCTCATAAGTCAAACAACCACCATAAAGGTTCTATGTTCTGCTCAATTCTTCAACTGGGTATACGGCAGATCAACCGTTCTCGCTCAAAGATGAGAGAAAACCCTTCTTACAAGCGGGTCAGTCTTGGCTCAAAACTGATCTCGATCCTTGTCTGTCTTCCACACAATTTTCTGGGTTCAAAAACACAAGCTGGGAGAGAAACCAACACAGTTTTTGTATGTATATGAAAATGAATGATATAAATCAACGAAAAACAAATGGAGGAGGAAGAAGAGGAAGAGGAATTGGAGTTCTCAAAGTCTGGCCGTACATCTAAGGTCAATGAATCTATCCTTATCTGCCCTTTGCCTTCTCCTTCCCCTTCTCCTTCCAATCCTCCTACGTCTATGGAAGAATTGACAGGTTTTAATTAATTTCTGTGTTTTAAGAGTCACGTTTTAACTTTTAATATCATCCACTTTAACTTTAAATGTGGTGTGAAATTATTGCACCAAACATTTGATCACTACCATATTACCATTTTTTTTTTAATCGTCAAGATATTCGCATCTCAACTAGCTCTTTCATCGATCCAATCAATCATTTGCGTTAGAATTAAAATATTCATAAGAATATTCATGAAATAATTCTCATGGCATAGTCCAAAAAAATTACTAAATTTAAATTTAGGTGGTCATTATCAAATTAATAATTACCTTATTTTGCCAACTTAGTTTAAGATTTACAAATAGTATTAATTCTATGTAAATTAGTTTCTCCCAAAGCTAATTGAATAATTAATATCCATTTACATATCATCATAATTAACAATGAATCCAAAGATTTTTCAATGATTTTAAAAATTGGAGAGAAGTCAAATATCAAATCTTTTTCTTATGCAATTACAATTCCTTATAAAACAAATAAAAAAGTATAAATTCAATTTTTTGGGGGTTCTTGTTTCCCAAAGTTTAATTAAAATGAGCATGTCGACCAAAACAATCCTTTAGTTCTTTTTTTTTTTTTTTTTTTTTGGGGGGGGGGGGGGTTTGGATTTTAACTTGAAATTTAATGAGTTATTTCACAATCCTTGTGGATGTTTGTAAATTAATGGCAGTTTCAAATAATGTAAGAAATATATTAATTATAAAGTATGGGATTTTGATAAAGTTTTCACTTTTTCTCTTGTTCATGTGGGAAGGAAGGGGTGCGGGGTGGGCCATGCCCTGTGGCCCCGTTGAGCTTGAATTTTTGTCGATAACGCGTTAGAGCTTGAATTTATGTGATCCACAGAGGGTGTCAATAGATCGTGATTCGAATTTGAATTTGATTATTTAAATATAAATAAATATTTTTTTATTGACAATTATAAATTTAAATTTAGGTTCGGTATCTTATATTTCTTAGATTTTGATATAGTTATATATGATTCGAATTATTTATATATAAATATTAAAAAAATTTAGGTATAATTTATTAAAATTTAATTAATAAATTATTTAGATTGAATCAAATTTTTTAATCGGATTCCAAATTGTTAATGGATTTAAAAATTGTTAACCATAAAAATAAAATTCGTCGAATTATTGTATCAAACTTTTGAAATCGGATTAGAATTCGAATTAGTGCACATCTTATTTGTTAACAAGCCTATCAACAAGTTATAACACTCGAACTAAAACCCATTTAGCAATAAAGGGATAAGTTACCGATTTTTTTTTGGTATCATACTAAAAATAAATTTGTATTCATAAATTTTAAGTTAGTTGATTAATTATAAAAATAATAAAATTAAAAAAAAAAATTCACGCATCACATTCTTATTGAATGAAAAATTAGGACACGATAACAAAAAATAAATAATCTTGTTGTACCCTACCTAGTTAGACATGGGAACAAAAACATCCTTAGTTTTACCTATTCCTGTGATTAGAACATGCTGTCAGCCATTACACATGGTGGTACTAGTGGTAGGATCAAATCCAATGTATTACTTTGGATGGTCAAATCCGAGTTAGGAACTTAGGACCACTAGTACCATGAAACTTCAGTTTGGCAACAAACTGTGGGTGACCTGAAGGGGGTTTTGGGTTTGGGGGTGGGGGTGGGGGCACTTCTAACAACCCGCCGGCTTTCTTAGAACGGAACCGTAGACCTGAGTGCTCTTAGATTCGAAGAGGAGGTGGATTTTCTATCTTTCGATTAAGAAAATAATAGAATAAGGGTTCTTCTATTATTGTTTTAATAATTTATGAGATTTCTCTTAATTCATCATATATGAATAAAGAAATTATTTATAAATGGTAGATATCACGAGAATCTATGGTAAATAATTTATATTAAATTAAATTGAGTAAAGATATAATAAAAAGAGTCTCAATACGAGACATGTGTAGGATTTGAGATTCTTACACGTGAATTTGCAAGAATCAATTACATTCTAAGACCCACTAATTCAAGCAAATCCAATGCTAATCAACCAATGGAATTTTTACAGAATCATAATCTTCGAGAAAAGCAAAATGCCAAACGTATTCAATCAAGTGGGGTGGGGTTACTAAGTAATTGGGAATGTCTTTTTTAAGGATAAAGGACAAAGAAATGGCAATGATATCTGGGAACGACCAATTGTTAATGGGTTTCTTGTCGTAGCCAACTTTGAAAATTCCATAAACTAGAATATTTTGTTCAAATATATAATGTATATTAGGAATAATTCGTATTCGAAAACACGATATAATATAAATAATTTTGAAAAGGATGTTAATGACTGTTGGATAAATCTATTCAAGACCATCGAATGAACTTATTAAAACCCGTTCTGTTTTATATTATAGATTGTCAATCAATGCTCTCCCATGAGAAAATAAAAGCAAATAAATTAGATAAAAATTATTCTCAAGGATGATAGCATTTTGTTTTCCTTTAGAAGCATCTGGACATACTCGTGGAAATACAAAATTCCATGCCTGCATACATTTGCATGTCTCACAAAGAGTGAAAATTAAATGTAACAGTAAAACCGTGTCATCAAAGACTAAAAAACAGTAAAGACATTTGCAGTAATATTCAAAAGAAATGGATAAATTTTTTTTTTTTTTTTTTTGGGTGGGGGAGGGGGGGGGGGGGGGCGGGGAATGAATTTTCTGCACATATTAAATGTTTCTCATGAATTGTACATGACAAATAACCAATATAAAAACCTCATAATTCCCCAAATTCTAAGGGACCTGTAACAGAGCAATCTCCAAAACTTATCCCACCCAAAAATCACAATGATGATATAGAGAATCAAAAAGAGAGGGGAAAATAATGAATAAGAGCTGATAAAGTAAAGGAGAGAAATTAAGCCAAAAAAAAAAAAATCATGTCTAAGGCTAACTGGGCTAAAGTGGGAGCCTTGCAAGGACCTGCATCCTCACTTTCTTCTTCTAGCAACAATGATAGCAATGCCATGGACAATTTTCAACCAAGTCCGTTTGCCCCCATTATTTTTGTTCCATGTAATAGGCAAAACCCCCCCCGGATCAGGAAGGCCAAATTTTTGTTCCTTTCCCCACGAAAGAATTGACGATGAATTGCTATGCTACAGACTGAAAGAATGTATGGCATTCCTCTGCTAGTGATGCAAGTACTCTTCTTCAAAAGTGACGGAACAGCAGCAAATCCAGATGTTGAATGGATATTATCCACTGGCCAATCTGTTGTTCTACTCGGATCTATATTGACAAAATTCTGTAGGTGCAAAAGAAACTCAAGGAGAGACCCCTTAATGCGGCCATCTTCCCTGTTCTGTCCTTTTTTTGTTTCAGCACCCTTAGTTGATAGATTACCACTACTCCAATATGTGGCAATTCCTAACAAAGTCATTGGAGTAGTTAACATATTTGGTCCAAAATGGCCGGAGATGCTCAAAGCCTATCTGCAACCATGGTTTTGACTGGCCGTTGTAGTGGATTACAGCGGCTTTTTTCACACTCTCGATATTGGTCTTATTCTGGTAGCCCAAACCGAGCATGTGCCATGAAGGATCAATCGGGTAAACATGACCTTTAAATGCAATCAAAGCTGGGGGTAAAGTTCCAAGCTTCCACATTGTCAGGTTTGACTTCAAATTCTGCAAGATCCATATCATGACAAGAAATGTTACCGTTACCCGCCATAGTGAAAAATATACTCTTCAAAAACCAAAAACATGAGATGCTCATCCATATCATTTTTTTCTTTTTTGGGTGGGTGGGTAGGGGAACTGTACAACTATTTGATTTCAAAATTTCATCACTTGCATGTTGGAAGGAGACAAAATACATCAGTAACATAAATAATAACAATCTTCAAAATGGTTTGCTAGCAGAACAAGTGGTCACTTCACACATTTAAAGGCGCCAATTGCTTATCTGCCACATATTTGCTCCTTTGCACAGAGATACGAAAAACACATAAGTACCACGTGTCCCCTACCCAGCTACCCCCAGGGAGACAAAGTGCATAAAGCAGGATTGGACCTTACTATCTAATGGTGCAATACTCACACAAATGAATATAGGAATTACAATGATGAGATTTAGATTCAGACAAACAGAATCAGCTTGGCAACTCCTGCAATTAAAAACAAGCTATTCCGCTACAAGAGCAAATATTTTCTGCTATTTATTAGAATCCATTATAAGTGGTACCCAAAGAAAAAGAAAAGAAGCCAGAATTATCACAGCCAGTCAGACACATACGGAAGTAGTAGTACTTTACCTCCTTCAGCCAAGCATGGTAAGCCTCCCTTATATTTTTCTTTCTCCATGCACGTAAATCAAAGATATTCATCCCATAAGCCCACGCACATTCATCAGGGTCCAAATTCTTTGCTATGAGGGGATGAGAAAAATTGAAGTAATTCCTGAATCGCTTGGACATTACCCATTCATCTTCACCTTTACAGGTTTCAACAGCTCCATTAACCTTTCCACCAAGGTCAATCTCCCAAAGCGGAGACAGATCACGTTGAATTACAATGTCATCATCTAAGAAAACCACCTTGTCAAGGTTTGGAAAAAGCTGCACAATGCAACATCATCAGCACGCAACTAAAGAAGAAAGAACAACTAGCAAAGATACAGCACCAATAACAGTTCCCATTTTCTGGTATCTATGGAATAGTACCTACAAAGCCCATGCAAGATTGAGTCATGAAATAAACGAGGCAAGCTAGATCAATTTTTGAGCTCACACTTGTCTCCATAAGTTATCTGTACTAAATTTTTATTTGATTGAAAATAAAAAGATCCCTGGAGTGCAAATAGCCAATGACTTGAATGAAAGCTTGCTCGTGAGATGGATGAGGCAAGCTCAAGCTTCATATTGGGTCTCATCATTTCTCTGAGCAGAAATTGAGCAAAACTCTACTTAGCCCAATCGGCTGGTTTACTTAATTCTGAAAGTTCAAGCTTCCAGACTGCAAGTAATTCACAGCTTATCACTACAGACGAATAAAAAATATCATTGCCTTCCATTTCCATACTATCCCTTTCAATATTAAAATAAATTTAATCCTACAGATATTTCTTATTAAATTCAGATTTTCATGCCTCAAAACATTCAACAGCCAAAAAAAGGCAAAAGAATGGCAGTGAGAGACTGGGTTCAGGTTTTTGATAATCTGGAATTAGTGAAGAAAGAAGAGAGAGGATGGAGATTTAAAACCGAATGGAGATGCGGAAGAACTTGCACAATTGGTGTTTGTTTCTAAGTAACTTGCAATTCTGCCACAGGTAAGGAGTCCAGTGGACAGAATAACCTTTAAGAAACATGGTTACTTTTTCTCATTTCTTTGTAATCACAACCATAGAGTATTTGAAGTTCCTTCAACTAAACAAGTAATTAAATCGTCGCATCCAATTACCTCTGGCAGATATATGCGAAGATGGTTCAGCAATGAGATGTACTTTGGGCTTCTAGCCTGCAGTTTTGAGGCGAACATTCTTGGAGTTGTATCACTGAGATTGGCCCCAGCAACATGATTCCCATGGTAGTAATTCCGAATCCCATAATGGTTTTCCACTGCCTCAAGCACTGGAACATTCTCTCTCGTTAACCAGTCAAACTGATGAACGCCTTTCACTTCAACTATAGCAGGAGAGAGAGGATTCAGAGCAAACCATGAGTGCATGCCTGCATAGGTTTTCTTGTCAGTGACAACATGGAAGACAATCTTCTCAGGCTTTATGGATGACTGAACAGCAGAGGTGACCACAACCGCAGCAGCCAAAATGTTATCAGTTGCCAAGACAAAGTGGTGATACAAGTTATCAGAAAGCAAAGGGAGTAACTCGGGTGAAGGCAACTGTTTGCGTGCATGAGCATTAGAAGAGTATTCATCAGTCAAACGAAGGGAAAGACAGTGGATGCCTTTTGGAATGGAGCTAGCTGCAAAGTGCTTGTTCATTAGTTCGGCGAACTTTGATTCCCTGATCTCCCTCTCAGATCTTTCCATCTGTGTGCAGAAGAAAATTACAGCTGTAAAATAGATTCAAATGTCACTGAGATATGAATAAAGTGGGGGAAATGTACATGGATCCTGACATTTTTAACAATGTCTAAATAAAGTGGTACCCAAATTGGCTCAACGCACACATGAGCAATTTATTATACAGATCCAAAACGTAAAAATGGACCCCCATATTAGTTTAACAGGATAGACATCACACAAGTTTTATCCCATTTAATAAACAAGTCGTGCCATGTCATATAGATAAGGAGTATCATTAGACGAAAGGCCCGTTAGTTTGAAACCGTAACTCCTTGCAATGCATATTTAGGACAAATGTGTAAGGACAGTATACAGGGATGCAGGACCGACAGTGTGCCCTTTAGTAGACCCAAAACCTACACTCACTCTTATATTCTTCAATATTATACTTATTCTCCAATCCCCACTTTAAAGGAGGAAAAAAAAGGAGGAGGATAAGGCTAACATGTGGACTCTCACATACAACTAAATGAGCAAGTTAAATTGCCACATACCATGCCTTTTAAAATCAAAGTGAACTCCTTTGCACTGTACTTGTTAGTTTTCATTTCAGACACAAGTTGACGAAATGAGTCTGGGAGCTTTAGCCCATCTGGGATTTCCTCAGTGTTCACTTGATTGAGAAGTTTGTAAAAGTCCCTAACCAGTCTCTGCTGAAAGGTGAACATGAAAAGATTCAGCTTTAAGGAAGATAAAAAATCAATAAAACTAACGAATTGTTCGCAAATCAAAGAAGAGCAAAAACAATAGTCAAGTGGGACATAGGTAGACTTAAAGTAGGGAATTAACAGCGACTCACCCCTGTATCATCACCCCTGCCAAGAAGCCTCGGTCCCAATCGCCTACCTAAACAATCTGAAGCATAGAAAAAAGAAAGAATGAAACCAAAGATTGTAAAGGAATATGTTAACAACAATTGCAAATTCAGAAGACTGGACAATCTTTTCTAACAACAAATACTTTGCCAAAAAGCGGGCTGCACAAAGCAAGCACACAAGAAAAGAAAGAATAATATCAAAACCTGACTGTTACAGTAATACAGCATAAAAACACTAGCACATATTAATAACTCGTCAAAATGACACATAAAGCAGGCTTTGGAAATTAAGACAACACTTCTCCATAAAAATCTAGAAGTTCTACAATAAGACATACCATAATGCTATTCATTACTGTGAAATAGTATTGATCAAAGGAAAATAGAGAGGGAAAGAGGGTGGGACAAACTCCTTGTCTTGTAAAGGCTGTGCCTTCTTGAGGTCAAGGGTTCAAGTGCTCTTCCCCCTCCCCCAAAAAAAAAAAAAAAAAACAATCATTAGCATGAACTAATTATAACGAAGGGCTAAAAAGCTAAACAAAAGGTGCCAACTCCTAAAACTGCAATAGCAGACGAGTAGGATTTAAATACATTTTAGCCATAAAAGGGATGCTAGAAGACGGGTAAAGATAGAAGATGAGCTCTGCAATATCGACCATATAAATAGATACTAGGCTCTAACTTGTTGGAATCAATTTCATGGCTTTTTATCATTGGCCAAATAGTAATTAAAACTGAGTCCTCATCCAATATGACCTTGAAAAATCAAAATGTCAAAAGAGAATATAAACTCAATCATCTTCCAACCTAATCAGAAATACTCTTTTAAGAATTATTTGCAATCAGAATATCAAACATTCAATAAAAATTGATTTTCCTGCCCATGCACATAACCAGAAATCAAATCATAATCCATTTGTCCGCCCAAAAGCTAAACCAAGTCACAAACTAAATCCATATCCACGATATGTTTTGTTGCTATATCCACACATTATAAGCACAAAACACTTAAACATGTTCCGTCATAAATCCTAATCTACTGGTTACCATACCAAAAGGAACAAAACAATTTAATCAAATTTCAGTCAAACAAAACCCAATTCAGATCTTTCAACCCAATACCATTCTGATGTAAGAATCCTAATTCAATTCAAACCAAAGCCCATGATCATCCAGCAAAAAACCAATGCTTCCAATCATACTAATCAAGAAAATCAACAAAGGCATGAAATGAATTCAAGATCTACACGAATGATCAATATATAAATATATGCCCCCATATGAAGAGATATGCATTTAAATGAATAATGGAATAATAATCCTGGAAACGGAGATGGAATGAATAAAAAATTTTAAGTACCGAATGAGGAGCACTTGTTGACACCTTCAAGGGTAACAACAGCAGTGAGGATGAAGACGAACGGCAACAAGAAAGCAAGGACGAGGATGGTGTGGAATAGTGTACGGTAAGAGATGTGACGAGCTGCGACCTTGATCTTCATCAAGTCAATAAACCCATTGCTGCTCGATATTGTTATACTTCTCATGCTAGGTGAGAAGTGTAGCTGCATCGTCCCCCTCCGCCACAGCCGAAACCCTAATTGAACAACAACCACAATCCTAATAATTTTTCTCTCCTGTTAACCCCACCCGCAATCTTCTCACCATCAGATCCACCACCGCAATTCGAAGATCCAGATTGATAAGAACCCCTAATCGAATTGCTCGTTTGGGGTCTCTTCGAATACCAATGCATTGGATTTCAAATTTCACCACAAATAATCACAACTAGGGCTGTATATATCTACACTACATGTATATGAATATAAACTAATTGAATTGCGACAAAGGACAAATCAATGAATGAAAAAATCAGAGTAATAGCAAATTTGTTGTTCTTCGCTGATGACTGGTTCTCTCTCGATGGATCGGGAGAGTAAATGCAGAGAGAGAGAGGTTCTTCCTTATTTTGCGTTATTGTTTTTTTCTTTCCTTGTTTTGTCAATGATGTCCGACCGATCTATAACTATTGGTTTTTCTCTAAACAATACCGGGTTGTGTTAGAAAGAGAAGAAGACGGATAAGAGAGAGGGAAAATCTTTTAGAGGGAGAGAGCGAAAAAATTTTAGAGAGAGAAAAAAGGAGATGGTGTTGGTAGAAAGCATTCTTGAATACTAAAAAGAATAGTTTCCTAAAAAGAATAATTTAAGTGATAATAAAAATGAGTTATAAATTTATATATTCTGATTTTGAATTTTGATAATTCTTCGATCAGACATGGCATGAGATATTTAGGGTCTGTTTGGTTTAGTTTTTTGTTCTCTAATTTTTAAAAAATTTTAAAAATTAATGTGTGATTTTAGAGAATTAGTTTTATTGGAGACAAAAAATGCAAAATATTCATTCTTCTTCTCCATCGCTTTCACGTAGTTCTCCCTTTTCAATTTCTGTTTTTCCACCGCTCTATCGTAACTACTAAAGCTTCAGATCTGACCACAGATTTGTATGTGAATGTGAATGTGTATGTGTGTGTGTGCATCTGTGCGTGTGAGTGTTTTGTAGAGAGAAAGATAGGGAAAAGAGAGAAAGATGAGAATTTTGGGTTTTGTGAATTATTGTTCAAACAAATTTTATAATTTTTTATTTTTTAAATTATTTTCAAAAACATATAACCAAATAGGTTTTACAATTTTAAATTTTCAAAAATTATTTTTGAATAACTCTTCTCAAAAATTATTTTTGAATACTGTTTTTTGATATGCAAATCAAACAGACTCGTATCCTTCATGAATAACATAGTTTTAGCGTAAATGACCAACCTTTAATGGAATCAAGAAGGAAATTAGTTTAAATACACGTAAATTCGTTCGGACTCACCTAATCATTAAACAAAAAAAAACACAAGAGAAAAACAAGGGAAACAGGGACTAGGGGTCAATTTGGAGTTAAATTAAGATGTCCCTAACTCTTGGGGGTGTGTTAGAATGGTCGGTAACTACTTAGTCTTATTCGAGAGTCTAATCTCTTTATACTATATTTCTTTTCTATGAAGATAGAAAGAAAGAAGGTGGTTGATTTAAGCTCCTAAGATTATGTTGACCGAAAAAAAAAAAAAAAAACCTCCAAAGGTTAGGGAAAAGCTTTTAGATGATAGATGATGAGATTAGCTTATTTATATTTTAAAGATGTTTTATTAAGATTAAGATAAAAGTGTTTACTATATTTCTTTAGGTAAATAGTGTTTTGCTATATTCCTTTTAGGAATGAATTAAAGTCTACCACATTTGTGATAGGATTGGATAACTAACCTACTAATTCTAATAGTTAAGTAGTATAGGCCTTTAAGAGAATTTGGATGGGATGAATTTCAATCCAAATCGATCACAATATTTTTGACTTGGCTTTATTAACATCTCGTAATTCTTACAATAGAATTATAGGGGTGATGCGACCGAATCTTGATTATACAATTCTCATCATGAGTTGAAAAGTTTCATAAGAAAAAAAAAAAGAACAATTTCGACTCAAACTTGAAAGAGTGGAAAACATAATAATTTCCTTGTAAAAATAGTTATGAGACTATGTTATAGCAAAATCAAAGACTTTTATAAAAATTGTGTTTTTTTTTTATTTCAATATCAAGAGACCATTTGATTACTTCTTTTGAGTAATCTATATCTTAATTTTCTTGTTTTAGGTATTTTTAATAAAATACTATTTGATTTCTTTTTTTTTAAGTATTTTCTCAAAATATTGTTTGCTAAGAATTTTCTTTTTTACTTTTTATTTTTTTACAAGTTTCTTTAGTTTCTCTGGATTAAAACACTTTTATGTCAATATAATATGTTATGCTATTTGTATGCCAATATACAAATACATCACTCTTGTTAAATAACAAAAAATCATGTTTTTACTCACAAAAATACTTTTTACTAAAAAAATTTAAAAAACGTTATCAAACAATACGTATCATAATAAGTCATGGCGGACAACATGTTACTATAATAAGAATGTGTCATTTGTTGCATTGGTGAGATAGGAATATAACTTACATTTCCAAATTGATCCACTTCTTCTTTTGATTATTATGAAAATCAGTGTAATACTCGCCCAAGCAAAGCAAAGCAAATCAAAGAGAGAGAAAAGAAACATTGAACTAGAGAACAAGTCATAGACATTATATTATAATTTATTGGGTAAATTTTATTTTGACTCTAAAAAATACAAAAATTCTCGGTTTACACCTTGAAGGATTAATTTTTTCATATTGTTCTCTCAAATAAATAAAAATATTGTAATGTGGTCAACTTTCTTATTTTTGTTTTGTCTTTTTTTTGTTTTATGATTTCTAATTGGTTGATTGAACACAAAAAAGATAGACGATTAAATGGAAATAACACGGTGGACCACATTCCAATGTTTTTATTTTTTTGAGGGGATAATGTGAAAAAATTAATTATTTGGGGGTAAATTAAATTTTTTATATCTTTCCGTGGCCAAAATGGTATTTTCCCTAATTTTGTTTAGTTAGGCAAGCTATTTGTATTCGTCGGCATGTCAACTCAGTATAAGGTCATAGACAGAGGACAAGGACAACCATGCTATCTACCTAAGATGGCCTTACCCTGACCCCTTCAAATCGAGCATACTTTGCCAAGTCAAACATAAAAAACTGCAGTTCAGATCAACCTTTGTCAGGATTTTTTTTATAACATGAACTCTGTGACATGTAAATTGAAGAAAAACAACATTACACTTGCGCTAAAACTCGATATAGATATGACCCAGTAAAGTATTGGATTTGAATCATGCAAATTGAGAAATTATAAGCAGTAAAAGCCAGGTAAATTATAAAGCCTGATGGGGCTAGATGCATGTTCAATTCATTTCCAAATGACCCATCAAGAAAGAAAAAGGAAAAGGGATGGGAGAAAGGAACACCTACATTCCTATAAAGGGATGGGGGCTACAATATGCAAGCATGTACAAAGATATCAACTAAAATTTGCTCCAGTAGGACAATGCACCACTTATGACTACCTAAATAGTCCAGGTTCAAATCATCGGTCCCCATCTTTGTATGTATAAAATTAAAAATAAAAATAAAAAATTGCCCCGGAAGCGCACTGGCCAATACTCTGATGCTGCCTAATGCTGACTGCACAATTCTCTAACTGAAAGCTACTGATCAAGAGCACATTGAGGTCGTTGTATCAGCATGATGCAAGATATGATCAATTTTTATCTACATTATGACTAATCACAGTGCATTACAAAGAAGAAAGCAGGATACAAAGTATGATAATAGGTAATGAACTTGCTAACAAGTTCATTGTTTGAAATAGTCTGAGCTTTATTGTTTAAGCAGAATTGCCACTCAATTTGGGAACTTCATAAAAAATGAGGGGGCAACTAAAATCTGCACTCCACACCTTATAAAATCTCTCTCTCTCTCTCTCTCTCTCTCTCTCTCATCCACACAGAGCCAATATGTAGGACCATCCAAGCGCATATATACATGTAAAAAAGGCATAGGCACATGGCTTGTACCAGTGAGTTGGAGACAATGGTTTGGAACAATAGTTGATCCATTAATGCTTTATATATTCCAAGATAGGAATCATATGACAAAAAAGGATCAGAAAACTGAGTAATCGCCAATAAGTTAAACACAAAAATCTGTTTGAGGTTCCCCCCTGCTTCTGTTAACAGCACCAATCTAGTTGTTTTTCTTTCTAATTTATGATCCAACATGTTACTTGTCTTCATTAAAGGCCTAAATAGCTATTGGGTTACATTGTTTTAAACCAAATACCGAATGAACATAAATACTACTGAAACTATAAGCACAGGTCCAGCCATCCGCACTTGGAACAAAGATGCCAAGGGTCAAAAACATTTCTGGGAAATTATTAATTCTACTTCTGCAAAGGAGCACAGTAGAGTTTGACTTGAGATGTCGGATTCTAAGGTACCCTAGCCTTCCCAAAAACTGAAAATAGAAACAATGAAAGGAAGAAATAATAAGTAAATTATATGAATAGAAAAGATTTTTAAAAAAATATAAGGGTAAATTACGTTCGGACTCCCCTGAAGTTTGTTACCTAATTATTTAGACTCCCTCATATTTAACATATTACATCCAAACCCCTTGAGGTATGTGCACATCTAACGCATAAACCTTATCTGTTAGTCTCCGTTAAAATAATTATTCAAAATTAATGATATCATCATAACATATAAATTTAATTTACCAAACTACCCTTTATATGGGGCCCACTGTCAATTGGGTAATTGACCAACCAACTTTTCAAGTTCATGAATTTTTCGAAGTTTAGTTTTGAGTAATGATAAATGAACTTAAAAAATAAATTTAATAATTTTAACCATTGAATAGATAATGGGTCGTAATAAATGTTGGAATCCACAATAAAACCAATGGTTGAGATTATTAAGTCTATTTTTTAAGTCTATAGAATATTGCTCTTTAGTTTTTTCTATTTTAAAATATCCATTATTTAAAAATTTGTGTAAAACCACAATAAATCCATTAATCAAGCTAATCAATTTCATTATCCCATTAATTTAATTTAAGCAATAAAAACCCTATTTAATAAGCAACTAACACCATTGATTTTGTCAAATTAATTTGAAAATTAGCCCCAACAATTAACTGGTTATTCCATTAACTAATTAGTCTCATTAATTAAGTAATTGACCACTTAATTTACACCTTCAATTTTTGTTAACTAAATTTTATGTAATTAAACTAGTCTATCGGGTTATCAATTAATTATCCCATTGATTAAGCTAATTAACTCTAAAAATTAAAACCATAAATCAAGCAACTGACCCTTAATTAACACAATTAATTTTATTTTTGTATGTATAATTAAGCTCGTCTATTAAGCCAAACTATCCCATTAATCAAGCTAATTAACCCTAGAAATTAAACTCATAAATCAAGCAATTAACTCCTCAACTAGCACTGCCTCTACCGCCGCCGAAGCACCGCCTCTCACCATGGTAACAACCAGCAATCACCCACTACCACCACCGTCAACAACCAGAACGTTCCCTTCCACTACAACACCTCTCTCTCTCTCTCTCTCTCTCTCTCTCGCACACACACACTTATGCACACAGACCACCCAATTTTATACACACACACACACAAACACGAGTTACGGGTCAACAATTGTATGGCAAAGATCAAAGAAGCTCGTGACGAATCGTTGGTTTTAGTGCAACCGCACCATTGCAGCAGGGGGGTGGGGCATTTTGCAAAAGGGTGGGGCTAGGATATTGACTTCAAGATTGTGGTGGGTAGTATGGGATAATGGGTTTCAGGGATGCAACAAGTGGTTGTAGGGGTGGTGTTTGGTTGTTAACTGGTGGCAATCGGTGATGATGAAGTTCAGGCGATGGAGAGAAGGGAAAAGAGGGAAGGTATGTTGTGGGTTACAGGTCAGATCGGGTCAAGCTAGTCAAATCCGTTTGTGATATTTGGGTTTGGGTTTGGGTTCATTTGGTTTTTTTGTTTTTTGGGTAAGTAGATTTCATTTGGTTTTTATCTGAGGGTAATGTAGTCATTTTATAGCTCCTGCTAGGTCCGTTAGCTGAGAGGGGTGTCAGTGTAATTTGTTATACTTAAGAGGATTTAAGTGATTAAGTTATAAACTTCAGGGAATCGAATATAATTTATCCAAAACAGAAAGAGATTGATGGACAAAAATGTAGTTCTGTTGTCCTTGTATAAAAAAGCTCATATGTTTTACCTTACATACTTCCAAGACAGATGCCAGTTGCAAGAAACGGGAACTTCAAAAGAGACAAAAAGTAAGATAATCCATAGGAGCAACAAGAAGAACAAGGCAAAACAGACAGGAAAGTAGGGAAACAAAAAGATGAAGTGATCAGTGACAAAATGGCACTAAACCACTGTTGTCTAAACCGCAAATAATAATCATCTGGTAATATTAGTGCCAACTATCATGATTAACCTTTGGCCATGATTTTGTTCAAGATTTCTCATCATCAAATTTGATAAACCCAAGCATGTAAATGTTGTTTTTTATGTTAACAGCTCTTATATGGTATTGCATCACATATTTTTAACATCTTAACCAATCTTAAAAAGAAAAAACAAAGAGAGTTTAATTGATGGATGTAAATATACCGGATTGATGAACTGAAATCCCTTCTAATACAAATATAGATCAACTTAAACTTAGTAAGATCAATTCTAACAAACATATTGATCCTGTCCAAACATTTAGGTTCAATCTTGCAAACTAGTAAACAATTTTTAAAATAGATAGGTTTTGGAGAGACAAAACAATGAACAATAAACTTCACTAAAATTTTCGATGACTGCAATATGGTAAAATAGCGAGAAACAACTCACCCTCCCTTACAAAAAAATCTGAGTCATTCACTTTATGGGTATATTTATCTAAAGCATGGATCACACTAGTCCTTAGAATTAACAATACATTCCCCATCTTTCCCTGAGGCAGTTTGCTTCTTGCCCTGAAGAGTTAATTGCTACCGGCAAAATCAAAGGCTAACCTGGGCCTTCGGCATTCCAAAGCAATGATGATGCTTTCCAATAAGAAAATTACGTCCACAGTCAAGAAAGATCAATACAGTCTTAAGTTGTTTAAAGCCGTGCTCTGACCTCTGAATCATCCGACCAATAGTAATTCATGGTTTACTCACAATGCTGGTAGACAGAAGACTACTCCAATGGTTTAATACATATCACACATCTTTCCTTCCAAGCTGATTTGGCGTTGGCTAGTTTGTAAATCCTGGAACAATTCATGCATCTGCTCCATCAAGTTCCCACTGTGATGAAGTCAGTTTGACTGGGAAATTTTGCCTTTTAGCCCACCCTTGTCCAAGCTGAGGCTTTTGTGTGTTAGTAGGGCAAGCATTACACAGACTTCACATGTTTCTGACCTCAATCAAACTCTGAGCTGGTGCTTTTCTCAATCCTATTTCAGTCATCACATGTCTCGTGTTCTCTGCATCTTCCCACCTTCCAACTGCAGCATAAATTTTATGCATTAATACATAATTCCCCGTGTTCTCAGGCTCTAGCTCAAACAGCCACTTTGCAGCCACCTCTCCCAGGTCAACATTCTCATGTATGACGCAGGCACCCAGTAATGCACCCCAAACAGCATGAGTGGGTTCCAAAGGCATAGTTGTAATTAGCTCATAAGCTTCCTTGAGCCGACCTGCACGACCAAGAAGATCAACTATACAAGTGTAGTGATCAGGATGAGGACTTGCATGGTTACTTTTGAGCATGAATTTGAATAAACGCAGACCGTCATCCACCAGACCCGCATGGCTGCAAGCATGCAACACAGATGTAAAAGTAACTTCATTTGGTTCAACACCAGATTGAACCATCTGATTGAAAAGAGAAACAGAAGCCCCACCATGCCCGTGCATTCCATACCCAGCTATTAGCACACTCCACAGAATGATATCCTTATTGTTTACAGGAATTCCATTGAAGATCTTGTGAGCATATTCTAAACTTCCACACTTAGAGTATATATCAATCAAACCAGAAGCAACTTCAATTCTTGAATGAAACCCTGTTCTCGTTAGGTAACAATGAATATTGCTTGCCTGCTGAAAATCTGCAAGAAAGGAATATGCAGGAAGGAGACTCTTCAATGTTGCAACATTTGGATCTACTTCTTCCAATAGCATTTCTTTAAAAAGAATGACTGCTTCTCTTGCGAGCTTATTATGAATGCACCCAGAAAGAATTGCATTCCACGGGACAGTTCTCTTTTTTGACGTTTTGGTGAACACACGGAAGCTAAATAAAACAGAATCACATTTTGCGTACATGTCAATCAGAGCAGTTTCTACATTCACATCGGATTCAAGCTTTTGCCTCATTGCCCACCCGTGCAAACACTTGCCGAGCTTCAAATTGTGCAAATAGGCACATGCCCATAGAAGAGAAGCCAAAGTTATTGCATTAGGCCTCACACCTTCAAACTGCATCAGTGGGCAAAGCTCTAACGCTCTTCTTACATCACCATTCAAAATGTAACCATTGATCATTGTAGTCCATGTCACCACATCCCTCTTATCCATCTCATCGAAAACTTCTCGTGCCTCATCCATTCTACCACACTTCGCATACATATCCACTAATGCATTTCTGACCGATAATTTGTTCCCCAAGTCCTTCTCTTCAACGAATGCATGAACCTCTTTTCCTATCTCCAAGTCATTCAGAAACCCGCACACCGGCAACACCGAAACCACCGTAGCACAATCAGCCTCCACCCCATCATCCAGCATTTTCCTAAAAACCATTAAAGCCTCCTCAGCACTATCATTTCGAAAATACCCGCTTATCATTGTGTTCCAAGACACCACAGTTCGCTCTTGCATTGTTTGAAAAACTCTTGTAGCCCCTTCCTTATCGCCACAATTCATGTACATTGCCAGCAAAGAATTCCCAACAAACGTGTTCGCAACAAACCCATTAGTCACGGTCAATCCATGAACCATAACGCCCAATTCGAGCATCGATAATCCACCACACGCCCTAATTACAAATGGGTAAGTGTATTTATCGGGCTTCTGATTACCAGAAGTAAGCATCTCACTAAAGAGTTTGAGTGCACTATATGACAACCCATTTTCAGAGTACATTCTTATCATAGTGTTGTATGACAGTAAATTTCTATGAGGCAATTCATCGAACAGTTTACGGGCGTATGATATGTGTCCACATAGGATGTACGTAGACATGAGGGTAGAAAGAAGGTGGGTGGAGTCTTCAGAGAATAAAGGACTTGAGTTGATGATGTGGGCATGGAGTTGCTTGATTTCTCGGAGGGATTTGGTGGTGGCATAGCGGTGCAAGAGTGACTCACATTGTGCTGCGGTGGTGGTAGTGGTGGAGGTGGAGGTGGAGGTGGCGGTGGTAGTAAGGAGCAAGTTCCTGAGTTTGGATAAAGCCTGTGACGGCCCATTCATGAATACCGCAGTGAATTCAAAACTTCGTCCTAATCTCTTTCATCGTGAGGAGCTTCCATACAAATTGATCCTCAAATGATCTACTTCTTACTATTTGAAGATGTTTGGCAAAAATTGTTATGGCTAGGACATCGCAAGGAGCTGCCTTGTTATTTACTCCTAGTCATTGCTGTTGTATCAGAGTACTGGAGGCCCAACCAAAAGCTGGAATAGGGACAAATTATAAATTCATTATATTTTTATATTTTTAAGTTTAAATTTTAATAATTTTTAAAATTAGACAATGAGATAATTATTTTTCATGAATACTTTTATTCTAACATAAGTGATTTACTTTAATCGAATACAAAAATGATTAATTGATGTATACGTAAATTAGTTCGAACACCATTTATGGTTCAACAAAAAAAAATTAATAGAGACCCGGGTGGTGCACAAGGCATAGCACTTTTCTGATTGTTTTTCATATCTATTTGCTTTCTGTTTCTGAACTTCCCTAACCTTTTGATCAAGGATCAAAATTTCGTTTCGAAGTACCGTTTCGGTCAACTCAAAAATAGAAATGTTTCGGAAACATTTCGGAAACACAATGGAAACGCAGAAAAAATATGGAAACGCATAGAAACACAAATGCAATCCATTAATTTATAAAAATATGCTAAATAATTTATTAATTCAACATATTTATTAGGTTAACATCAATTTATACAAGAATAAATTTAAATTTGAGGGAAAAAAAGGCTTGACTTGAGGCGAAAGTCACTTAAATTAGTTTCAAATACTTAATTTTATGAAATAAACACATTTTTACATAATATTAAGGTCTTATAATACACATGAAATGCTAATGAGTACATACTTACATGGTTACATCCATTCCCCTGTGGAGTGTCGAGCAGGCTCATACATCGGTATAGGCTCTGGGTAGCTACTTAGAGAAACTCCATATGTGACATAAATATGATGACAATAGTTACTCCAAATCATATTATTACGGTAATATAATCCAATTAATAATACTATTTTATTATAATACTAATAATGAAGGGTATCAAATTAAATTAATGATACTTATGTATACTTAAAAATTAAATGTAATTGCAGTGGGTATTAAATGTAATTACAGTAGGTATTAAATATAATTACATTAGGGTATTAAATGTAATTGTTAATACTTATAACAAAAAAAAAAAAAAACAAAAAACTTGCACAGCAGTGAGGTATTAAATATAATTACAGTATGTATTAAATATAATTATAATGGGTATTAAATATAATTATAGTAGGGTATTAAGTGTAATTATTTATTCTTATAACAAAAAAATTATAAAAGACAGAAGAGCAGTGGGAATAAATGTAATTATAGTGGGATATTAAATATAATTATAGTGAGTATTAAATGTAATTACAGTGGGTATTAAATGTAATTATAATGGGGTATTAAATGTAATTATTCATAATGAACCGAATATATCACTGTTTTGTCGAAACGGTTCGAAACAATGCCGTTTCGACCGAAACGGTCCGAAACAATGCCGTTTCGACCGAAACGGTCCGAAACAGTACCGTTTCGACCGAAACACTGGAATTTTGTGATTCAACTACTATTTCGTTTCGGAGTGTTGAAATTCCGAAACGTTTCGGACGTGTCGACACGACATTTTGATCCTTGCTTTTGATACAAAGGGTGTGATATATACCAAAACTTTATGCATTTCTGAAGTTTGAGTCTCAACTGAAAGAATCAAAGTGAGTGCCGTGCTCTGCCGTTACTGATGCCTGAAGCTGCCACTTTTGGTGCTGCATTTGCCACCACCATTGATCTGTTTACTTTTGGCTGTGTGCTCATTGTTATCTTCCTCCATCTTGATTTGTTTCCCTTCTCTTTTTCTTTTTTATGTCAATAGAGACACATTTAGTTGACTTTATATGTATGTAAAAGCCTGTTATTTATCATCTTTGTAAATCATAATCCTTTTTCGGATTCGGCATGCAAAGCTTCTATAACTTGTATTTCAACCTATACTCTACTTTTAATACAGAGAAAATTGAGTGCAGAGAAAATTTAGGTTCTTTGTCTGGTACATTCTATTACTTATTTAGCATCAATAATCACACCGAAGGACTGATTTAAAAACATATGGAGGTGAAGTTTGTGGAATGACAAACAGAAATGGCTAAACAAGCCCAAAAGAGGAACAAATTGCAAAACATAACCCTTTTCTTATAGTTAAATGAAGATTCTAGAAAACTGCATAGGGGTTTCATCTTTCCCATACTAGTAAAGAATGTTTAGCTTTTGTTACCCTCCTATCCATTTGATCTTTTCTTTCAGATTATACACTACAATACATAACATATGAATAGTTGCTTGCAAATGAACTGGAGTGATTTTGTGCATATTTCACCACAGATAATTGATGATCAATCCAATTTAATCGATCAATTTTATACTTGTCATGTTACAAAGCTCAATGATATGCAGGATGGACAGTTACTGTTGGCAGAAATGCACCAGAAAATGAACACCATGAGGAGTCATCAGTCAGAAGGGAGCAAAATACAGTCAAGAGTCACTACAGTACCTCACACTCAAGTAAAGGAAAGGTTAAAACATACTTTGCATGAAGCAAATCTCTCATCAATCTCTCCCTTGGTAGCTCTTTGATCAATCCAAACTAACAAACAGAACAATTAATGGAACTTGGTAGCTCTTTGATCAAGTATGTGTTTGATCAATCCAAACATACTTTGCAGAGACCTTACTCAAGTTCTTGCCCCTTATTTTATTATTGTTATAGTCTTCCTCTTGTTCACTAGACCAGCTCTAGTTTCCATTTTCACTGGCAATGGAGCAGAGAATACGAAACCTCCATCTTCATCCCGATACGACCTAGGTTCATACTTCCCTCCAGTTTTCAGATCCTTTTCAGGGTCTCTTTCACCATCGCTTATTTGGGAGGACTCTCGATCTTCCGTGTGAGTTTCCTCATCATCCTCAGTCTCCTTGGAAGAAACCCTAAGTTCTTCAATTTCTCTCCCCAGATTGTTCACAAGCTCTCTCTCAGCATCAATCGAATCACTCCCATCACTGCTATTACAGTCCTCAAGTGAATCTGGCTCATTGCTGCTCCTATAAACCTTATAGACATTGCCATTCTCTGCAAAGCTCACACTTTTCTTCACCTTGGCTTCCACCCCATCATGCCTGTTCACTAAACCGCCTCTGCTATGTTGGAGAACCCCACAATTTCTATGTCTGAAAATACTAGGATTTTCAAGTTCCATATCTTTCTCATCCTCCTCCTCAGAAACCCTAGAAAACCCATGAATCTTTTCTACTTGGCCCCTAATTTTTTCGAGCAATACTCTCTTATCCCTTCCCAAATCCTTACAATCAACAGCGCCCCCCCTGTAATCGCCGTACAAAACCCTAGATTTGTTATCACTCCCGAGCCATCTGGCATCCTTCACTAATCTGCTGGAAAGTTCATTTCTTTTCACAGAAACCCCATCAATAAGCTCCACAAAACGAATCAACTCTCTCCTAATCTTTTTTTTACCATTTCTAATCATTGGATCACTACCCTGCAAACAAACTTTCATCAGATCTCCGACATACTGTGCACATGTACTAAATACACATAATATAGTGATTGTTACCTGAAAAGAGTCGAGTTTGAGAAGCAAGTCCATGGCTTTGCGAGAGAGAGCTTGAAAATCAAAGTGGGTATTGTCAGAAACTGATGATTTGAGAATATTGAGTGTTGCCTTGATGAAAGCGAGGCCTTTGAGCTGACGGAGTGTCCGTGATCTACGAACGAGGAAGGCCCTGAAGTGGGTTTGAATGGTACGGGCAGCGGCATCACGGAGGGAGCAAGAAGCAGCAACCGAATGGTGGCGGACTGAGGTTTCGAGGGCTGAGACGCGGCGGAGGAGAGAGGAGACAATGGGGTGTGGGTGTGTTTGTTCCGGTTCTTGTTCATGTTGTTGTTTGTGGTGGTACTCAAAGTTTTGCTGGTTGCGTTGGTGGGGTTGAGGTGGGTAATAGTTGGGTTGATAGTGTTGGTGGGGGTTATAGGGTGGATTGATGTAGGGAGAGTAGAGGTGGGATTGAGGAGAAGAATGGTGGAGGTGAGAGGATAGGGACTGGAGAAGTGGGTCTGGTGGTGGGGGGTGGTGGAGAGTGGTGCAACAGTAGTAGCAACAAGAGGGGTTGGTGGCGGTGGCGGTGGTGGGGCGGCTGATTTGGTGTTGGCAGTGGCCGTGGTGGGGAGAGGCCATTTGGGGGAATCTTTGCTTGATAGTGAAAGTAGGGTAGAAAAGTCTCGATAGGAGTTTTTTAGATCATTGATTGACCGAATTACCAGGACTAATATTTGACCTATTGTCCAGCATTTTTTAAAACTTTTTTTTGTACTTTATGTTGATTTTAATTTATATTTGATTAAAAACATAATTTAAACCCATACCTGTCAATCAAAAATATGCTTATGATTAACGGTAACTCGAGAGAGAAGTTACAAACTATGATAAGTCCATTATTTTTGGGGAAACTAGAAAATCTTATGACATCTCTTTAGCTAATAGCGGCGCGCTTATGCCGCTTACGATCATAACTTTAAGCAGAATCAAGACAAAGCCTGAGATATAAATTGGTCGGTCCTTCAACTCATATATCATTTAAATCATGACTTACATTTCGCCGAGACTCAAGACCAACACTAAAAACTTAAATATAATTCATTTAAATAACTGAAATCTTGTCTTACCAAATAGCCACGCTATTATACCCAGGAGACTTCGAACCTCTAACTTCTCACTAGGAAGTCAGGAGCTCTGGCCAACTAAGCTACCCCGAATTGGTTAGATAAATCCATTTATCATAGTTTGTAAATGAATATGGGTATATATATACCTATGAAGATTTGGCGACAGAGATGTTGAAGCTTCTGCTACTAGCTGTGAGGAAGATAACAAAGAAGGTTTTCACTCTCAGATCTATAATGGAAGGGACAAACGGGTATAATTAATAATTGAGTTGAATCTGTCAAATTTGTTGTTTAACGAGTTTAAAAGATTATTCAAATTCAGTTCATTTAAAACATGAATTGAGTTTGAGTTGAGTCCAATTCGAATTGAGTCCTGATAACTTGACTCAATTGTCAACCCTAAAACATAATGGATGGGTAATAAAAGAAACAGTTAGAGCATCTCCGACACTTACCTTTCTTTTGTACCATTTCTTAATAAAGGGTAAAAAAAACAATTAAATTTTTTTTATAATACTAGACTCCTACTCATATCAAATGAAGAGAAGTCATTTCTTAAACCCAAATCAAGTGAGACTTAAATCCTTACCATTTTTACTAATTGTGAGATTACACCATTCTTTAAATATCTAATTGTCATATTTATTCTATTTTAAATTTGGGGTTGTCTTCATTTAAAAAAGAATTTCTCTTTTTTAAATTTAGATTTATCCATTAGAGAGGTTTATACTAAATTAAATTTTTTACCTTTTTTTTTTATTCAAATTTAGGTCTCCAATCTCCATTAGAAATAGTCTTAGTAGCGATTCGGATCCTCGGCTGTTCACGAGGAACGATAGACTGTGTTCATTCAAGCCCAAAAACTGTTGAATACCTAAAACCACAGACGTTCATTCCTCAAAACGTCAAAGACCCAAAATGATGCCGAAGTCGAAGACCCAAAAAATTTTAACACTCCATCGCCTACACCTTCACCGATGCCGACGCCAACGCCTACTAGCTACTTCACCATCAATTTCAGATCAATAGAGGAAGAAAAAGAAGCAAAGGATGTGAATGAATATGTTCGAAGCTGCTCAAATCTGAAGAATTTAAGGCCTGGACAATTTAGGAAAAAAAAAATCTTTTCCACGAACGGGTAGGATTTGAGATCTAGGTCAAACTATCTTTCATTACTCTAAACGATCGAATTGTCAAACTCGGATTGTTTAACAAGCAATGATATTTATATTTAATTTATAGATCTAAATTAATTATTGTTATTCAATTGATAGTGTATGGTTAATTTGTTGATTATGATGAATTAGATCATTAAATTAAGTTTAAATTATATACGGGTCTAATTATGTGAAAAACTTGATGACAGACTTATTTCTTACAGAAAATGATATCAAACCTGATTTAACGAAAAAAAAAAGATATTACACCTAAACTCAAGCTAGTTATAATCAAATTATGTATATTAAATAATTCAATGATCTTGAATTATTACTCCTCACCAATGGGTTGTTTTTTGGTGTTGCGACAATTTTGGTTTTTTGTGGTGGTTTGATTATTGGGCTTGGATTACATCGGTATTTTCAAATTTTGAGTTTCGAATGTTAAAAGGTGTTGTTGCAATATTGAGTTTGCGCTTGAAAGGTGTTGTTATACTTATGGTTATGGGTTTTGCAATTTAAATTGTAATGTAAGATAGTTACGTGTATTATTAATGCAAGTTACTTACGCTTGATGTAGGTTACAATATTGCACCTTCGACTATGAGAGCTCTACTAAAGATAATACAAGAAAGCTATGCTATAATTGTGTCAAGAAGTTGGGATGCATATTTTTTAGGGAATGAACATCTACGATAACTGTGCCTGAAATTCCTAAGTGATCTTAATGAAATAAAAAGAGCTGAATAGGTTACAACCAAGTTACGGAGTGATGGACTTTACAGTCGAGTGCAACGACTTGAATTGTTACGATCCATATTCATGTTACTTTCTAGCTTTAATTTAGTGAAGTTGTTTGTGGTTATAATAATAAAATTATGTAACAGTTTATTTTCATTTATGGAAAGGATCTTTTCTTAATTATATAATGGTTTGTTTCATTTATGTAATGCTACTTATGTATTGGTGGGATAACTTTGGATAGTTGAATGATGGTGTTATTGCATTAAAATGAGATGTTTAATCTTTGTGTGCAATGAATAACTTAGCATTATGTTGGATGATGGTCGTATAACTTAACATTTATTGGATTGTTAGTGTAACGGTTGTTGGATGATGGTGGTATTGAAGGGGGATTCGGATCCTCTGTTGTTCACGAGGAATAGCAGACTGTGTTGTTCTATTAAAACGGCACCGTTTGGTGCCTTTTTAAAAAAAAACAAAAACCCAAACGATACCATTCTAATCAGACCCAAAAATTCAAGCCCCAAAATTGTCGAAGACCCAAAACAACAGTTGTTCATTCCCCAAAAATGTCAAAGACCCAAATTGATACTGAAGTCAAAGACCCAAAAAATTCTATCACTCCATCGCCTACGCCTTCACCGATGCCTACTAGCTACTTTACCATCAATTTCAAATCAACAGAGGAAGAAAGAGAAGCGAAGGATGTGGACGAATAAGTTTGAAGCTGCTAAAATTTGGACGATTTAGGGCCCGAACAAATTAGGGAAAAAAAAATTCTTCTCCACGGACAAGTAGGATTTGAGATATCGGTCAAGCTATCTTTCATTACTCTTTTTCATTAAGTAATATTCCACAATCTGCTGTCATGTCAGCATAAATGTCTTGCACAGTAAAAACCTTCATTTGGGATGACATCATACACATACATTCCTTAAAGTGCAATTGATGATTGTGATCATCCTCCCATTTAACCACGATAAATTTTTTAATTTCTCGATTGAGGGATATACACATATGAGCCGGACATTTGGTTCATATCTCGGCTCACAACTTTATTACTTTTCAATCCCTTTTATCCACATCCTTTTGCCTCTCTTTGCACAAAACATACTTTTCTATAAATCATGATATGATCTTTCTTATTTTAATTGTGATAGTTTTTTTCTAGCACTAAATCCGACCGAACCTCCATATTTGTTATAAAACTCATAAATATCTTCATTCGAGTCAAACTGCATATCAATACTTGGAGTGTTTACAATTTCATTAATCACAACGGACTTCATTATAGATGTCAGTACCTGCCAAAAAAAATGGTCTAACTAGTGTATCAACACTAAAACAAGCTTTAATGTATTTTTTTTTTTAACAATATGTTACATGGAGAAAGTGACGATGAGGTTCGAACCCACGATCAATATAAATTAACAACAAACCAAAACATCACAATTAAATCATATCATAAAATTTAATAATGATCAAAGAAATCAACAAAACAATCGAAGATTCAAAATTTTAAAATTTAAATTTAGATAAAAAAAAATTCAACTAATAAAAATGTAAATTTGTGGGTGTGTATGTATATTCATATATGTGTGTGTGTTTATACATATATTCATTTAAAAATATTCGAAATAGACATAAGAATACTCGACATAGGCGAAGAAGACGAATCACAAAACCAAACGTTACCTTTGTGAATAAACAAATTTGATTCATCTCTTGAAAAAGGTAAGGGTGAAATTTAATTTTTTTTTTTTTTTTTATTTCAGCTGTGCACCAAAAATGGCAAGATCAGTTGTTTGTTTTTAGTGTATGAGTGCGCCGCCAAGAGCGGTGCCAAACTTTTGGGACTGTTCAAGAAAAATAGAATGGAACGAGCGAAAAAAAAAATGCAAAACAGCGCCGTTTAGAGCGAAAAACAGGGTCCGCTGTTCCTAGGGAAAGCAGAGGAGACGGATCCGGCACAGTAGAGTTATTTTTTGAAAGGTTGGATTATGGTAGAATTATGGTAAAGTTGGGTGGCTGGGTTTAGTTTACAGAGTAAAACAGGTGGGGGAGTTAAAAGTGGTTGGGTCCTATTTCACACGTGGCATCAGTCACGTTTAGTTTAGCAATGAGATTTTTTTTTGATTCAAAACTGAAGCGTACAACAACGCACGTGAGAGTCCCGTGATTTAATCACTCTGAACGTGACTTTCTGCAAGAAGACGAGAACGTCCATCATTTTTTTTTTTGAACAAGGAGAACGGCCATCATTCACTGTCTCTCAGATAGATAGGCTCTATCTCTGTTCTCTAATAATTAATTCTTTCAGATAAGGGAGGGACTCCACAGAGAGTGAGAGTGAGAGTGAGAGTGAGAGAGAAGGGTTAACTATGGCGACATCAAGATTTTCTGCACCTTCGACTAGAGCAGAGTCCTTATCGCACTGCTCTTCAATCTCGAGGTGCCTGGATTTCAGCTCCAGAAACAGAAGCTCCAGCCTCGTATTGACTAGAACACGCCGTTTGCGGAGGGTTAAACTGTCTTCCTCGGTGAGGAACGTTTCCAGTGAACCAACGCAAAAGATACAGGATCCGATCACTGACGAAGGTGTGATCTTCTCTACATCAAAAACTCTCTGTGCTTTTGATCTTGTCTTCGCATGTTGTTACTTGTTTAATCGGTTATACGTCTGATTTATTTACTACGGATGTGATTCAATCAACGTTCACACTTGGAACAATAGAATCAAATGGCATGAAAGCCTTATTGGCGATTCATAGAAAATTGTTTGCAAATCATGTATAGAATTCAAGCATAGTGATATAAGTTTTTTCCTCTGGCAAATATTTTTCAGTAACCACTCATATCTTACCATGTTAGGATCAAGAAAGGATCGGTCCCACCATCTGATGAATCAGTGATAGATTAACCTTTGAGCGTGTTGAGGAAAAACAGTATAGAACTGGATTGTTTAAAAATCATAATAGTTTTTAGCATGGTCTTTCTTTGCTCAGTTTATGTACAAAATTAGAGCGATCAATTAGTTGGCTGGGCCAGATCCTTTTTGATGTTGACATGGAAATATGTGACTGCATAACCTGTATTTAATATACCAAGAGAAGCCAAAACAACTTCCAACAGTGTTCACAGGCATTGTTTGCTGCACCTGAACAGCCCACATATCTCTTGTTTGAAGTAGAAGTTGTTCTGTACTGGATTTTTCTTAGAATGGGTTTGGGGCTGTGATTGAAAGATCTCATCAGCACCATAAGACATAAATCTGAAGAAAGTAACATGAACTTTTGTTCTTAGGATTCAACTAATGAGCAAATGTCAGGTTCAAAGCTTTGATCATAAGAACTGTGACTAAGCAGGAGATGATTTCTTAAATTTCTTATTGGTGAATGCAATCCATCTGAAATGAATGTTTACCACATGAATTATTTTGGAAGAATTTATAATTTTATACCATTTTACCACACTGATGCTTGCATGTATCAGCTTTTATTAGTCCGATTCAATTGATGCAAATCAAATGTAAGACTCATTAAACGTCTAGAAATATATATAAGTGGCACATTTTGTGTATATTTTATCAAACTTTTCCGAATGTAATAAATGGTTTTCTTTGTGTGATGTTTTAGGAGTTCCAGGTGATCTAAGTTCTTTCACACCGGATGCTGCATCAATTGCCTCAAGTATTAAATACCATGCAGAATTCACACCATTATTTTCTCCCGAGCGGTTTGAGCTCCCTAAGGCTTTCTTTGCTACGGCACAAAGTGTTCGTGATGCACTCATCATTAATTGGAATGCTACATACGATTTCTATGAAAAGATGAATGCAAAACAGGCATACTATTTGTCAATGGAATTTCTACAGGTTTGTGATGATTCTCTCTCTTGGCCCATTGAATGCAATACTTTAGGAACCCATTACTGTTGCATTATGATCTGCTTTTCCATTATTATTGACTCATGATTGCACTTTGCTTTCAATCATGCCTTTTTTCCCTCTGAAAATATTCATTTTTTGGATGAACGATTACTGTTGCATAATGATCTTCTTTTGTAGGGCAGAGCATTGTTAAATGCCATTGGTAATTTAGAGCTAACTGGTGCCTATGGTGAGGCTTTGAGCAAGCTGGGACACAATTTAGAGACTGTAGCTTGGCAGGTCAGATTGTCCTGCGAAATTTCTCTTGCCCAGAATTGCTTGTGTAATATTTTATTTACTGTTGCTCTTGGGTAGTGCTGAACTCTTGGGCTGACTCGTTACAGGAGCCAGATGCTGCTCTGGGAAACGGGGGTCTTGGACGACTTGCTTCCTGTTTTCTAGACTCTTTGGCAACACTAAATTATCCAGCGTGGGGTTATGGACTTAGATACAAATATGGTCTCTTTAAACAGCGAATTACAAAAGACGGCCAGGAGGAGGTTGCTGAAAATTGGCTTGAGGTATGTTTCTCTGTGTTTACAAAAGATTGGCTTGAGGGGCATTGTCTCTTTTAATTATGTTCAGAGCTAAGTTATTTTGAGGTTCTTCATGAATCATGATGTAAACCTTCTATGTCCTTTGGTTAATTTCAGTTTCTCCTTGTAGATGGGAAATCCTTGGGAAATTGCTAGAAATGATGTCTCGTATCCTGTGAAATTTTATGGCAAAGTTGTTATGGGGTCAGATGGAAAGAGGCACTGGATTGGCGGAGAAGATATAGAGGCTTCTGCATATGATGTCCCTATACCAGGATATAAAACTAGAACCACAATCAACCTTCGACTGTGGTCCACTAAAGTTCCATCAAAAGATTTTGATTTGTACGCTTTCAATGATGGAGAGCACACTAAAGCCTGTGAAGCCCAAGTAAATGCTGAAAAGGTTTGGCTGCATTCAATATTATATGCATCTTTCTCACCAGTCTTGGCAATTTTCTGAAAACTCCTTGTAAATGCAACTGCTAGGGCATAATTTGTGGCTTAATTGTGGAGGAATACTAAAATAAGAAATTTGAAGTTACCTTTGGAGCATGTCAATTGTTATCCATCATCTTATTTCCCTTGAATCATTCTGGCTGTAATTTACTATTGACCAGGTTTTGGGGGTCTGTATGTGCGGAGATACTGATAGATAGAAGCTGGTTCTTTGTGGATATTCATTTGATTAGTGGCACTCCATGTATCAAAATAGTAAAATGAAGTAAAGAATGAAAATGGGCATTATGTACAAGGCAGCAGAAATCACCTAATGTTAATATGTTTGTCTAAAATTTGATATTTCTCGCTATTTGCCATTCCTGTTTTCACTTTTTGCCAGATGTTATGCAATATCCCCAGTACTCTACGAAAACAAGAATGACCTATATAACGTTGTACTCTGTCATTAGATTTGCTATATATTATACCCTGGTGATGAATCAGTGGAGGGGAAGATTCTTCGTTTGAAGCAACAATATACCTTATGCTCAGCTTCTCTCCAAGATATTATTGCACGATTTGAGAGGAGGTCTGGTGGGCATGTGGAATGGGAAGAGTTTCCTGAAAAAGTTGCAGTGCAAATGAATGATACCCATCCAACATTGTGTATCCCTGAGCTGATGAGGATATTTATAGATTTGAAGGGCATGAGTTGGAAGGAAGCTTGGAATATTACCCAAAGGTACTTCTTACCAGCACAATTTTTTTGCTATGTTTTGATGTTGTTATTTAGGTATGTTTATTTTTGGTGGAACATATATATGTGGGTAGTGTCATCTTAATGATCTACATATGCAATGCACTGAATTAATTTAATCTTTGTCTAGTCATGGACACTGGATTACATTAGGAGGAATACAGTATTCTTTTTCTCATGTATATTCCTACTACCATAATCTTCAGTGAGTTAAATTTTGTGTCCCACTTCTCTATTGTTTCTGCCCCATTTGGGAAAAGGCTATTTGCAGCTGAACATTGACTTTCATTTTCTGAGGTTTTTTTTCATATACTCTAGTTGGTCTGCCTAACAGCCCTCATTGATGCATCCGTATCAAATCTTGAAAAAAAACTGTGGCACAAGTTACCAAGCTATCAGATGTAAAAAAGCTTGTATGTCCTTAAGGTTTAGTAACTTAACACTCACCTCCTGGTGCACATTCGACAGAACTGTGGCATACACAAATCACACTGTTTTGCCCGAGGCATTGGAGAAGTGGAGTTTAGAACTTATGCAGAAACTGCTTCCTCGACATGTTGAGATTATAGAGATGATTGATGACGAGGTAATGCGAAAAATTAACAAATTACCAAACCTTTTCTCTGCTGTTAAATTTTCATTTGCACACTAATTTTGCAATCCACTATATTTGCAGCTGATTCATAACATAGTATCCAAGTTTGGAACATCAGATCTTCACTTGTTAGAGAAGAAATTGAATGCAATGAGAATCCTAGAAAACTGTGATCTGCCTGCCTCTGTTGGTGATGTATTTGTTAAAGCAAAAGAAACCCCCGTTGTTGATCCTAGTAAAGATCTTGAAGTTACTCACGAAGTTGAACCTGCTGATGAAGATGATGAAGTTGAAGTAGAAGATAATGAAGTTGAAGTAGAAGATGATGATGTTGAAGTAGAAGAGATGCCAAAGAAAAAAAAGTTGGATCCGGAACCAGTTCCTATACCCCCGAAGATGGTCCGTATGGCTAATCTTTGTGTTGTGGGTGGTCATGCAGTAAATGGAGTTGCTGAGATTCACAGCGAAATAGTGAAGCAGGAAGTTTTCAATGACTTTTATCAGGTAAACCTTTCCAGATTGATTATTTTTCTCTCAAATAATATTCCTTAATATGTGCATCCTATGATGTCAACATAATCAACATACTTTGGATCATGTCTCAGTATAGTGGAAAGTGCTAATATGTTGGATTTTACACAACAACTTTTGCAGCTCTGGCCTGGGAAATTTCAAAATAAAACAAATGGGGTGACACCAAGAAGATGGATCCGTTTCTGCAATCCAGATCTTAGCAACATCTTAACTAAGTGGACTGGTGCAGAAGACTGGGTCCTCAGCACTCAGAAATTGGCAGAGTTGCGGAAGGTAATTCCTGGCATTATCCATGTCCACATTCTTTCTCTAGAAGTCAATGCTATGTGGACTGTGAAGGTTCACTTTTCCCATTGACATAGAGTATATTTTATTTTTATAATGTTAAGCTCTGGGGTGGGGGTGGTTTTATTTTTTATCTAACCTGGATACTGACTGCTTCGATCTATTAAAATAGGATAGATGTAATGGGATAATTGTACGCTGCTAAGGTGAGCTATCCTCCCTTTGTTGTCTTGCTCAAATTTAGAAGACAACCAGGGCCAGGAAGAACCACAATTCTCAGTAACTAATAATGTTTGGTTGAAATGTGGGTGCCTCGTTAGAATGCATTACCAAATCATGCTGGAAGAAGAGGATAAGTGGATCTCTGTCTAACAGTCTTTGCTGAATTTGTTAGCATTGGCTTTTAAATGGCTAGTGTAGTTACAAGTAAACTCATGAGTTTCTATCCTGAAGCTCTGTATACTTTCGGTTTTGGTGCTAGGAAGTGGGATCCTTAGTCTTCGCTGCAAATGGTGCATATGGTGATCAAAAGGTCATTCTTTGTATTGCATCATTGACCGTTAACCAATTTAACTAACCCAACAAATCATGAGTCTTTTGTTGTTTTATGGTCTATAAATGTACGGATCATCTGGAGATAAGAGTGGTCAGATTTCTAGTCACTTTACCGGTGCAATCCTTGAATATAGCCAGACTTCAGCAGATAAAAGTCAAATGGATGGGTGTATCATAGGAGTCCATTTTTCTCATTGACGTCAGTGTAAATTCCCATTTTGTCTGAAGTTAATGTTGAGTTTCTCTCTCTATGCTCTAATTAGTAAGTTAATGTGTATAGATGGATTAAAATCCACATAACAAAAGATATTCCAAGTGGCTAATGAATTGATCAACTTAGTATATGAACAACCAAAGATTACCATAGCCATGAAGCTCGCTAAAAATTTTCCATAACCGTTTACAATTCACCTTTTTTGCTTTGTCTCTAGGACTAGAAATTACAATGCACAAGAGAAAATTATAGTCTGGTAATGAGCTAAAGCCCAAAGAGGACCTTCCTAAATTAGTTAGGACTTGCCTTGGTTATAAAAATGTGGCCTATGTGCACACTAACAGAAGCTTATGTATGATTGCCTGATCAATATCAGTTTAATATATCTCATGCAGGGTAAGCCCAATGATCAGATCTTTGGGGTAAACCCTTGAAGGGTTGGCATGGATGAATTCATTGCCGAAGGAATATGTCTGATATTTTGCTTTATTCTGAATCTTCAGCAGTTGTTTAGAACTTGTGGCATGAAACCTTCTTGCTCCTTTTTCGTATAGCTATATCTTTGATATTAAACAATTCAGTTACATTATGTATTACAACCCGAGAGAGATGTGCTAATTAGAGTGATGAAACTCATCCACAGTTTGCCGATAATGAAGATCTCCAAATTGAGTGGAGGGCAGCAAAAAGGAGCAATAAGCTTAAGGTCGTAACATACCTAAAACAAAAAACAGGGTACTCTGTCAGCCCTGATGCAATGTTTGATGTCCAGGTTATTTTTTTTCTTCCTTTAAAACTCCTCTCTTGTGATTTTGTCTCATTACAGTGCTTTGGTATAAATATGTATCTTGAGGATCCGGCTTTGAAGATTCTCCATTTTTCATTTATCCGTGCCTGTACTCAATTTTCTTCCTTTTCTTTTTATCAATTGCGCAACTAACTGTGCTGCCCTGTTTTCAGGTGAAGCGTATCCATGAATACAAGAGGCAACTGTTAAATATCTTGGGAATTGTTTATCGGTACAAGAAGATGAAAGAAATGGATGCAGGAGAGAGGATAGCAAAGTTTGTTCCTCGTGTTTGTATATTTGGGGGAAAAGCATTTGCTACGTATGTGCAAGCCAAGAGGATTGTGAAACTCATCACAGATGTTGGGGCTACAATAAATCATGATCCTGAAATAGGTGACTTATTGAAGGTATGATTTTGTAGCATAAGGGCAGTAAATGATCTCACAAAGTACTCTCATCCTTTGTTACCCTAAATGGTTGGCTCTAAGTGTAATAGCAAAAGATTGTGGAGAGTGTTATAATCTGTGAGATTTGTTTCCTTTTTTAGGTTGTATTTGTTCCTGATTACAATGTCAGCGTCGCGGAATTGCTAATACCTGCTAGTGAGCTTTCGCAGCATATCAGGTATCAAACCTCACTCTCAAAGTATATTATTCTTCCTCCGGCCCCATTTCCCCTTTTTTTCTTTTTTTTTGTTTTAAGTTCTGCCACAATGTACATTTTTACTGAAATTATTGACACACGCTGGGATGTTTTGCCTCACTTCAATGAATATTTGGTCCTAGTTTTGAGGGCCATGCTTTGCTAGTGTGGGGTAGAAGTAGCAATTTAGTTCAAACAGAAATATACGTGAACTGCACTGGGAATTGTTTATATTTCTGTGATATTACATTTCATGTGGTGTATGTACATGAAGTGGGGTGGCGACATCTCTCTCTCTCTCTCACACACACACACACGATAGTTTGTCTCTCTCTCTCGCACACACGATAGTTTGGGCTCCCCCCTTTCAGCCTTTTTAAGATTTTTCGCAAGCTAAATGTAAATGTTCATGCCGGCCTTGTGGGGACTCTGTTCAAATTTCATCCTTTGTGGCTTATTGGACTCAGGCTGGGACTTCTGAGCTGAATGCAGATGCACTGAGCTCAAAATGGGGGGTTTGCTTGTTGGGGAATGTTCTGGATGACCTTGAACCTGTTAATTTTCCGGCTATTAGAATTTCTTGGATTCTTATTAATGTAAATGCATGGGTTATGGCCACTTTTCCTTGAGCTTCATGCCTTGAAATTGATTGAATAAGGTCACAAGGAGGTACTACGATTAATTAACACGCCAAAAAATTCGTTATTGAAAGCCTTAGGATGGAATTCCACTATTGTTATTAATCCAAGAATGCAAAAGATATATATATATATATATATATATATATATATATATATATAAGTTAGAATACTTGTTAGACTAATGTAACACTCAATGCAAATAGACCGTAGATAATTTGAACTGAACAAGTTTACATAAAGAATTTTTTTTTACGCAACTCAGGTTGCTTCAGAAAGCCAGGCTACTTGGACTGCTTCATGGTTTAAGTGATTAAACAACCAGTACAGTCCCCTGTGGAAGTCTGGAACGTAATTCTGGTTATGCAGTTCCTCTAGCCCATATTGTGTTGCTTTTAGGCTGATATTGGAGCTGTGCCAGTCATTTAAATGTATTCTGGTCTAGTTGGGTGTGCCAAATGTAACCATAATATCCCACAGCAAAGTAGAAACCATTTGTAGCAGGAAGAAATAAATAGCTAGCAACGAGTGGTCACTGAGGAAAGACGGGTCTCTTGCCTTTTCACCTTGGAATACTTGCGCACAGCCAATTGGAACTGGAAACGGTTGTTTGAAAACGCACTGATTGCTTGATCAGTTAGAAATTATGTACACCACTGCATACATGAAACATGTATACCCATAAAAATCTTAAAAGACTTAATTTCTTCACTCACCAAAATAATTTTGGTTGGTAGTTTTAAAGGATACACGGCGGGACTAAATCCCAATGGGGGCTATGGGGATATTTGACTCTCTCTCTCTCTCTGTGTGCAGTACTGCTGGGATGGAGGCAAGTGGGACCAGCAACATGAAGTTTGCAATGAATGGTTGCATCTTGATTGGGACCTTAGATGGGGCAAATGTTGAAATAAGGCAAGAGGTTGGAGAAGACAACTTTTTCCTTTTTGGTGCTCAAGCACATGAGATTGCTGGGCTTCGAAAAGAGAGAGCCGAGGGCAAGGTATGCCTAGTTTATCATTGTCACAATTTCTGTATGCTGTTTTAGGATTGAACCTATCGTCAGAGAATAAAGGTTGGGCAGGTGAGGCATAAAATTCAGTTTCTAAAAATAGGACAATATAACATCGTCCTCCTTCTGATATATATTTAGTGTACACCCGACATTTGATCTCTTTTTTACATCTGGCAGTTATTTACCAAAGAAAAAAAAAACAAATCTTGCAGTTTGTACCAGATTCTTGTTTTGAAGAAGCCAAGGAATTTGTCAGGAGTGGTGCTTTTGGGTCTTATAACTATGATGAACTAATGAAATCCTTGGAAGGAATTGAAGGTTTTGGCCGAGCAGACTATTTCCTAGTGGGCAAGGACTTCCCAAGTTACATAGAGTGCCAAGAGATGGTCGATGAGGCTTATCGAGACCAAAGGGTGAGTGATTTAATAAGCATATGGTGTTTCACTTGGTTCTTATAAATTGTCAAATTTAGTTGCCTTTTTACTGTCGAAACACAAATTCATTTAACAAGATAAGCCGTTAGGGAGAGGAGGAATGACTCGAGTATATAAATATTTCAATACTCTCCCTCACATGCGGCCTAGACATCGAGACTTGACCTACCACCTTGTGGAATCCTGTTTTTGTGCTATTTGAACCGATACCTTATCTGAATAGTTCAGCTATTTTAGAGAGTGGGAGAGAGAGAGATAGAGAATAACCAGACCAATTTGGTTTGTCACAAAAACAGTATTCGAAAATTATTTTTAAAAAGAATTTTAGAAAATTGTGTTCTAGTATTTTTTGTGTCACCGAATTTATTTGGTTATATGATTTCAAAAATAGTTCTATAGAATAAAAATAGTAAAATTTGTTTGGATAGTAACCTAAAAAATATTGGTGATAGAAATGTGGTGGTGGTGCTGATGGTGGTGGTATTTTCTAAATTAGGAAAGGATGTTTCAAAAAAAAACAAAATTGTTTTAATTTGTTCTTGAAATTTATCTACTTTTTATTTTCAATTTTTAAAAAATAAAAACAAAAAACAGCTAACAGCTTTTCTTCTAAAAACTGTTTTTAAACAANCAAAAAAATAATTTCTAAAATGCAAACTCAACACAGTTGTATTTGACAACTTTTTAAACAAAATTTATTCCTTGTGTCTGCTTGTCAACAAATTTTCTCACACGCAGTCATAAGCACGTTGAATAATAACTCGTTTCTAGTTTATATCAGCCTAATACGTGCACTTGGTGTTTGGCAGAGATGGACAAAGATGTCGATCTTGAACACTGCAGGCTCTTACAAGTTCAGCAGTGACAGAACAATTCACGAGTATGCCCGAGACATATGGAACATTGAACCCGTTGAGTTGCCATAGAGAAGACTGAATCAACTCAAGGCAGCCACCCAACTGGGGATGGCAATGGACTAAGTAAAAATGGTTATTTGTCCAAATCTGTCTTGTTTAGATCGGAGATGGATCATATGTATTAGACGGTGGACGTATACGAAAATGTCCATATGGATTGACACTTACTCCTACCTCGCTTTACCCGTTATTAGTATTATTATTATATGTTGTTAAGAATATAAATCTATATATTATTGAATGGTTTTTTCTTTTGAAAATTATTTTATTTTTTGACTTTTTTTTTCATGTTTTTAGCTTGTAAAAGTGTAAATTTTTGTGTTTTTGTATTTTTTTATGTTGGATTATGATATGTTACATTATGTTGTGTTGTATGATATTGTGTTAGATTTATATGAGAGACAATGTTTTAATTATATTATGTTGAATTATATTATAAATAACAAATTTTTAATTATGCTATGATATTCTATAA